>CM021100.1:205056827-205276626 GCA_007115665.2 Sequoiadendron giganteum
GTGCAAGCTAAAAAGGAGACTGAATCGCCAAGCTTTTACAAAAAAATAATTTTGTCTTAATTAATTCACCATGAAAATGATGCGTCATTGGAAATTATTCGCTAGTAGTTTATACCATAATTAAAAATATTAATTACATTCACTAGTATTATTATATTCCTCTGATCAATTTTGGGGTAATATCGCCATCAATAATAAAATACTATTTAATTTTAGGGTTACTTTAGCGGCTTAGCCTTGAATATGTATTTTGTCTATTGCCACTGATTAGATTTTTAATCGGATGGCTATGATTTGATTCTGCGACCTAATATGCATGTGCCTTTTCAAAGGCTTGGTGAGGCCCAAAATTTGTTTTGGGCCACACGATTAAATCTAATTGTGTGGTCCAAAAAAGATTTTGGGCCTCAGCAAGCCTTTTAAAAGGCACATGTGTATTAGGCTGTGGAATCAACTCACAGCCATCCGATTAAAAATATAATCAATGGTAACTTTTTCAATTTTCATTCAGTCTTACTTTTATAGTGATATTTTAAAAAAACATTTAATCTATGTGTGCTCCAATGCATTTTCGAAGGTGAATTTATGCTTGGTGGTGAGGGGCTCTGCCCCTCGACCTTGCCTGTATCATGATAGGAGCACGTCGGGGCCGCTGTCCCTAGACCTCGCGAGGGGGCATTGCCCCCTCGACCCCCACAAGTGGGCTCTGCCCCCTTGACCCCCGCAAGGGGCACTACCCCTTGACCTCGCCGGTGGCTGCCGCCCTCGGGGCCCTACTTCAATATTACAAGAAACAAAAATATATGGGGGAACTGCGTTGATCAACTATGCAAAATTTTAAATGAGAGATTCGCCAATTTCATTATTATTTTTACCAATGATTCATTAAGATTCGCCAGGATTTTACAATTTTTTTTAGTAATGTGCATAGATTCGCCAGGGAAATTAATATTTTTTTCAAAAAAAGAGGAAGGATTTGCCAGGATTTTACACGTTAGCCGAGGGGGGGGTTTCTTAAAGTTATCCCTGGACATCATCCAACACATCTCAAGTTGAAATTACATCATCACTCAGATTTGACGAAGAAGGTATGCCATCATCCCCACGTGAACCTCAAGGTATGTCTTCTTCTCCACCCTCGATCGAGGGTACACAATCTAGCCCACCTCAATTAAATATTGATGAAATTCTTAATGTTGAGATGTATGTACCTAGGAGAACACAACCTAGAATTTTGCATAGAAAGCCAAATTATTTGATTAATATTGATGATGAGATTTTACAGCACATGGAAGGTAAGATTTCAACACACACTTGTAGAAGATATGCTAATAAGATTTGGAAATTATTCTTTGAAAGGCTAAATGAGACTACAAGATGTCAACTATATGTTGAAATGATGTGAGGTGTAAAGTATAGGAACATCATGAAGACTCTTGGGTTGAGAACATCGAATGCATTGAGTGAATACACTATTGTGAAGAATCTAATGGATGCTTATGAGAGTGTGGGTAAGACCTCATGCTCAAAGGATAGTAATGTCGTCTGACGTGTCATTACATTGACTTTGGTAAGTTTTCAAACAAAGAGAGCTTGTATCATTAGAAAGATGAGTGAACAAATGGGAATTAGTAGAGAAACTTTATCAAGAGCCATTCAAAGGCAACAAAGAATTGAGGGCACTGATTCAAATTTATTATGGGTATTCTCGGGTAGACTATCACAAAAATATAAAGAGGTTGTAGAATCCTTGAGAACACTAATTGAAGAGTATTAGAAGAATAACACAAGGCCATCTCTGAATCAAAGGGATGTGGTAAGAAGGAGAATTGGTTGTCGAAATCGTGAGCCACATCCAAAGCATTTTTTGGATATGACTCAAACCCAATTTTTTCGTTAATTTGAAAATGAGTATCCTCCAATTAGTATTTCTCAAAGATTTTTTGAAATGCTTAAACCTTTTTATGTTAAGATAAATCACACACGCATTACTTTTTGTTTTAGACTACATATTGAATTCTCTAACCATTATGATGTTTATCGTTCTATATGTTTAGATTTGCATACAAATGATGTTTTGTAGGATTGTGGCATAGAAGCCCCACCAAAATCTTCAAGAGAGTTCTTATGAAAAATTTAATGTGAAATAGAGGATGGCTAGATATTCTATAAGACAACATGCTTGGATGGTTCATGCGAGTGTTGTGGTGGCTTCCAGCATATGCCAATATGTCAATATATGGAAAGCACAGATGAGGTGGGACAAAAACTAGTACAGTTCAAGAAGTATAAAATAGTGGCATATGCTACAAAAGATGGGTCTCAAGAAAAAATGGTGATTTGGTTATTGAGAAGATTCCAGTGTACCAGTTTATGTCCATGTTTCATGAAAATATACTATTTGAGTATGTAATGCATACCCATAGAGTCTGATGGTTGGACACGCAATTCAAGCTATGCAAGGACACCTTTCCATTTGGAAACATAGTTTCAGTGGTTGAATTTGTGGAGAACTACACTCTACAACCATATCATGAGGTGTAGTCACAGTATTACAACTCCACATAGGTTTCGATATTTGTGCACATAACATTCATTCATGCATTTGATAGTACAAATGACAAAAGGAAGGTATTGAGGGAGTACCACTTTTACATTAGTGATGATCGCACACATTCTCTAGAGTTCGTGCAAGGTTGCTTCCAAATGTTCTATAACAGTCTGGATCAGAGGGGCATATCATACAACCAGAATATAATATGGTTGCATAACCGTGCAACACAATTCAAGAACTCGTGCATATTCTACTGGCTGTGCAGGATGCATGTCATAACAGATGTTCAACATATGTAGAAATTTTGTGAGGTTGGGAATGGAAACGAGGAGCATGCATGAAAAGAGCATTAGCATGAGAAGAGTTAAATTATAAAGACAATACAAATTTGATAGATGGAAAATCAATCGTCAAGTGATGTAATGCTTCGATGGGTCTAGCAAATGAAGGTATGTCATTAGTTCATAGATTTTTTTGGTTGATGGATGATACTAACATTGCACCATATGAGGACTCTTGTACACTAATAGGATTGAGTCAGGTACACTATTTCCTTAGCTCAAATGTAGGTTCATGGAGTATCAATACACGAAATATGGCATGCTTTTGTTTTTCATGTACAATGCAAGCATGGAATAATTGTGAGTCAAGGGAGTGGGTTGAAAAGTTATCTTAGCCCACTTCAGATGTATCACCCTCTGATGGCACTGGAACTGACATAGATGGAATCATCGGTTGACTTTGACCACGTATCAGATCTAGTTCAACCAAGCGATATATCTACTTGCTTAGTTGTTGAAATTCCACATTGTTATATTACTTTGTAGTGTATTCGTAATGTTGACTAATTTCAAGAGATTTGTTGCACATATTAATGCAGGGCATGTTTACGCAATTATTGCAAATGAAGACAATGAGGAGGGAACAAACTATTACTTGTGTCGTTGTGTTGAGGCAAAAAAAAAATTGGAGGCCCTAGTTATAGATGGAGAAAACATCAAATACCCTACAGGTTCAGTTGTGGTTACTGGAATGTGGCTTAGAAGGTACCCACATTTGAGTGTTAAACATTGGTTGTTTCAGGACTTTGACATGCATCGTAAGATTCTTCATTACTTGAACCTTGTCATGGCATCCAATGTTTGTTTGACCAAATATGGGGGTAGAACTTTGAACAAGACCTTGTGGAAGGTCCGTGAGTCTGACCATGAGGCAATACTTGCAACAATAAAGAGTATTGCAGACACAGATGGTTTGTTGGATTAATTTGTAAGTATATATGCACATTGGTTGTTATTAATTTATACTTGTATGCACATTAATTTGTTTGATGTCAATACTATCATCTTCTTTTACTTTTCCTATTTGTAAGTAAACTACTAAATAGTGTTTGGTGTCCCCTTGCAGAAAATGCAGATATATGAGCCATCCAAGAGAATGTCAGCCAAAAAAGTAATGCAACATCCTTATTTTGATGATCTTGAAAAATATCAATCATGATTTTAAGCCATTAGAAAAGTTTTTGCAAAGCTTGGTGAGGGAATTTCAAGTTATTCATTTGAAGTTAACCTTATCATGAGCAACTATGATGTAGACATTATAAGAGCATCTCAAATTTCAACTTACTCTATTCGTGAGAGGTGTTGTGTGCAATAGGTATGTTGGAATTCCTAGTGAAGATGTATGACTAGGATTGAATAAGTTGTGAGACCTGCATGCTTATCTGTAAGTGCCTTCCATCTATTTTCATTTCATTTCCATTTTGGATGCTCTTTTTTTTTTCTCTTTTACTTTGTGTATTTGTAAGTAAAATACTAAAAATTGATTGATCTCTCGTTGCAAAAAATATTGATTTATGAGCCATCAAAGAGAATCTTAGCCAAAAATTCAATGCAACATCCTTATTTTGATGATCTTGAAAAATCTCAATTCTAATTTTAAGCCATTATAAAAGAGCGTGTGAAGCTTAGCGAGGGAATCTCAAGTTACTCAATTGAAGTTAACCTCATAATGAGCACCTATGATGTAGACATTTAAAGAGAACCTCGAATGTATGAGTGAAATTATAAAAGATCTGTGAGAAGGAAGTACCTAAGGCATTGTAATGATATTTACTCAAATATTGTAATTTTCGAGTTCATTTTTGGTGTAGTAGCACCTTGTTCTCCAAATGCCTTCAATAGGAAAATTTGCAAAAAATGAATTTTGAAATGTAAGGAATGTGAAAAAGGTCATGTGAAGGTCACATGTAATGTATTAAAATTCTCAAAGAGGTCATTAGGTGATTAGATAAGTGATATAAAGCATGTAAGGTCAAGCAAAACAAAGCTCTTTTGTATTCTTGAATATTTACAATAAATAAAGTCCTTATTTTAGTGATTTTATGAGTTTTTCCAGTTGTTCATTAGCTTGTACGGCCTGTACAATAGTTTAAGGCCTTCAATCTAGTTTTTTAAGGTAGAATAGTGAAGTATATTTCATTTGAATCTATTTAGGAGGTTATTCATTGAGTTTAACATTAGTTTGAACTGATTTTTCTCAACTCGGTCTATAAACCCTCAAAATTGGGCTTTTGAGAGTCTAGATAACCAATAATGACTACTCCACCAAATTTGATAGTTTAGATCAGTGGATTAAGTTATTCTTAGGATGTTTTAGGTGTGACTGTGTTTATCTATGTAGGGGAATTCAAGAAACAAAGGTGGAGTTGTTGCTACAAGGTTTTATGATGAATTTCCAAGTGAAAAGTGTGGCTCCAAGTGGTGTTTTGAGGAAAAATTCTCAAATGACTTCACAAAAAAATAAATAATCTAGATAGCTATTATCGAGTTACAACACATACTTCAAAATCAATAGTGATTGTCTTGGAACATGTGCATAAAAATGACCTTCTTCGTTGTCCTCATTAGGCTAACTAGGCCTAATTTACAAAGGAACATACCTTTAAACATTCAACAACCCCTAGAACTTGTTGGGGTAGCAATTATCATGTATCCAAAGCCCCAAATCCGCAATTTGTCTAAGGAGAAACTCACTCCACAATGCCAAACCAAAACCCTTATTTATGCTAGTATAAAGAGGGTTTATTGAAAGGAATGGTTCCAAACCTTACTAGAACATGCCACAACCTCAGACCTTCTTAAAATCACCTGCACAAACTCAAAGGACAAACACCCAACCTCTACATGCAATATTTTATCAAACCCTAGGGTGAAACCTCATTTTTCATGCCCTTTTCCATCAAAATCTATAGGGGCAATAACACAAACCCCATAAAACTTATTCCCTTTCACTTAGAAACTTCTCATCTGATCCTAAATGATCATGTTGGGTCTATCTACAAAAAATCTCTCAGTTTTGGCTATCTCAGAGTGGTTTTCCTGTGGCGGCGGATTTTCACTTGATGGAAAAAACATCAAATGCAAGCAATGCAAAGTTGCAAAGCGGTACAAATTTCATTCTGCAACTTGTGTGACAAATCAGACTATTCAAATGCATCTGAATAGGTATGCTTATGCTAGGAATGGTCCTCTTTCACACCCAAACACATAGAATCGCTCTGAGCTACGTTCAATCAGATTGATCCCTTAAGAGTCCAAAGTGCTAAATGGTTGCAAACTTCAGCATTTTGTTACTCGGATAACGTGATGCTTAGAAACTTCTTATATAATCTTACAGGATTATGTTGGTCCCCTCTACAAAAACCTCTCTCGATTTTGGCTATCTCGGAGTGGTTTTCCCGTGGCGGCGGACTTTCACTTGATGGAAAAAGTGTCAAATACAAGCAGTACAAAGTTGCAAAGTGGTGCAACTTTCACTCTGCAACTCATATGACCAAGCAAACTGTTCCATGTCTGAATAAGTATTTTTACACTAGGCATGGTCCTCTTTCACACCTGAACACGTGGAATCACTTTGAGGTACGTTCAACCAGATTGATCCCTTAAGGGTCCAAAGTGCAAAATGGCTACAAAATTTAGCATGCTATTACTCATATAACATGATTCTTAGAAACTTCTCATCTGATCCTACAAGATTTTTTTGGGCCCTTCTATAAAAAACTTTCTTGGTTTTGGCTATCTCAAAGTGGTTTTCCCATGGTGGTAGATTTTCACTCGATGGAAAAAGTGTCAAATGCAAGAAGTGCAAAGTTGAAAATGGTGCAACTTTCACTTTGCAACTCGTGTGACCAAGAAGAATGTTCCAACACATATGAATAGGTATTTTTACACTAGGCATGGTCATCTTTCGCACCCAAACACATGAAATCGGTCTGAGGTACGTTCAACTAAATTGATCCCTTAAGGGTCCAAAGTGCAAAATGACTACAAACTTCAGCATGCTATTACTCAGATACCCTAATGCTTCAAAAATTCTTGTCTGATCCTACAAGATCAAATTGTGACCATCTACACAAACCTCTCTCAATTTTGGCTATCTCAGAGTGGTTTTCCCGTGGCGGCGAATTTTCACTTGATGGAAAAAGCATCAAATGCAAGCAATGCAAAGCTGCAAAGTGGTGCAACTTTCATTCTGCAACTCGTGTGACCAAGTGGATTGTTCCAATGCATTTGAATAGGTATGTTTAGGCTAGGCATGGTCCTCTTTCACACCCAAACACGCAGAATCACTCTGAGGTACGTTCAACCAGATTGATCCCGTATGAGTCCAAAGTGCTAAATGGCTGTAAACTTCAACATTTTGTTACTTAGCTACTGTGATGCTTAGAGACTACTTGTCTAATCCTACAAGATCATGTGGTGACCCTCTAAAAAAACTCTCTCGGTTTTAGCTATCTCAGAGTGGTTTTCCCATGGTGGCGGATTTTCACTTGATGGAAAAAGTGTCCAATGCAAGCAGTGTAAAGTTGCAAAGTGGTGCAACTTTTGTTCTGCAACTCATGTGACCAAGTGGATTGTTCCAATGCATCTGAATATGTATTTTTACACTAGGCATGGTCTTCTTTCACACCCAAACACACATAATCACTTTGAACTATGTTCCACTGAATCGATCCCTTTAGTGTCCAAAGTGCAAAATGGCTGCAAACTTCAACACGTTGTTACTCGGATACCATGACACTTAGAAACTTCTCGTCTGATCCTCCAAGATCGTGTTGGAACCTTATACAAAATCCTTTATCATTTTTGGCTATCTCAAAGTGGTTTTCTCATGGCGGTGGATTTTCACTTGATGGAAAAAGTGTCAAATACAAGCAATGCAAAGTTGTAAAGTGGTACAACTTTCATTCTACAACTCATGTGACCAAACGAACTATTCCAATGTATTCAAATAGGTATTTTTATGCTAGGAATGGTCCTCTTTTACACCCAAATACACTGAATCGCTCTCAGCTATGTTCAACCGGATTGATCCCTTAAGGGTCCAAAGTGCAAAAGGGAAGCAAAATTTGATGGGCTATTACTCAAAAATCATGATTTTTACGACCTCTCTATTTGAGCCTACGATATTGTGTGGGGCCCCTCTATAGTAACCTCTCTCAATTTTCGTTATCTCGGAGTCGTTTTCCAATGATGTCCAATTTTCACTTGATGGAAAAAGTGTCAAATGGAAGCAGTGTAAAGTTGCAAAGTGGTGCAACTTTCATTTTGCAATGCATGTGACCCAACTAACTACTCCAACACATCCTGATAGGTAGTTTTACGCTAGGCATGGTCCTCTTTCACACCCAAACATGTAGAATTGATCTGAGCTGCATTCAACCGACTTGATCCCTTATGATGGCATGCAAAACGATGGATAAAGGAAACATTCAAACGAGGATTGAGAATTTTGAGTATTCCATGCAAAAAGCATATAATCATTGGTGTAGAGCACCTTGTCCTCCATTGGATGAAGAAGGTCTAGTTCAGTGGTTTTAGTCATTATAATGTCAAATAAGGCCATGATAGCCCATTATGTAATCTTGCTTTTAGTTTTGAGATAGTGTGGGGTCATTTGAGTCAATTATGTAAGTACAAATAAGAAAATAGAATTGGTAAAGGCATTGGAAGAGATTACTAATGCTGCCCCTATTCAAAATTTAGAATTTAGGCCTTAAAAGCAAGGCTAGACGAGGTGAAAAGAAGAAATTACTTAAGAATAAGTTGAAAATAGGGTGAGGTTGTGGAGTTTGATGTGTTCAAATGGTATGCAAGGACAAGGGAGGTCAAATTATGTTATGGCATGATTCCCTAACTGGGAATAAAGGGGTTTTAAATGAAAAAGATAGGTTTGAGGGAGTATAAGTGGGTAAAGTCAAGGGGCAGCATAATTTGGTGGTCAATTAAGTTTGTGCAGGTATAATGAAGAGTGTTGGAAGAGGTTTTGAGGTTGTATGACATTTGGATATGGGGTTTCAATAAACCCTCATGAAATTTGAAAAAAATGAGGGTTTAGAGGATAATGGAGTTAGAGGGCCAATCGAACCCTAAAAATTGTGGATTTTGTGGATTTGCAGATTGGTAAATGTTACCCAATTGGTGCAGGAGCACCTACACCTCACCCTCAATATTTGATTATCTAATGGTGAATAGGTTGGTCAATAGGTTGTTGTAGGTATTTTGAGCATGATTTGTCTTGAATAAGGTCAATTAAGACCATTAGGTATGTTTTAGGGTGAGTTTTGGGTCTAGTGATAAAAAATGTGAAAATTTAAATCTTGCACTAGAAGTTGTCTTTGTAGCCTTTGAAGGAAAATTTGTGAATTTATATATGAGTGTGCAAGAATGGAGTTTTTTTGATGCAATAAGGATATTTCTAAGCCATTTGTGTGGGTTTAGAGGTCATTATTTGTAATCATTAGGTTGGAGGAGTCTAAAGTTACAAATTTGTAAGTTGCTTAAAGAAACAAATTTGAAATGCAACGATTACTTGTTTTCAAAGTTAGTTTTTAGTTAGTTGAGGGAATGTATCAGTTAGAGAAGGGTTTAAAATAATATTTAAATCCTTGAGAGGCTCGAATGGAGGTTTTTTTTGAACTTTTTGGAGAAGATCTAATAAGAATTTTTCACATTGTTCTATATTTTTTTGATTTTTGATACAAACTTGTTGATCTCGTACTTGGTACAACCTGTAGATTTCCTATACGGTCTCAAGGATGACATGGATTGAAATATGGATGAGTTGGCTTTATTTTTTCAGTGGTTTGGTGCAAAACCATAAAGGAATAGGAGAGTTCTTATCATTTTTCTGCAAGTGGTTGGAAACCCTCAAAAACTAGGGTTTTGAGTGAAATTCCCTCATATCTTCCATCTCCACCATGTGCTAAGGCTAGATCTGGGTGGAATGGAAGATTACCATGTATATTTTGATTCCATGTTGGTTTCATAGAATGTATTGAAGGTGGGAGAGAGATCTTTGGAATTCTAGGTCTGCCATCTCTATGTGACAGGCCTGATTTTGTGTAAAATCTGATTTTTGATTATTTTCATAAGTGTTTTGCGACAATGGTGCTTGGGAGAATTTGGTATGTGTTGGAAAAGGTTTTAAGAACCTATTTGTGGCTGAGGGGTGATGGGGTGAGCCAAGGTACTTGATTCCTTGTGTGGAGTAGCCTAATTAGGCCTACCTTGTAGCATTTTGTTTTGGCCTGTCATGGATTTGTCTTTTGTTTTTGAGACATGGGCCTTTGAGGACTTGTGGGAATTGGTATAAGATTCCTAGAACTAGTTTCCTTGTTCTGGTTAATGCCTTTTGAGTGGTTCTTGTGTTGACTGTCCTAGTTGGTTAGGTTGCAAGGAATAGGAGGCCTAGTTTATAAGCGATAGGTCAGAGGTGGTTCCCAAGCATAAGGTGAATTATGTTGAGTTTGGTTGGTCATGTTGGGAGGTTTCCAAGTTTTCTCCAAGTTTTGGTCATGTCTGGTTTGATAGATTCCATGGTTGGGTAGTTGAGTTACCTTGTTGAGGCAAGTGAATGTTGGAGTCTTAGTGGGCATATTTGACAGAAGCTGTGTCAAATCACAACCTGGTTGAGGCACTCTGTATCACCAATGGTGCTTTACAATTGGAAGAGTGATTGAAAGCATGTTTCTTTATTAAATAAACCTATTCAGGGGTCTAGGACAGTGTTGAGTCCATTTCTTATTTGTATTATAAATTATAACTTGCTTTCTCCTGAGCCCATTTTGTATACAAGAAATAATATTGCAAAAAGTTGACATATAAATATTTTGATGTCTTTATATGGTGATGCATCAAGAAAATATTGGAATCTTTTTATGAATCATTTCATGGAATACCAATTAAAAATGTGCTTTTTTATTTTAGATAAAGTTGTTTAGCATCAATTAATTAATATTCAAGACAAACCATGAAGGACAACAATGATCAATGTTAGGGCTAACCAATTAATAATTATACACGTGAATAAGTCAAGCATGTACATGTCAATAAGGGAAGCACAAGTTCTCAAAAACACGTAAGCCTCAAGAAGTATACACACGAATACATAGTATACACAAATGAATACAAAGTATATGCACGAATACAAGGTATACGCATGAAAACACTTAAGCCACAAAGTATACATTGGAACACACGTAAGTCACAAAGTATACACATAAGTTGTAAAGTATACACTTGAATACACATAACTAAAATCTATTGAACCATTAATTTAGAATGCAAATATGGACACCATCGATAAAAGATATTTGTATTAACCAAATAGCCATGTAGGCATACACCAATATATGTTGATATAAGTATGAAATAAATGTACAAAATAGCTATATAGGCTTATGAGAATTTCATATAGGCATACAATGTCAAATATGTCCAATACAAAATATGTACAAAATTGCCATGTAGGAATACAACAAAGGGCTCTGCAATCAAAAGTCATTGCTCTCCATGTTCTAGAAATAAATTCTTTCCCTTTTCTTTTCGATCGAATGGCAATAGGTCTGTCACTCATTTTTGTTACGCTCAAGGAGTGCTCCTGCTCCTCCTCCTAGTGTTTAGTTCATGGGGAAGTTTTAACTGTTACAATAAGAAGTAAAAACATGAATATATAGAAATTACATTATAAAAAATGATATATTTGACAAAATAATCACTTACCTTCATCTCATGATCTCTCTCCATGAGGGAAATATTCTCACGCCCATGCTCAAGTGTGCTCAAGCCCTGTATAAACCATACAAATAGAAATTAAACTACGTGAATCACTAATGGTTTGATTTTTCACTAACTAACATCTATAACAATGAATGTAAATTGAAATTTACTAATTTGCCTCATACCTCCCCTATCAGAGCCATTGAGGATTGTATAGCAGTTGACACACCAATCTCCATTACCCTCATCATATTTGGAGGTTTTTTGGCTTGCAACAACTAAAAATAAAATAACAAATTATTCAACGTAATCAACTATGTGCATATAAACTACACAAATCTATTAAGTACAATTCATTAGGTAAACTCTTTATTCTATTACCTCTATGTAGGTTTGAGTAAATCCACTGCCACTAGGAAGTGTTCCCTTGAAACCTCTAATAATAGCCTGTTCAACATCCAAAATGACATATTAAAATACCATTTGTAAAACAATGCTATTAACATGTAATAAATTTATAATTATTTACTAGTTACCTACCCTAGCGATAGGTGTACTGTAGAAATAAGTAGGTGAGCGGCCAATGTAACTAGTCTCACACTGTGAACCTGCAATTTTATTAAAATCATAAAATATTTTTAGTTAATATTGCATTTCAAAATTGAATTTTAATAAATTAAATTCAATAAACATGCTAACTTCTACCTGACTATCAATGTCATATGCCTCATGCAAAATTTCAGTTGCCCTCTCCATCTCCATAGTTGTAGACGAATGTTGCGTAGCAACCTCCTGAGTGTCGATGGGGTCATATGAATATGTTGCCCTGCAAGATTGACACACATGGGTTCGAAGGCCACCACTCAAAGACTCCCCTGGATGGTGCTATAGAATAGGGCTAGTATGATGGATGACACTTTGGGTCAAAGTGTTGATCACCTGCAATGTCTCTACGTCATGACTTTCCTTCGTGACGAAAGGCATAACAATGTGCTCATGAGGTGGCCTAGCGAGAGCTCATCTACCTTGCCGTGTAGGATCCGATTGTGCACCGATTTTATCTTGGGCTGACCCCCCACCTCTCCCCTAGAAATCCCTCATATCAAAATAATTTGGGATTTTGTTCAATATGAACTCACTCTATAGTTTCCTAATGAAATATAGCAGGACTTTGCAATTGTTGCACGGTGGGTAATCGAAGACCATGTACCACCTATCATAAAGCTGGTTCCTAATCTATTGGTGGTGGCACCAATGAATAGGAAACCTCTTCACATTGAGGGTAATATTTTGATTTATGCGTGGGTCAGTGAATAATGAGCACAAATCACCTTTTCTAATTTTTAAATCCTTTACATCTTTATATGATAGTTTATTTGCATAAAAATCCCTAGTCGCATGCCTCCTATCTTGCCATCCAATTATTTGTTTTCTAATTGAATCTACATTTGTTAATATATCTGTCAATGAATTTGCTAGGGTCATTCTTTCTATGGTTGAGCCATTTGGATCACTCAACCTACTGATTAAATCCTCAATTTTCTTTTTGTTGAACATTCTTAATTTCACTCATTAAATTTTGTTGAGTGCCAAGAGGGGGTTGAGTGATTGGTGGAGGAGGTTGTTGTTGTGACTGATTTTGATCTTGAAGATTTTGTTCTTGAGGATTTGACTGCTCTTCCTGTTGAGGATCTTGAGGGTTTGCAGGTTGATTTGTATCTCCTAAAAATTCAAACAAATATATATCAAATTCAACCTAAAACTAACAAATTCAAACCAAAAAGAAAACAATCCATACGTCTCACACCTCCTCATCATTGTGGCACCATCGTTGCAAAGAAATAGAAATTGTTGGTGAAGAATTTTGCAGAATGGCTCCTCCTAGAACCTGAACACAAAAAATGGAGGTTTTGGCAACATGGAGAAGAAAATACAGCTGAAATCAAAATGACAGAATTTCACTTCTTTTTTTGCTTTTAACATGCAATAACGTGAGCATGTTATAACACATTCGTGTTATGACTTTTCAAAAGTTATTTTGAAAGTGGCCACAAATTGGCTACCCATTTCCACGCACCTGCCTAAACCTCCTCACAAAGGCCACAATCACTCATCAAGTGGATTATGAAAAGGATGTGATTAAAAAAATATTCACTCCTCAAGAGGTATATCAGAGGAAAAGAAAATGGGAGGTCATGATGAAGCTTGAGGAAGAAAGGTAGAAGAAGAACAATGACTTCTTGGGGTATTTTGTAGAAGAAGAAGATCCTCTTAAGAGGATAAATTTGATAATTGATAAGTTTGATGAATTGTATGATAAGTTTGCAGCAGAGGAGGAGAGTCCCACCAAATTATCTCCCAAAAGGCCAAGTGGTATTGTAATTTCACAGCCATCTCTTAACACTATTTCAATATGTCATGTTCCTCAAGAATCACCTCCTTAACAACCACTTGCTAAGAAATAGAAGACACAAGAGCCATATAGATTGGTCTCCTATGCAATGAGAAAAGAAGTGGGAGATACAAAAGAAGCAGCCGGTGTACTAAGGAGTTTGAAGGATTATGTTGAGGTAGATCAACTAGCCCATGAAACTGAAGCTCATAAACTAGAGGCTAGAATTGATATCCATATGAATGGAGAAAGAGAAATGCAAGATGATGAGAGGGAAATTGTAGCTCTTAGATTTATTGAAGATGGTGATTTCACTAAGACCCCTAAATTTAAGGATTTCTGGGTTAAAATGAAAATGAGAGAGTTTGAAGAAAGGGTAGAGATAAATAAGATGGGTTCTGAAGAGTCTCAACATAATTAGATTGTAGCCAAAAATTTCAATGAATTGAGAATTAATAATGTTGATATTAGCCCACAAGAAGCTAGAGATATGGTTTTGAAGAGTAATATACTCATTATCCCAGGTATGGAACTAAAGAATATATTATTACTTGACCAAGTAAGAGCACAAGAAGACCCAATCATGATTTTTGAATTTGATTCTGATGAGGGGATAAGTGGTACAAGATGCAACCCTAAGATTGAGACCTTGGAATTTCAGGCCAAGAAAAGAAATACACAAAAACCAAGGTTGTTAGATGTGGTACAAGAGATGAGAGGAACGACTGTGATAAAAAAATTGAAGGGCACATTTCCTTTAGAAGATGCAACCATGACAATGCACTCAACCATGTTCACTTGAGTTGTTAAGGAAATGGAAAACAAATTGACAAAATATGAAAAGGAATTGAAATTCTTAAATGATGAGGTAAATAAACTGTTCATAGAAAGTGTGAGACTAAAAGAGAAATTGAAAGGAGCAAGGCCCTCACAAATTAAGAAAATAGTATTGTATCAACCTCCTACTACCTAATCAACCAATATAGACAGTCCATCCTCTGAACAAATGAATGTAATAAGACAAGATACCAAAGAGTTGAAAAAAGGAAATAATGAAACCAAGGAGAGAGTGAGGGACAAGATCATCAATGTCTTGGAAAAAATATTGAATCATAGGATCAAACTGATTGAGGACAAATTGGAAAGTGTGTATGATTCCTACACTTCATTATATGATTTCTAAGTGAAGGGGTTGGATTTTTGCCTTCTTAATCATCATTTTATCTATTGTAGCTTGTGTGACCTATCCATGCATTTTATTCTATAACTCTTCCACCATCATGTTGGGGTCCCTTACCAAATCACATGTCTCTCAAAATGTGCAGTCTACATCTTCAACGAACTAGTGGATTTTGATCATTGTTTGTTTTCTTAGATTTTTGTCTTTGCTCTGTTTAGACTTTCACTTATTTAAAATCTTGGCCCTAAATTTACTGCTCTCAACCACTCGGGGAGCTTATCTTGATCCTCTTCTTCAATAAATACAACTTTCAAAGGATCCTCCATAGTCGTTGCCTTTATTTTTGCAAAATTGGAATGTAATCCTCCCAAACCAATAATTCTTCATCAATGCTAAATTTAGTTTATTGAGTTGCACTCTCATCACTAATGGAGTGATAATAATTTATTGATTTCTTTAGGACTTCATTGGCTAAAATAAAAAAATCTGATTTCCATTGTTTGGCTACTAGGATTCATCCTTCTGAGACAAAATTTATTTTCCCTTTAACGTGTCTTACAATGAAAACTTAGGAGTTGTAGTGTCCATTGATCCAATCAAATTATTGATACAAGTCATCAATTGGGCTAGCCCAACTTTTAACACCTCTTTTGTGTTCTCATTTGTTTGCATCCTCTTTAGGATAGTAGAAACAAACATCTAGAGAGATTGTTGCTCTCTTTCTCTTTTCTAGACTCCTAGATCAACTTGCCTGATCTAGTAGTCTTCGGGCCTCATCTCTGACTCAAAATCATCAACCAACGAGATGAATATTTCCATACTTCTATTGCCTTGCTCGTCCATTTTGATGGTTGATATTATTTTGACCTATTTTCTCCTCCTTACCGAAGAATAGAAGGCTTATGTAAAAATGCTTAGACTTTTCTTTGAGCTACCTTCTACGTACATCCTTTATCTCCTTTAAATATTGTGGTTGAGCCAAATGGGAATGAATAGGCATTTCTCTAACTAGAAAAGAAAGGATCTATGTATTATGGGAGCCTTTTGCATCATTTTGTTCAAAATCCCTTTGCTTTGTTTCAGCTCTTATCTCTTCTTCTTCATGATCTTTTCTATCTTGTGTCTCCATTTTTCTGGTCCACTTCCTACTCAACATATTCTTCAGATGTATAGTTTCTGGACGGTAGGGACCTCTTTATGCACTTCTTCTTCTATGGGAGGCTCTCTCTCTATTTCTCCCTCTTCTTGTATTGCTTCTTCTGTGGGAATATCTTCATCCTTGACTGGTGGCTCACCTTTAGGAATAGGAGGAAGATATGGAGGTTGATTAGGAGGTGGATACGAAGGTGGACTATGTGGTGATTTTGGATATGGTAGAGGTAAAGGTAGATGAGATTCATGTGGAGGGGAGGAGGAGTAGGTTTGTTGAGCTTCTCTCTAGGAAACTCTTTCTTGAAATGCTTCTTTGGTTATCTTCTTTCTAACCAGAGTTTCTCCCTCCTCAATATCTTCTTCACTTGAACCAAAAAATATTGGTTGTTTCTCTTTTATTTTCTTACCTACCACCTTAGGAGGTGAACTCCTTGTGGTCTCTTTTAGCTTGGGCAATGAAAATGAAAGATCATTCTCATGTTTTATCTTTCTTAGTTACTTTTACAAGTTTCAATAGCTTCATCATGGGAAAATTATGTCTAAGAAATTTAAGAGAATGAGCTATGACACTTGTTGCCCTTGTTTAAATATCATCATTTTCGTCCACTGAACAATCTTCATTGAAGATTGGATGGTTGTAGATGTGTTGCTTGTCATAAATGGGATCAAGAATTTTCCTATCTTATTTCACTTCCTTTGACAATCAAGTCTTTGTGCAGTATTTGATCATTTTTACTATCAATCGACAATAGCCTTTCATTCTCACTTCAAATTCCTCCTCATAGTTTTTCCAATGATCTTCTATCTTAGGCTCATGGATTAAGAAAGATCCTATCAATTTTTTGATCTTGTCAATTGGGTCGAATCGATGTTGAGCATCATTATACATCATTAGAGCATATTTTGCTAGTTCTACATCTACACCATTATCATTTTGCATGTTAGTACAAGAATATACTCTGATCTTGATGGAAAAAGTGTATCTTGACTTGTGTTTCCCTGCAATTGAATGGTGGATTTCATTCACCTGTGTGCAAACTTCCAACGTGATCATTTTATTTGATGGGTACTTGGGAATATTATATGTTGTTTTGTGGAAGCTATCCACTTGAATACATGTGAAGGTTTCAAACTGGATATACTAGTTTCCCCAACTCTTGAGTGCTTCAATGGATTTGTTTGATATTCTCCTGGAGAAATATCCCTCCAACCCTATGATCACAACATATATGAAGTTATCATTGACAACATAGAAATGAGTATAAATATCCTCCAATTTTAGTTGAGCATAATGTTTATAGATAGTCACCTCCCCCAACTAGAAGGAACCCACTTTGTCTAGTCCTGAGAAGGAGGCTTAAGAAGCCAACAAATAGACTAAGTACCTCATGTAGAAATTCGACGTTTGAAGAACCGTCTTCAATTGTTCATGAATTATATCACTAATAACAGTAGCCCAGTCAATATTTTCCTTCTTGGAATCGTTGATGGTTATGATGAATTTGACCATCCATGGATAGAAATCCCTAGCATGAGGATACCTAAATATTCTACTCAATAGGAAAATCAAGTCCATGATATCTTCTTTAAATTCACTTTTGTGTTGCACCTTGGCCATATTAAGCACTAATTTCTTAGGAGTAAGTGGCATCTGACTATTAATGTAGGTGAGGCTATTTGCCTCATTGTCATCAAAGTAATTCACGACCTTCTTCATGTGAAATACCTCATATTAGGGACATACATGGATCCTGAATATCTTTTCAATCATGTTGGGGCTCACATTGAGCACCACTTCTCCTGATGACCCCATCAATTTCCTAGTTTTGTGATTATAGTAGTGAGCACATGTTAAGACCAACTCTGGAGATTGTCACGGTTACTAGGAAAGTAGCAGCCTGTACTAGTCTAGAATTTGTTAATGTTGTGGTAGCACATGTTCGAGTCTCATCATCATTAATTCTCCTCTTGAATTCCTCCATGTCGACATGGCCAAGGTCAATGTCTCCAATTTTTGTGTAGGGAGAGAACATCTTAGAGAGTGGATGGTATCCCTTATATTGGTACTTCATCTCTACAGGATCCTTGAGTGGTATACCTCTTGCATATAAAAACACCATATGTTACAATTCATTTACCTCAGAAAAAAGCACACCTTCAAAACCAAGTTATATTAGTCAAGATATATCCCATGATGCAAAGTAATAAATTATTCAAAAGGAGGCTAAAAACCAAACAAAATTTTTGGAGATCAAGCCTTGGGCCTCCCCTTTACCACATATCGAAGGGAAATAAAACATCCTTGTTTAAGAGTTTAATTTCTAATTCCAGTCTATTGAGAATCGAGGATCGAGCTTACCACATATCTTCTATTTTCAACACGATAAACACTTGAGAAATATTTCTGACTAGGAACATTCAAAATTCATTTTTAATATGTTCGAGAGTTAGGATTCTGGTTAATTTTCTACCTTTGGTTTGCAATAATTTGACGAACTGAGGAAGTGAGTCTGACCACTGACATCCAAAAATTTTAAGGCTTTTGAGAGTCAGGGATCGAGGATGTTCTCTAAGTTTGGTCTTATGATTTCAAAATTTGGTAAATGGTATCCCTAAGTCCTTGTTGGGTTTTGAGGAGAAGAACTCAACTCCAGGAGAAAAGATTTCAACACAGAAAAAATTATAAACAGAGTGGGTTTTCAATATTCAGAACAAACAACAGAATGTCTCATTGCTACAACAATATCAACCTTTCAAACATTATAAAACACAAAACAGATTTCAACTGTTCTCAAGAAACTTTTCAGTAAAAACTACAAACAAAACATTTGTTCTGAAACCCACATTCATCAGATGAATTTGCATAGTAAGATGAGGAAACTACCAGTATTGTATTTGCATTATATGTATGAACAAAAATAGAGCCAGGTCTTTAAAAACTGACCAGTGCTGGAGAACAGATCAAATGTGATATCTGAGGCTATCAAATTTATGCTACTGGAGCCTCTGTAAAAAGAACTTACTGGATAAACAACCGCCTCTTCTACCAAAAAATAGAATACTATTCTATACAGTAAATCCCCTATTTTTACATACCATTGCATGGAGGAATTAGGTAGAAACATATTAACAAGTGTCTTGCTGCTTACAGGTGTCAAAAAATGTTTTTATAATCACCATATTTACATGCCTGATATATATTAAACATTTGGATTAAAAATGACAACAAACCTATTAACTGGCAACTATAGTTGGGTGGTGGAGAATGCAATGTGGCTCCCTCAAACTATTGTGTTGGCATTAAGCATTAGTGCCTTCAATCTCCCCCTTAATGCTTAATGTGCAAACACCCATCATTTGCCTTAATCTTTCAAAGATCTCTTTTGAAATTGCTTTGGTCAGTATATCAGCAATTTGATCACTGGTTTTACAAAAATTCAACTCAATTTGTCTCTCAACTACAAGATTCCTAATGAAGTGATATTTGATATCAATATGTTTTGTCCTACTATGAAAGACAAGATTTTTACTAATGGCAATTGCTAAGTTATTGTCATAGTATAAAACTGTTGGAAAATTTTGTTTATGTTTTAAATCTGTTAAGACTCTTTTTAACCATACTGCTTGGCAGGAAGTTGAAGTTGCAGCAATGTACTCAGCTTCAGTTGAAGACAAAGAGACCGAATATTTTTTTTTGATGACCAAGAAATGGCACCTGAACCCAAAGAGAATACATAACTCGAAGTGCTTTTTCTGTCATCAATAGAACCAGCCCAATCATTATCTGTAAATCCAATTAAACCAAAACCATTCATAGGAGCATACCAAATACCAAAATTACTTGTACTGCGAACATATCTCAAAACTCTTTTCATTGCACAAAAATGCATCTTGCTTGGATTTTGCATGAACCTTGAAAGCAATCTAACAACAAACATGATATCTGGTCTAGTAGCTGTTAAATACATAAGGCTACCCACTAGACTCCTATACAATGTTTCATCCACTTTTTTAAACCCATCATCCTTTACCAAATTTTCACTCATATTCAAAGGTGTATTCATCGGTTTGCAATTCTTCATCTTGAATTTCTCAAGTAAATCATTGACATATTTACCTTGTGAGATGAAAATGCCATCATTTTGTTGTCTTACCTCTATCCCAAGGAAATAATGCATTAACTCCAAATCTGTCATTTCAAATTCAGTCTTCATTACATGTCTAAACTCATCCTTTAACTCTTCACTATTCCCTGTGTATATTAGATCATCTACATATATACATATGATTAGAAAATCCCCTGAACTCTGATATTTCACATATAAAGTGGGCTCATTTTCACTCTTTTTGAAACCATTTTTTTGAAGATAATTATCTATCCTACTGTACCAGGCCCTAGGCGCTTGCTTGAGCCCATAAAGTGCCCTTTTTAACCTGTAGACCTTTTTTTCTTGTCCTGCAACTCCATAACCAAGTGGCTGTTCTACAAACACTTCTTCATTCAAATAACCATTTAAAAAATCTGATTTAACATCAAATTGATAAACTTTCCACCTGTGTTGAGCAGCTAATGATAAAACAGTTCTGATTTTATCTAATCTAGCAACTGGAGAAAAAGTTTCAGTGTAGTCAATACTTGGTTGTTGAGAACAACCCTTTGCCACCAATCTTGCTTTATGCCTTTCTATAGACCCATCAACTTTATATTTAGTTTTGTAAATCCATTTTAGCCCAATAACATCTTTTTCAGGTGGAAGATCAACTAGTTCCCATGTTTCATTTTTTTCAATTGAAGCAATTTCTTCATTCATGGCTTTAATCCACACTTCATGTTTTATTGCCTCTTCAAATCCTCTTGGTTCAACTTGAATATGAGATAATAAAGCAAAATTTACTATTGCATCAAGACTAGTGGTGCCTTCATAAATTTCTTTAAGACTTTTTACCTTTCTTGGAGGACTAGAGCTTGGACTAGGTGGAGAAGGTGGTGTGCTAAAAAAGGATGGTGCTGTAGGAATTGAGCTGCTGCTCGAACCATGAAAAGATGGGGCATGAAGTTCTAAATCAATGATCTTTTTCTTTTCCTTATTCAACTTTTCAGTTCTTTGCCAAGCTTCACTTTTAGCAAAGATAACATCTCTACTAACAATCAATTTTTCACTTATCGGATTATACAAACGATAACCCTTTGTTTCCTCACAATACCCAATGAAGATGCATTTCTCACTCTTGTCATCAAACTTTTGCCTTTTTTGTTCAGGTATGTGAGCATAAGCAATACATCCAAACACTCTTAAGTGTGTAACCCCAGGTTTTCTCCCACACCATGCCTCATAAGGTGTCATATTTTTTACACTTTTGGTTGGACACCTATTCAACAAATAAACTGATGTAGCTATAGCTTCAACCCAAAAAGTATTTGGCAGACCTTTGGCTTTCAACATGCTTCTAGCCATTTCCACAATGGTGCGGTTTTTTCATTCAGCAACTCCATTTTGTTGAGGAGTATAGCTTGCAGTCAATTGCCTTTGAATTCCATTAGTTTTGCAAAAATCTTGAAACTCATTAGATGTGAATTCTCCCCCTCTATCTGAATGTAGCACTTTAATAGGACAACCAATTTGTTTTTCCACTCTTGCCTTGAACTGCTGAAACTTGCTAAGAGCTTTTGATTTTTCTTTAATGAAATAAACCCAAGTCCTTCTGCTGAAATCATCCACAAATATTAAAAAATATTTATTCTTACTAAGAGACGATGCCTGCATTGGACCACAAATGTCAGTATGCACCAATTCAAGAGGAACTTTTGCTCTCCAAGCTCTTCCTGCTGGGAAGGAATCTCGATGTTGTTTGCCAATAATGCAGCCCTCAAATACTTCATCATCACGAGAAATGAATGGTAGGCCTTTCACCATATTCTTTTGAGAAGTAATTTAAGTCCTCTAAAATTTAAATGCCCATATCTAGTGTGCCATAACCAAGATTGGTCCTTGTAATTGATTCTAAGGACTGGAGTTTCACTATATGCAAGTGTCAAAGGAAATATTCTATTATGCAACATACCAACTTTTGCCACTATTTGATTATTTTTCCTTTTGTCACAAATGACACACTCATTGTTGTCAAATGTTGTTGAATAACCCTTTTCAACAAGTTGTCCTATGCTCAACAAGTTGTGTGCTAGTCCAAGAACATACAAAACATCACTGATATGCCTTTCTTGACCCTGCTTTTCTTTGACAACAATAATTCCTTTACCTAAAACTTCAAATTCTTTATCATCACCAAGTCTCACCTGTGTTCTAAAGGACTCATCCATAGTTAGAAAAATATTTTTATTCCCTGTCATGTGGCTACTATAGCCACTATCCAAAAGCCATACTTTTTTTGAGCCTTCCTTTATGGCATTGCAAGCAAGGAACAAGCTAGTACCTGACTGCTCTCCTTTCTCTTCAGAAAAATGTGCACTTTGTTTGTTCTTTTTCTAGCAATCTCTTTCAAAATGTCCAAACTTTTTGCAATAGTGGCATTGTTCATGTGATTTATCATAATTTGAATTGGCTTTTTGACCATCACTAGAGTTTCTTCCTCCAAAATAATTTCTACTTTGCCCAGCACTAGTGCCTCTATTGAAGTAATTGGTTCTCCCTCTTCCTCTATTGAAGTAATTGGTTCTACCTCTTCCTCTAAACTCCCCTGCATTCCTATGAGATGTCTCTTCTGATCCTTTTTCCTTTTTCTTTGAAATACTTATCTTGGTTTGGAAGGCCTGTTCAATTGGTTTTTCAGCAGACCTATTTAATCTTTGTTCATGGGTTTGAAGAGACCCCATAAGCTCATTTACAGAGAGAAGAGCTAAATCTTTTGATTCTTCGATAGCAACCACAACAGGATCAAATTTTGGAGGGAGACATCTTAAGATTTTTTCCACAATCTTTTAATCTACTAGGATTTCACCATAGGATCTAATTTGATTGACTAGACCCATAACCCGAGTAAAGAACTCTTGCATAGATTCTGACTCTTTCATAATCAAGTTTTCAAAGTCTCTTCTGAGCATCTAAAGTTTAATTGTTTTCACTTTATCTGTTCCTTGATACATATTTTGCAACAAATCCCAGGCTTGTTTGGATTTAGTAGTTGCAAAAATTCTAGGAAAAATTGACTCATGTACAGCCTATTGAATAATAAATAAGGCTTTTGAGTCTTTTTTCCTGTTTTCCTTCAATTGATCTCTCTGTGCCTAAGTTAAGGCTGCAAGAGCTTGAGCATCTACAGGCTCTGTAAAACCTTGTTCTACCAACTCCCACAAATCTTGGGATATGAATAAGGTTCTCATTTTTATACTCCAAAAATCATAATTTTCTCCTTTAAACATTGGGATTTGAGGTTGGGTTAAACTTGAACCATTAGCAGCCATTCTTAAAATTGCAATTCTCACAAACTCCTCACAAACCTTTCACTTCTTTGCTGAGAATATACCCACCTAACTTCTGACTGCTCTCAAAGCACATACAAAATTCTAATTTCCTGATGCTCTAATACCACTGTTGGGTATTGAGGAGAAGAACTCAACTCCAGGAGAAAATATTTCAACACAAAAAAAATTATAAACAGAGTGGGTTTTCAATATTCAGAACAAACAACAAAATGTCTCATTGCTACAACAATATCAACCTTTCAAACATTATAAAACACAAAACAGATTTCAACTGTTCTCCAGAAACTTTTCAGTAAAAACTACAAACAAAACATTTGTTCTAAAACCCACATTCATCAGATGAATTTGCACAGTAAGATGAGGAAACTCCCAGTATTGTATTTTCATTATATGTATGAACAAAAATAGAGTCAAATCTTTAAAAACTGACAAGTGCTGGAGAATAGATCAAATGTGACATCTGAGGCTATCAAATTTATGCTACTGGAGCCTTTGCAAAAAGAACTTATTGGATAAACAACCACCTCTTCTACCAAAAAATAGAATACTATTCTATACAGTAAATCCCCTGTTTTTACATACCATTGCGTGGAGGAATTAGGCAGAAACATATTAACAAGTGTCTTGCTGCTTACAGGTGTCAAAAAATGTTTTTATAATCATCATAT
The DNA here is from genome assembly GCA_007115665.2 of Sequoiadendron giganteum. Classification (NCBI taxonomy): domain Eukaryota; kingdom Viridiplantae; phylum Streptophyta; class Pinopsida; order Cupressales; family Cupressaceae; genus Sequoiadendron; species Sequoiadendron giganteum. Next base: position 205,081,277 of record CM021100.1, read on the forward strand.
TTACGTGCCTGATATATATTAAACATTTGGATTAAAAATGACAACAAACCTATTAACTGGCAACTATAGTTGAGTGGTGGAGAATGCAATGTGGCTTCCTCAAACTGCTGTGTTGGCATTAAGCATTAGTGCCTTCAGTCCTGACATCCGAAAGTCCTTTTTCACTTTCGACATCAGGCATCAAATCCTTCTAAAACCTAATTATAATCATGCTCCAAAATTTTCAATTCATTTACACAAAAGGAATTTTTTCCTTATTGTTTTGGGGATCGGAGATAATGGACATCTCCTAACCTCTACCTCAATAAGAGATTATGTAAGAGATACACCCAATTAGTGATGCCCGAAAAAGATTCTCAAAAAAAGGAATTTTTGCTAAGTCTAGTTTGGTACTTCACCTTATGGTTTAGAGACAAGACACATTCATTGCACCTAGAAGCCAAAACTCAAGATTTAGGAAAGTTCAAAAACTTGGCAGTCAAAACAATCGTTAGTCAGGTGTCAAGGATTTCTTATAGCACTTGCTACACCATCGGCTAAGGAGTAAGCCAATCATTCGACACCCAACAACCGATAGGCTAAAAAAAAATGCTAAGGCAAAAACCTTAGCAAGGCTAAGGCTCGACACTCAATCAGATGATGTCACAAACATCCTCAACCAATGCATCGGGAGGAAAACCGATCGGGGAAAAAATGAAAAAACAAAGAAAGACAAAGGAAAGGAGGAAAAAATAAGGAAAGAAAAAATAAAATGCTAAATTGATTCACAAAACCAAAATATAAAACCTAAACAAATGAGAACCAAGTACGTACAAACCACGAGGAACAATCAAATAGATTAAAATTTGATGGGGTTTTGATCCTACCTAGAGAAAACATGCAAAAAGGGCAAAGCAAACACATGACAACACAAAAAAACCACACATGAACACACATGGACAATACATGAGCATAGGAACATGGACACGAACGAACATGAACCCACAAACTAGCCAACATACACAAGTACAAACACGCAAACCAGGATGAAGCAATCAACAATGCCAAATTAGCACACACAACAAGGTTTTTTCTAATGAAATTGCAAATATATTGAACACAAATAGAAAAGGGTGAATACCAAAATGAACCTCAAAACTTGATAAAACCTTTTGGTGATCCATCATTAATTGCTCATTAAATTTCACATTAAAAACCTTGTCAACACCATTAATTTGATTGATGTGGGGCTCAAGGTGATAAGACGTCATCGCCATTGGGCATTCAGGGGTCGAGCATTCGCCATAATTAATACTCGATATCCGAAGTCCAAATGGATGAGAAACAAATGGTAGGAGTCGGGGTTTGAGCCCGACGTCTATGGTATACCAATATGAAATAGCCCGATTGCTTGAAATCTAACAAGGTACTCAAAATAAAGAAGGCAAGAGGAGGAAAAAGAAAGAAATAAAAATAAAAGAGGGAAATGAAAAAGAGAAGAAAGAGAGAGAAAAGAAAGATGGAAGAAAAATGACAGCACACAAAAGGAAAAAAAGAGGGGGGTCCCTATTTTGTCAAGAAACAAAATGGGGCATGAGTGCAAGGCACAACAATTTTATAATTATAATTACCCATATGGAATAACAGAATGACCATTACAAAACATTTGTAATGCATTAGATATTATCACACATACATTAAACCCCCATTGCATTAGATATTATCAACAAATGTGATAAGAGGAAACACATTAACTATGACTAAAATATTCCCTTGAGCCATTAAACCCGCCATGGAGGCATATTATTGCAAAAGATGTACAATACAAAACCCTTTCTATGTTATGTAAGATATATTCATTTTTTTTACAATTTATACATACAACATTTGATAACATAGAATATGTTTTGGAGCATAATAGGCTTACAAAATTGTCTTGACGACCAACCATTTGAATGAATAATAATAGGTATTAATAAAATTTTGGTTTAGGCACCTAATTTACATGTGAAAGTCTCAAGATGATGAAATCATGAATGACATGAGGAGACTATCATTTTCTAATTGCAACCATCCCTTTTTTTACAGTCACATTTAAAATCACATAAAAAAACATTGTTAAACCACAAGATATATGAAGAAACATTCCTTAGATCTATTATTAATATTTTCATTTATGTTGTCTTTAGAGAGGGTCTTCTATGGTATGGGTAAGCCCATAATATCTACTAGAAATGCTACCAAGAGATGGCATGAAGACCATCAAGCTTGAAACTTCAATCATTGTATTAATAATACCGTGGGTCATCTTCCTTTTTCCTTCAATTAGAAATCATATGAATTTGTGTTTTTAATCTTAAGCAATATTTTTGGGGTAGGATAAAACTTATATAATAGTTGTAGGGCCTTATCGCCTCATATATGGTATTTTGGGTCACACAAGGAGATAGGTAAGAGCAAACAAAGAAAAACACAATATTTTTAAAGTTTCAGGTTGGGGATACTTCATAATAGGTATGCAAAACACAATATTTTTAAAGTTTCAAGGTTGGAGAATATATGCGAGCAAGGGGAAGTCCATAACTCTAGAACTTCAAAATGTAATTGGCCTAAAAAATTCAAATGCTGGTGGTTGGATTATGAATGGGTGTTTTGAGTAGGATTTTTTTTTGGGTAGAGATAGCAAGTGACAAAAAGAGAACCTTTTTTAAAAATCTTTTGGGAAAAAATAGAAGCATTTACAGGCAACTCCTATGGGAGAATAGAGAATAGAAGTGTTGCAATGAGAAGACATAATAATCAACTACAAACTTCAAAAATAACACACTTCAGATAGCAGTAGAATCTCCGTGCAACCACAAAACAAAGAAAAAGCTTTGTATTTGTGTTTTAATTTTGTGAATGTAAATTATTTTGAATATACATAGATATAAATATTATTTTTACTTTGTCCTTTTTTTAGTCCTATATTTCTCTCTTACTCTAACAAAGTGGTATTAGAATTGTACCCTTTGCAACTAAATCTTTGAACACATAGATACCATCATCCTAGCATTGTTGATAAATTTACAAATAGGTTGCCCAAAGAGTTTGATTAACTTCTATGCCATGGAGAGCAAGCAGGTCACACTTTTTAAGTAAAAGAGGGGTAAAAAATTATTCAAACCAAAAAAGAGCAATACAAAGCAAGGGAATTACTCCCTATCAATCTCCACTAATTGGTCAAATTTTTGTGACAAATCCAAGGGTAATTGACCCCTTTCTACAATATTCCAATCTTGCAAATGATCAGAAACCCATTTAGCCAAACAATCTGCAACCCCATTCCATTCACGTGGAATATGACATAAAGAAACATAATCCAATGAAGAACACATATGAAGAATCTATTTTATAATAACAACCAACTGCTAACTAACATCCTCTAAATGTTGCCTCTTCAGCAAAGTCACAACCACGTGAGAATCCGATTCACAAATGATTTGTCTCCACCCAAGAGCACAACCATGCTCCACAACACACAAAATAGCAAGATCCTCCATCACATTGTTAGTATACCAACCCTTATAAACATAAAAGATAAACTCAACCACCCCAAAACTAGTGATTTCTTTTTCTTTTTCGAAGATCTGTAGTACTTATGCCATTTCATTTGGTTGATAATCAAAAAAATTACTCAATTTGTTATTGTGCAAATCCAACCAAGCAATGATCATAGCTAAATATATTTGGTGAGGCTCACTAAAATTTCCATACAAGGAAAAGGGAAATGAAGCAACTTACATTGTTAAAATCACCGTGGAAATCTATTCAACGAATCAAACAGTAAGAAAAAAATGATATTGTGGGTGGAAATTGCACTGATTATTTGATTAAAGGAAAATGTAAGAAAATCAATGTAGGAAACATTACTGAAGTAATGTTGTTTTACCCTTGTCGAATAGTGTTGATGTTAAATTGATTTAAATTTGAAAGATGATTTAATTTTTAAATTAAGAAAGTTGAGTGTATTTAAGGATATGAGGTGGTTGTTCTCGATGGAGGATGTTGCTTTCAAGATGGAGACATATTTTAGAGGCACTAAAACTATTTCAAGCCTTCAAAAATAGAGCGAGCTATAAAACTCAGAGTTTTGGCTATCATTTGATGGTAAAGCAAACCCAAAAGTACATACTTTCCTTAAAAAGTAACTTGCAAAAGTAGTTGATATACACATCTTGGCAACAATTAATATAATTTGTGCTTCATGCTATGTGTGCACATTGCACAATAATTTTCAAAACCATAGCATATATGCCCAAGTACAAAACATAAATTGAATTCATGAACTCACAATCATCCAACAATACAGATCTAATCAATTTTGTCATCCTAATAGTGTGGGAACTTTCAAACTATGCACTCAAAACAAACATTCACTCACAAGAATCACCAGGAGAGGTTGGCCTACAACTGCTTGCAGTTATACCTCATACTTAAGGAGGGAAAAATCAAAAGCATAAACTTTATTATAGAAGTAAGATCAAATCTCAAAACTATCCAAATCTCAATGCTTCACGCATTGTCGTTGAGCAATTTCAATCCCTTGAAGGGTAGGAGCAAGAGGCCCCAAAGAAATGAAGGTTTGGATCCCTAAAATTAAACTTCACTAAACTTCATTTTGTTTAAAGCAATGCTAAAATGATATAGCAAGTGGACTTCCAAATGGAAGTATTCATGTAGTCCTCCTCAATGTCAATTTTGATAGCCAATTAGTAAACCCTGCAAATATGTGCAATTTAATTTGGATAAAACAAAACTCTGATTACTCATATTTGTCATGTTTAGGTCCAAGTGACTCTGGTTTTTTGGTTTTCTGGGCTTTGCCCATTTGACTCTAGCGGTGTGCCTTCTTACCAGCCCCTTTTTATTTTTGAATATATATCCTTATCTTTATTTATATTAATCAGTGTTCCACGGGGACGCGTTTCCCCCCTTTTTTTGCAAGTTTTCGAAACGGGGATGTTTCGGGGACAGGGAAACAGGTACTTGGCGTTTCCCGCCATCCCGCCACCGCCACCGGTACTCCGCCGGAGATGGGGAAACATCTCCACGTTTCCCAGGAGACATGGAGACGTGGAGACGTCTCCAAGTTTCCTTGGGAGATGTCTCCAAGTCTCCAAGTTTCCTGAGGAAACGCCTAGACGTTTCTCGGGAGACGGGGAGACGCCTGGCCGTTTCCCGTCGAGCCCACGTCCATGGGGGCGTAAAACATGAAAAATAATTATAAAATCAAAATTTTAAGTGCTTTATGGTTACCCTAATTTGGTGTGGGTCCCACCCCTTCCTCCAAAACAACACAAAACAATGTTTCTTTATCATTTCAGTCACATTTTAATTGACTGATTTTTTTTGCAGCCAGCTGAAGAGGAGAAAAAACAATTCAAAAACTTGAAGAATTCTGATTGAAGGAGTGAAAAGAGTGATTGCAAGTGTTATAGGAGTGAGGAGGAGCAAGAAAAAGAGGAGGAAGAGGATTCTATTGCATTTTGAAGAGATTTATCAAGCACAAGGTAGGGTTTTTGAAGTTTTTTTTCAGATTTCTTGTTGTTTTTGTTTTATTTTATGAGTTTAAACTTGTTTTTTTTTTCTTATTCATTTCAAAGACTCAAAACCAGATTTGATGTTGAATCTTGAGGGCAAAATGATGAAGATGATTGAATCATTCATCATTTTGCCCTCACATTCAACCTCAAGTTTTTTATTTTAAAAATTTAATACTAAACTTGTTTTTAAAAAGAAAAAAATTCTTATTCATCTCAAAATCAGATTTGATGTTGAATCTTGAGGGCAAAATGATGAAGATGATTCAATCATTCATCATTTTTCCCTCAAGATTCAACATCAAATCTGATTTTGAAATGAATAAGAATTTATTTTTTTTAAAAACAAGTTTAGTATTAAATTTTTAAAATAAAAAACTTGATGTTGAATCTTGAGGGCAAAATGATGAATGATTCATTCATCTTCATCATTTCGCCCTCAAGATTCAACATCAAATTTTATAAAATATAAATTGTAAATTTTGTTAAATTTGTTTTCAAAATTAAAATTTTAAATTTGTATTTCAATTTGTTAAACTAGGCTGATTTTATTTTAATTTTGTGAAATGCAGTCACTTTCACAATGAGCAATAACATGAGTGGTGATGACATGGAAATCCATTCCCATAGTGAACATGATTCAGATTTTGAACCTGAGAATGAGGGGGATGACCATGGGGTTGATCCTACAGCCCATTCTAGTTCCATGGCGAGTGCACCAGCTAGTACAGGTTGCCCTTCAGAGTTGTTGGCAGAGTATGCTAGGGGTCCTTTTGATCCTAAGTCTCCTCTCAAACAGTTTGCTTCAAGAATACAAGGCACATCACGTGCAGGTGGGGGAACAAGGAAGTGGAAGTGCCACATTTGTCAGGCTGAATGGTTTGGTAGCATCACTAGAGTGAATGCACACTTTCTTTTTTGGACAGGAAAAGGTGTGGAGCCTTGTAATTTTCTGAAGGAAACTAAAAATATACATTATAGAATTGAGTTTAACAGGCTTTGGGGCGTTCCAGATGACACAAATATTACAACCCCTACTACTTTGTCTGCTAGAGCAGCCCTTCAGCACATCCATGATCCGCCACATACTTCTCCTCATGCTTCACAGACGGGAGGAATGATGTTTGGATCTCCATCCTCTTCCACTACTAGTGCCGCTAGGGGGATAGCTGCAGGGAAACACAAGTTGCAGACATCGCAGAGTAACCCCATTGCTGATATGTTTAATGTGCACCTGAGAGATGAGATAGATGAATCCATTGGCAAGTTCTTTTTTGCCAATGGCATTCCATTTCATGTTACACGGTCTCCTTATTATAGGGAGATGATGGCTATGGTGGCGAAGGGTGGAACATCATATATGCCACCAGGTGAGACGAAAATGAGGACTTCGATCTTGGATAAGTGCTATTCCAAGATCAATATTTTGATGGAGAAGATGAAGGCATGTTGGGTGGCATCTGGGTGCAGCATAGTTATGGATGGGTGGACGAATATTAGCCATCGTCCACTCATCAACATCATGGTCACATGTGCAGAGGGTCCATACTTCCTTAGAGCAGTTGATTGTACAGGGCATCGCAAAGATGCTAATTTTCAGTTTCAGGTCCTCAGGGAGGCTATTGAGGAGGTTGGGCCACAAAATGTGGTCCAAGTAGTCACAAATGTAGCCCATGTGTGTAGAGCAGCAGGGAAACTCATTGAGGCAGCTTATAGGCATATTTGGTGGACCCCATGTTGTGTGCATGCCATGAACAATGCACTCAAGAACATGGGTAAGATTGATTGGATTAGAGGAGTGGTCACCGATGTGAGAGATGTGCAGATGTTTATCTGCAACCACCACACTTCACATGCACTCTTCAGGACCTTCGCAAATAAGGAGTTCTTGAAACCGGTGGAGACCCGATATGCATCATATTTCATTCTCTTGGAGAGAATGATTGAGTTGCAAGAGGCATTGCAACTCATGGTTATGACTAATGATTGGAATAGGTGGGCCGAGGCCAAGACAACGCAGGGGAGAAGGGTGAAGGAGATAGTGAAGAGTGATGTGTTTTGGACTGATGCGAAATACATTGTCTCCATCATTTCTCCAGTATTCCAGGTTATTAGATATGGGGATGGGGATGCACCTAACCTTGGAGAGGTGTATGAGTGCATCGACTCTATGCTTGACCAGATGAGGGCTGCTGTGCGCGTGAAGGACCCCTCTCTAGCATTCTACAATGAGCACATCCGGCCAATCATTCAGCGCAGATGGGACAAGTTGAACACTCCTTTGCATATGGCTGCCTTTGCCTTGAATCCTAAGTGGTACAAGGTTAGATCGGGTAGAGTGACACCACTTCAGGATGATGAGGTGAAGGCGGGTTTCTTTAGGTGCATAGAGAAGATGTATGATTCTAGAGATACCGGCACAATTCGCACTGAGTGGACCAAATTTGCCACTCTTAGAGGCTATTCAGATGCGGCAAAGATGGATATAGAAACTATGGCACAGGAGGACCCACTTTTGTGGTGGAATTGTCATGGTACAAAATCTTTGACCACCACTCTAGCTATCCGTCTGCTATCCCAGGTTTCCAGTTCTTCAGCTGCTGAGAGGAACTGGTCTACATATAGCTTCATCCACTCTCTTAAGAGGAACAGACTTACCTCTAAGAGAGCAGAGAAGCTTGTGGCTGTACACAGTGCTTTGCGTCTCATAGACCGCAAGACACTTGGGTACAAGGAGAGTCCAGCGGCACGATGGGATGTGGAGCCAGAGGAGCCTTCACAGATTGATGAGGATGATCCTACCACTTCAGATGCAGGGTTGGTTGGTGTGAGCTTGAGGGATCTTGACCTTGTGGAGTCCAGCAGTTCGAGTGATGAGGAGTTTGCACTTGCAGATGATTAGAGGCCTCCCTTCACTACATTTTGAGTTTTGACATTTTGGCATTTTGTCTTTTGTAATGCTACTCATTGTAATGATGAATCATGTAATCATCTTTATAGACTTTGTGATATGAATTATAATAGAAATCTCCAATTTGACAATTTCATTTGCCAAATTTTATTTAGCAATTAGCATTCAAGAAATCATCATATTTAGATTTAGTAATTCAAATTTTAGTATTTACTATGTTATAATTTTACTAATTTGATAATTTCCTATAGTTTCATTTGAAATGTAATTCTTACACTGTTATACATCTTTTCAAAACTAGTTTTTCAAGTACTATAAGTATATGTATAACTATATCAGGACCACCACCCCGCCACCCCCCCGCCGTCCCCCCGCCGTCCCCAAACTTAGGCCCTTTGTCCCCCCGTCCTGGAAACCCGTCCCGCACGTTTCCCCGTCCCCCCGTCCCCAATGCTCGTGGAACACTGATATTAATATAGATAGCATTTATTTTTTAAGATTGCCAAATAGTTTTAAATCTTTTTTTAAACTAATTTGGTATTAAATGCTTATCGAAACACTTATAGCAGAGTGTATGCCGATGGAATGTGGTTACTGCAGTCCGGATTTAAGATCCACCGTACATTTTGGCTGACATGTTTCATGCCAAAAACCGTGCAATGTTATCTAAGTAAACACTCAAGCCACTATTGTATTTAGAATTGAAAACGATGATAGACCAAGAACCGATTCACTGATAGTTCAAACAATAGACAAAGAGGCATGTACATACCTAAACACAGAAGTACTTCCGTTAAAACCATATGCATTTTGGCAGTCGAATACAGTCCAACACGCAGCAAAACCCATGGATGTATTTCATTCTTATATAAACGACAAGCAAAAGCTATGCAACTAATTGCTGAGTCAATTGCCAAGTATAACCCTGTTGATCCTTTGCGTCAAACTCTACACTTGAGAGCTGGCATGCCATGCAGCTTCTGTCTTACCAAAACTAGTATTATTACCAATATTAAGCAATGAATGCTTGCAAAATGTGAAAGCATAGACTAAGGCATGTGAACTATTTGACCAAATTGTTCAAAGAAATGTACTCACATAGACAGCAATGCTACTGGCAGGTGTAAAGCCAAACTCCCCAACATATGTCAGCTTCCTCCCTGCCTGTGTGAAAACAGAAAGCCATTGGACTGGGCATGGACAAAGTGTCACATCTTTGGGAAATGATTTCATGAATCAAACATCACTTTAGGTCCAGATGATGATGTCCATTTGGAAGTTTATTGACACCTGCCGGTTTTGGTGTAACAAGAAACTTAATATGTGGTATCAAATACTTAACACGGGTTCAATTCCCCTAGATTATATCAGGGGGTTATTGGACTAACTTCCACACTTCTGAGAGTTAGATTTCATAGACTAACCACCACTGTGGGTTTAGGTGATGATGCTGATTTAGAAGTTCATTGAGAAGTAATGATGGCGATTTGAAAGTTCATTAGCAGCTGTATGTTTTGAAGTAACAGTAAATCTATATGAACATCTGTCAAAACATAATGGAAGGGGATTTTACACATATCTGCTTTTATACTTCATATATTGAGAAACAAATAAATTTTTGAAAAAGAATGGAAATGTTAACCTAAAATCTTCATCATAGAATTCATATTCTTTCATTTCAAATTTAATTAAAAAAGCAATATATAATTTACTGTTTTCCAATGTATATAGGCATAAAATGCTTAATCTGGTTACATCATGTTATTCGGTAATATATACACACAACATTTGCGAATATATAGAGAAAATACAAGATGCTAGCAAATGATCACAACAGCCATATCAGTACTTTGAAAACATAGATTAACGGATTATAATGGCCCTCTTAACATCTGCGAGCAAAAACTGTTCGAGATTTTGTAACAAACAAAAGCAATTAAAGCAGTCAACATCCGCATTTTAGCTCTCTCAATGGCTCTAGGCGTCAAAGATGAAGAGCCTAATCAGACCTCCGTGTATTCCATTATAACGGGAAAAAAAATATAGCGGCTAGCTACAGAGAGAATGCCCAACAGCCACTAACATAACCGAATAACTTCTACTGCTTATTAATACAATATATTTTACTTTGCAAGGAGTTGGGGAGCAGAGATGAGGCTTTGATTTGTTTTTATCTGTATTGTAAATCTAAAACAAGAGAATAAAAAGAGAGCCCAACCTTAACAGACACAAAAACAACATTTACCCATAGGTCGAAAATATTATTGACCCGCCCTATAGGCAGGGACTAAAACTGATTGCTTGAACCTCTAAATTTGTTGTGGTACTCCTATATAATTAAAAACAATAATGTTGGAATTTTAGACGGTATAAATAAACCTCTGGTGGAGAAATAGAAGAACCATAGCACTTGAATCAGGCACATAAGCAATGTAAATAGGGCAGATGGCAACAAAGGTGAAACTCGAGATATAGAGAGTGTAACCGTACCATTAAACACCTTAATAACAGAATTCAATAGAAATCAATATGTAAGTTACCTATTATATATATGTCGTAGATATGCGTATCACATTATTTTTGATATAGATCAGAATTTCATGCCATAAGATTCTAATTAAGGGACATAGACAGGCTTGTTCAAAATTACATCTGCATAAGGATGGTTATGTTTCATAAGGCTGCAATGAGCTCTACCATCGACTATCTCCATGCATATGTGCTGGTCATTAGGATCATCATAGAAAAACTCCCAGTTTTGAACCTGTAAGTCATCCTCAGCTTCCAGCTTACAATAGCCCCTTATTTTTAACCTGTCGCCTATTCCTGCGACATAAGCATGTTTTCTAACAGTGTCAGTGTATCTCCAGCGCTTACTGAATATGGAGAAGAAGTCGTACAAGCCTCGCCGTTCTTTGAAGACGTTGAGTTTAACAAAGTCGGCAATTTTCATGAAAATTCTGTCATAGAGCTTGTACCACTTATGTCTATTGAGATCTAACAGAATAATCACAAGACTGAATAAATTGGAAAACCTGTTACAATTTCTAGCCTGAAGCAGTATAGGAACTGTACTCAAAACCCCCCAAATCTTGCTGCTCAAATCAACGTAATCAGAGTCTGTTGGGATAACAACATCAGCGCCTTTACTAAAGTTATAACGCTTTGAGAATAGCTTTTCATAAGCCTCTGTGTGAGATATCTTCTTGCCGACTGCCCATGAGCCCGTTACTGTGAGAAGCCTTTCAACAAATATTATATTTTCAGTGATATTACCATACATTTCAGCACATTTTGCCAACTGACACAGACTATTATGATGTGTGAAATAATAATGCCCACAATACTTTACCACATAAAACCAATCGAAGCTTTGGTGCCAGGAGTTACTTAATATCTCAATATTTTTTAGTCGGTAAGCATTTTGGCGGAAATAGTCGTCTCTTTCTTCTTGTGGCATAAGATAGTCATTAGTGTCACCCAGAACTACTACTGTTTTCTTCTTGTACTTTTGACACAGGCAAAAGGGCAAATAGGATAATGCAAAGAGACCTAGTGGATTGCAGCGTATAATCTGCCAGAGAGCATAAATCCACTGAATCCACTGCAACTCTGGTTTTCCAAACCAGTGTGGCAACAAACTCTCCCACTCATGCATCTTCATTCTGTGACGCACTTTCAAAAAACTTAAACAGGTCAGATTTTATTCCTATCTTTAAAAGAGAGCAGATGGTAAAATTACTGTTTGAAACAGTCCTACGGATTGAACTCCACTGAATCTTACACCAAACTTGTGTCGCCAAATCTACAAGTGTGCATCACACAGTTAATTCTTAACCTTATCTCTGTCAAGAGAACTTGCTAAAGAAACTTGACCATATGACATGTCAAAAACTAATGGATTATTGAAATCTACTCGCAAAAAATATAGGTAGTGCGTCGTGTATGGGAGGATTGACGCTGCCGAAACTTTTGAAGAAACAGGGAACTTTGTGAGAAGGTTCACAGGAAAACATGTGGAAGACTCCTCCAGCCATTCGTACAATAAAGAAGATTCGTGTAATTGCAGGATGAAAAGAATCTGTCAGCAGCGGCTATCCAGCCCCAGGAATGCACCGGGGCATGGATATGCCTATCATGCAACTGCAGCCAATTTTTTAAAAAGATTTTATATATATTTATTTAATATATTTAAAAAATATTTTATAAACTATTTAAAATATGAGATTAACAATATAAACTATTTTTTAATATATTAAACAAATATATATAAATTCTTTGGTAATTTTGGTTAAAGATTTCAATAATGTATTAATAAAATACATTAAAGAGTTAATATATTAAAAATTAAATTAGAAAACAATTTTTAAGGATATCAAAATAATTTTATTATATAAAAAATTAACAAAATAAAATCATTTTTAATAAATATACTAACTTTAAACTAATATTAATATATTTATATTATTAAAATCAAATTTTAATCAAACTTTTAATTCAAATTCTATACAATGTTTAATAAATAATAATATAAATAATATAAGATTTCTACATCTTTTAACACTAAAATTTGTAATTAACTGTATAAATCTTAATATTTATTATTTAGATAATATTGTTAGTAATGTTAATTTAATTTGTTTTCACCCATGGATGAACTATAAATATATTATGTTATATAATGTATATAGTATAATATAAGACAAATATAAGACAAATATAAATAAAAATATAAGACAAATATAAGACAAATATAAGTAAAAATAGTTCACATGCCTTAGTCTATGCTTTCACATTTTGCAAGCATTCATTGCTTAATATTGGTAATAATACTAGTTTTGGTAAGACAGATGCTGCATGGCATGCCAGCTCTCAAGTGTAGGGTTTGACGCAAAGGATCAACAGGGTTATACTTGGCAATTGACTCAGCAATTAGTTGCATAGCTTTTGCTTGTCGTTTATATAAGAATAAAATGCATCCATGGCTTTTAGTTGCTTCTGGGTTTGGGTTTTTGCTGCCTGTTGGACTGTATTCGACTGCCAAAATGCATATGGTTTTAAGTGAATCGGCTCTTGGTCTATCATCGTTTTCAATTCTAAATACAATAGTGGCTTGAGTGTTTACTTAGAAAACATTGCACGGTTTTTGGCATGAAACATGGCAGCCCAAATGTACGGCAAACTTATTACTTACATTCGGCTGGTGGATCTCAAATCCGGACTGCAGTAACCACACTCCATCGGCATACACTGTGCCATAAGTGTTTCGATAAGCATTTAATACCAAATTAGTTTTAAAAAGATTTAAAACTATTTGGCAATCTTGAAAAAGAAATGCTTATTACAAAATATGAGTAATCAGAGTTCTGTTTTATCCAAATTAAATTGCACATATTTACTGGGTTTACTAATTGGCTATCAAAATTGACATTGAGGAGGACTACATGAATGCTTCCGTTTGGAAGTACGCCTGCAATATCATTTTAGCATTGCTTTAAACAAAATGAAGTTTAGTGAAGTTTAATTTTAGGGATCCAAACCTTCATTTCTTTGGGGCCTCTTTGTTGAGAAACATGTTTCTCAACCTTGAAGATTTTTTCCAAATAATTTCAAAAATGTTGTTGGTAGTTTTCCACTTGTTGGTGCCTTGGAAAAGGGTGTAGAAGCTGTCAAAAGAAGCTTTGTCCATAGTATAATATAGGAGGGCCATTTTTAGAGCATAGATGACACATTTCATGACTTTTATGAGGGTCAAAAATAGGGAACAAACTTTTGGACTTGAGTATTATTTTTAACCTGGTTTTTTCTATCTTGGAAAAATAAATGTCAAGAATGGGCAACATGTGGCATGGAGGTTTTGCTCATGGTATTGTAAAACCACAAGTGGTTTCTAGGTTGTGAAATGCCTATATAATGAGGGCTTGGGGAGGAGTTTGAATCATGGAGTTTTGTTTGCAAGGTTGGGTGCTAGAAGGATGCTAGTGATGTCTCTCCAAGCTTGAGTTGAGGTGATGCTCTTGTAAGAACTTGCATTGCAAGTGTATTGTAATCATTCATTGATTTGGTAATACATTATGCAGGTTTTAGAGTGTGGGGTTTTTCTCCCGTAAGGGTTTTCCCCACGATAATCATTGTGTTATGTGCTCATTGTTTTATTCATGCTCTTGTATGTTTCTTGATATTCTTGTATGATTTAAAATATGAGATTAACAATATAAACTATTTAAAATATGAGATTAACAATATAAACTATTTTTTTTTTCTACTTAAGGTTCATATTGTATTAATGAAGCCCAAAATACAAACATCTGCATTGCAGGTATTTGAGTAAGATTATCAAATTTTCACCCACTGTAAAATCAAATTCAACATCCATGTTTTATCAAAACAATCCCCAGAAATTACTGATATAAAAAACCTTGATCGTTATGTTGACATATTTAAACTAGACAAAGCTTGCAGAACATAAACTAACAAAAACTATTAACTAGGAGTTGAAAGTAAACAATACCAATTACAAAAAATTGTTTAACTATGCAAATTCTTCAAACTCCTCTTTCCAATCCTCACTATCAACCGCCATGAGCTTGAGAGACTTCTTCAGGAAAACCACTACAATGGCAACAATAGCCTAATGACACATTAGACCCGGTCCTTGCAGATCCAAGAGGAATGGGTAGAGTTTCATCTTATCCTCCTCACTCACCCTATCCACATCACAGGGTCATGGGCAACCTCTTCCTTCCACCACCACATGAAGGATCTCATCCATGTCGCTAAGAAAATCAGGAATAAACATCTTGTGCATTAAGCTTCTAGCTTTTGCCTTCAACACCAGGTTATCCAGCAAAGAGGCTAAGAACCGGGAAGAAATCTGCAAATTGTCACAACCATACTCCCTACTTTCTAGATGACTAGAACCCAAGACCATTTTCACTGCCACCACCACAAGCGGCTCATAATTTAGCAAAATTTGCTTGAGCCTTTGGTCTGTGATGGCTCGAAAGGAAGTCATTCTCTCCTTCGACTAGAGAGAAATGGGGGTATCAACCCCAAACCTAGCCAAACCCTCCACTGATACCTCAATAACGAATTTAGAGGACCTGGCCATTTAGCTCCAAGCTGGAAACTCTTTAACAGAATGGAAGCCACTCACTTCAAGCAAAACTTAACCAAAAACTTATGCTAGAAAAAAGGCTTAAAAGCCTTAAATGGTATCGACTGCGAACTAGTGCCATCCTCACCAATTTCCTACTCATTCGTGTGAGATGTCCCAACCCAAATGAAAAATCTCTTCCCATAAAGAATGATCATATCCTGCTCCTTGGGAAGAGTGTGTTAGTTGTCTTTCCCGTACTTTCAACTTGTTGACAAGACTTGCTATCTACTCCTTACCTTCATGGTTGTCTACACGGCTCCTCACACTCATGTACGATTTTCGCATGGCCAGTCATGCCACCATCCTCCACCACCTTGGAGGGATGCCCACCCTACCTCCCACAACAATATAAACTATTTTTTAATATATTAAACAAATATATAAATTATTTTGTAATTTTTGTTAAATATTTTAATGATTTATACATTAAAGAGTTTATATATTAAAAATTTAAATTAGAAAATAATTTTTAAGCATATCAAAATAATTTTATTATATAAAAAATTAACAAAATAATATCATTTTTAACAAATATACTAACTCAAAACTAATATTAGATATATTTATATTATTAAAATCAAATTTTTAATTCAGATTCTATACAACATTTAATAAATAATAATATAAACTAGCACTTGCACCTCAATAAGGTGCAATACTTACGCCGATAGGCTAAGCCCACATTATTTACGACTGTGAAAAGCAGTGGAGAGTGTGAAGAAAGTAGTGATCTATCTCACCTATCCCTCTCTACCTCTTTGTACCTCCCTCCCCCCTTCTCTCTCCCTCTTGCTCTCTCCTTCCCTCTCTATTTCTCTCTATATCACATATCCCTCTCTACCTATCCCTCCCTCCATCCCACCTATTTCTCTCACTCTCCTTCCCTCTCTACTTCTCTCCCTCTCTCATGTATTCCTCTCTACCTCTCTCTCCTTCCCCCTCTAATTCTCTATATCTCCCCTATCCCTCTCTATGTCTCCCTCCCTCCCTCTCTCTCTCTCACTCTCTCTAGCTCTCTCTTTCCTTCTCTACTTATTTCTATCCCACCTCTCTCTCCCTCCCTATCTCTATCTCACTTATCCCTCTCTACCTCCCTTCGTCCCTTTACCCTCCTCTCTCTCTTTCTCTATCCTTCCCTCTCTACTTCTTTACCCTCCTCTCTCTTTCTCTTTCTCACCTATCCCTCTCTACCTCTCCCTCTTTGCCTCCCCCCTTTCTCTCCCTCTTGCTCTCTCCTTCCCTCTCTATTTATCTCTATATCACATATCCCTCTCTACCTGTCCCTCCCTCCATCCCACCTATTTCTCTCTCACTCTCTCCTTGCCTCTCTACTTCTCTCCCTCTCTCACTTATTCCTCTCTACCTCTCTCTCCTTCCCCCTCTAATTCTCTATATCTCCCCTATCCTCTCTACCTTTCCCTCCCTCCCTCTCTCTCTCACTCTCTTTGGCTCCCTCTTTCCTTCTCTACTTCTTTCTATCCCACCTCTTTCTCCCTCCCTATCTCTATCTCACTTATCCCTCTCTACCTCCCTCTATCCCTTTACCTCTCTCTCTCTCTCTCTCTCTCTCTCTCTCTCTCTCTCTCTCTATCTATCCTTCCCTCTCTACTTCTTTTCCCTCCTCTCTCTCTTTCTCTATCCTTCCCTCTCTACTTCTCTTCCCTCCTCTCTCTCTCTTTCTCTATCCTTCCCTCTCTACTTCCTTACCCTCCTCTCCAATTCATTCCAAAAACAACACTTCCTATACAACTCTAGTTTTTCATTTTTCTGTTTATTTATTGTTTGGATTTTATAACACAAAACAAATTTTATTTTTATTGAAAATGTATTATTTTATTTTATTTATTATATAAATTATTTTTATTTATTATATAAATTATTACATAAATTATTATTACATAAATTATTATTATATAAATTATTTATTTTATTTATTATATAAATTATTATTATTCTAAACATAGATTTGTTTTAAGGTGAAAGCAAGTGAAATGAGCAATGCGATCAGAGTTGAATAAACATGACCATTTTAACAAATGAATGTTTGAGTAACATATCTACTGAACATTAAACTCATCAGTTGATTGACTGTTAAAACATATATTTCCAAGCTAGAATTTCAAACTAATCATGCTTGTCTAATTTTTTTAGCAGTTTACTGGGTCAAATGACCAATAATTTTTATTTTGAACATTGGCGTCACTATCATTTTTGAGGTTTGGAGTTTTAATTAATTTTTTATTTATGATTTATGATTAACTTCCACGTGTTGCATGAGTGACAGAACGGCTTTGACCAATTCACCCCTGCCGTAAAGTTCATGGGGTTCCTGTCGACGTCAGACTGCTGGAAATGCCGGCGGGGTTCCCCCACGTAAGTAGCCTATCAGCTAATAATATAAGATTTCTACATCTTTTAACACTAAAATTTGTAATTAAATGCATAAATCTTAATATTTATTATTTAGATAATATTGTTAGTAATGTTAATTTAATTGTTTTTCACCCATGGATGGACTATAAATATATTATGTTATATAATGTATATAGTATAATATAAGACAAATATAAGTAAAAATATATTTATAGTCCATCCAAAACATGGGTGAAAAAAATTAAATTAACATTACTAACAATATTATTTAAATAATAAGTATTAAGGTTTATGCATTTAATTACATATTTTAGTGTTAAAAGATGTAGAAATCTTATATTATTAATATTATTATTTATTAAATGTTGTATAGAATTTGAATTAAAAAATTGATTAAAAATTGATTTTAATAATATAAATATATCTAATATTAGCTTTAAGTTAGTATATTTATTAAAAATGATTTTATTTTGTTAAATTTTTATATAATAAAATTATTTTGATATGCTTAAAAATTATTTTCTTGTTTAAATTTTTAATATATAAACTCTTTAATGTATACATCATTAAAATATTTAACAAAAATTACAAAAGAATTTATATATTTGTTTAATATATTAAAAAATAGTTTATATTGTTGTGGGAGGTAGGGTGGGCATCCCTCCAAGGTGGCGGAGGATGGTGGCATGAGTGGCCACACGGAAATTGTACGTGAGTGTTAGGAGACGTGTAGACAACCATGAAGGTAAGGAGTAGCTAGCAAGTCTTGTTGACAAGCCAAAAGTATGAGAAAGACAACTAACACACTCTTCCTAAGGAGCGGGATATGATCATTCTTTATGGGAAGAGATTTTTCATTTGGGTTGGGACATCTCACACGAACGAGCAGGACATTGGTGAGGTTGGTGGTAGTTGGCAGTCGATACCATTTAAGGCTTTTAAGACTTTATTCTAGCATAAGTTTTTGGTTTAGTTTTTCTTGAAGCGAGTGGCTTACATTATGTTAAAGAGTTTCCAACTTGGAGCTGAATGGCCAGGTCCTCTAAATTCGTTATTGAGGTATCAGTGGCGACTTTGGCTAGGTTTGGGGCCAATACCCCCATTTCGCTCCAGTCGTAGGAGAGAATGACTTCCTTTCGAGCCATCATAGACCAAAGGCTCAAGCGAATTTTGCTAAATTATGAGCCGCTTGTGTTGGTGGCAGTGAAAATGGTCTCTAGGCTAGGCCCATGTGATCTTTTGGACTTTCTGGGCTGGGCCCATTTTCTATTTTGGTTTTTCTGGGCAGGTCCCATGTGACGTTCGGGGTGTGCCTTCTTACCACCCGCCCCTTTTTTGTGAATTTGTAATTTTATCTTTATTAATATAGATATTTGGAAAATTCATCCAAAAAAAAAAAATGGTCTTGGATTCTAGTCATCTAGAAAGTAGGGAGTATGGCTGTGACAATTTGTAGATTTCTTCTTGGTTCTTAGCCTCTTTGCTGGATAACTTGGTGCTGAAGGCAAAAGCTAGAAGCTTAATGCGCAAGATGTTTATTCCTGATTTTCTTGGCAACATGGATGAGATCCTTCGTGTGGTGGTGGAAGGAAGAGGTTGCTCGTGACCTTGTGACGTGGAGAGGGTGAGTGAGGAGGATATGGTGAAACTCTACCCGTTCCTCTTGGATCTACAAGGACCAGGTCTAATGTGTCATCGGGCTATTGTCGCCATTGTAGTGGTTTTCCTAAAGAAGTCTCTCGAGCTCATGGCGGTTGATAGTGAGGATTGGAAAGAGGAGTTTGAAGAATTTGCATAGTTAAACAAATTTATGTAATCGGTGTTGTTTACTTTCATTTCCTAGTTAATAGTTTTGGTTAGTTTATGTTCTGCAAGCTTTTTCTAGTTTAAATATGTCAACATAACAATCAAGGTTTTTTGGATTTGTAATTTTTGGGGATTGTTTTGATAAAACGTGGATGTTGAATCCGATTTTACAGTGGGTGAAAATTTGATAATCTTACTCAAATACCTGCAATGCAGGTGTTTGTATTTTGGGCTTCATTAATACAATATGAACCTTACATATAAAAAAAATAAAAATTATATTTTTAATCTCATATTTTAAATAGTTTATAAAATATTATTTAAATATACTAAATAAATATATATAAACTCTTTAATTTTTTTTGGCCGTAGTGTTGTACTTTGTGTTCGAAAATAAAAAATGCAAGATTGCCAATTACTTACACACTGTTGCCATGCATTCCTGAGACTAGATAGTCGTTGCCGAATCTTTTGACCAATTTCCAAAATTGTTTAATATTGAAATGGCATTTTCTAAAAGGTGATGTGACTTTTTCTTACCTTTTTTTTTTTTTAATAATTAGCATTGAAAAGACTTCAATTTTTTTTAAATGTGGTTCATAATTCTTTGCAAGACTATATATGAAATTTGCATTAAAAACTGTTACAATCTCTTGAGTTTAGTTTTTTTATTGGTCTTCACTCAGTACACGTGAAGAGTGGGCAAATAATACCTAGATGAAGAAACCGTAAACGTCAAGTGGGAAGCAAGCGATGTGTTGATCATGGATAGCTTAGTGTTAATGTGCATCACGACCTTCACATTCATTTATAATTTTCAAGAAAATATTGGTTTTTTGCGTTATCCATCCCATGTCCCCATTAAAACTCATTTATAAATGTTTTTTAATCTTGATTGTTGGAAAAGATGAACTCCCCCATTTGTTTCTTATAGAAATATGACCTTTTTAAAAGTTTTTTGGTTTTTTCATAATGGGTCTCATGGAGTATTAGATGAACTATTTTTGAGAAGGAAATAAATTACTATATATTAATTTAGGATCTTGTGTAAGAAAATAGGAGCCCCTACTTTTATATTTTATATTTAAAAAATATCTTTGAGAAGGGGGTGAAAGTTTCCCCACCTACTTTTAAAATTTTACTCACATATTATTCATCTATGATTTTCAAAATTCTTATCAATCATTTTTTAAATTGAAAACTATATAATTGTAGATTTGACATTTTTTGTGGATAAAAAATAATCATGAGATCACTAACTTCTTTACAATTTAGAGTTATATTTTAAAGCTTACTCATTATTATAAAGTCTATGGGACCCTTGCTTATGAAGGTTCGAAAATTCTTATCAACACCCATTGAGATATTTTAGAAGGCCTCCTCCATGGGACTACAACTTAAAAGGGCCACTTAATAGCAAATATAATTTTTTTAAGTTAATAATATAAAATATAATTGTGTGTAAGAAATTGTGACAACAATAAATAACCTATACTAAACTAAATTGAAATTGTACAACAAGCTACAGAAACTTAGATTAAGAAAAGTTAGAAGACCATAATAACGTAAAACATCAAAAGGCACTCTATAACAATCTCCTAGTTGCACTCAAAGAGTGGTTTTTCCAAATTGATTAGGATGTGTGGTCAATTTTTAACAACATAATATTGCATTCATGTGGTTGATAAAAAGGTAAAAAAAAATGCACTTAAGAAAATGCATGCTCACAAGGGCTAGTGAAGCTAGTTGTTCACTAGGTGAACCTAAGGGACCATATCAAATCCATACCTGCATGACTTTAATAAGGTACAAAAAATAAATGCAACAAGAAAGAGGGATGTTCGAAGGGATTTTGCTTAGTTCATGTGAGGTCTCATCTTAGGGAACATTGTGCCTAATGTCTCCAAGAGAGGACAAGTCAAAGAAATATCACACTCTCAGAGGAAATGAAACACAATGAAACCACCAAGAAAAAGATGCATCACAAGAAAAAAAAATCGCACAATGAAACATGAGTGTCGATGTATGCCTCCACTTTAAAGTGGTTGCTAACACCATTACTATGAGCAATTTATTTAAAGTAGAAGAAGACATGGGAGCTTATTCAGAAAGCCCTATGCCAAGTCATATGTTTCCAATAAGCTACATCATGAATAAGTGTGCCACATGCGAGTCAACTTAAAGACATGTCATTAAAAGGTAAAAAATTTAACACATTTTTAGCCATGCTCTCCATTAGGTTTGCACGTGTTTCAATGCAAATTTATAAAAATACCATGATGAAATTAAGCTCTCTCTTAATTATCTAACCATTTTTTTTTTCACATTTCGATTATGTTAAGGTTTTCATCTTTAATTTATTTTGTTAGTGTGTCCATTTTTTTTTTAAAACCAACATGTGGTGTTTTGGGTACATATCTTTTCACTCTTTCATCAAATTTTAAAATAAATTACATTTCTATAAACTAGAATCTATTTTACACATATTGAAAAAATATAATTTATTTCTAATTAGTTTTCAAAAAATTTAGGAGGGGCACACTCAAATTTCTATTTTTCAAGATGTGTCCACTTCAAAAATTAACTTAAAAAATTATATATTAAGTAAAAAACAGCTGAAAAATCCAACATAAACTACATGGTGTTAGCTAATTTCTTAGTGAAGTGATTTTTTAATTTCTAAGAAAAGTTAACATTTTAGGGGGAGCACATCAGTCGCTATGTTTTTTTGTTTGAAAAAAATACTAGACCACTTTGTGTGCTCTCCATTTTTGAAACTTTTAATTTTCACCGTTTAAAAAAAAAGTAGTTTAGAAAGTAGATTCAAAGCACTACAACTCTTGTTCTTGTTACATCAAATTTTGAGCGTAACTATCTTCATTTTATCATTGAATATCATAATGTGTTGATTTTAAAAAAAAGGTGGCATCTTAAGACCCCCTTTTTTTATCAAATCTTAGTGCACTTACTCTACTATTGTATTTATATTTATTCTAATCAAATTTACCATTCTTTCTTTGACTCGTGACACCTAGTTATTTTATATTTCATCCACTGTCATGTCTATGCACCACCATGAACCATCATCAAATACTTGTGAATATTTGATTATCCAATTCGATCTAAGTAAAAAACTACAAAAAATGACTAGGCCCAAAATGAAAAATTGAACTTACCAAGTAATGTAATTGAAGAAATATATTATACTAGTAAAATATTCCTAACCTCTTCTAACAATCCATAGAGAAAAATAAAGGTCTAATCATAATCTAATAACACTATCTTCTAAACTTTTCATAATAAAAAAGCATACAACTTATTCCCCTCAAACATTATAATAAAAACAACCAACAAAATAAACTAGCAATTACACCTTGGTGTCCAATCGGTATGCCAAACAGGCGTGGAAGGTAAAATAGGGAAAATTTGGGTATTTTTCTACTTATATTTATGCATTACATGAGGTCAATTGGTAGGAAATTTAGAAAATGATGTTGTTTGCGAAAAAAAGTCTTAATTGAGAAGTGGTAGCTTCAAATAAACTATTGCATTCACTTATAGGGATCCAAACATGACCTTAAAAAAACCTCAAAATTAGGAAGATTATTAGGTTGAGCCATTATTAATAGGCTCATGTTATGTGTGCAATAGGGAGAGAGGGAGAGCGAGGGAGAGATAGGGATAAAAAGAGAGAGGGGGGAAGAGTGAGAGAGTGAGAGAGAGATAGAGAGAGGGGGTTAAGGATATAAATATAAAGATGAAGATGGATATGGAGATGGAGAAGAAGAGGGATATGGAGAGAAGAAGAAGGAGAGATAAAGATTGAAGAGAGATGGATAGATAGAGATGTATGAGATAGATATATAGAGAGGGGGAGAGAGGGAGAGATAGACAGATAAAGATAGAGATAGGGAGAGGGAGAGAGAGGGATAGAGATGGGTAGATAGAGAGGAAATATCTAGAGATAGAAGAGGAGAGAGGATGATAGTTCAGTAGAGAATATGATAGAGGAGAAAGGAATAAAGAAACCAATAGATAAAGATATGGAGAGCGGTAGAGGGATAAATAAAAATAGAGCAAAAGAGAGATATAGAAGGATAGAGAGGAAGAGATATGGAGATGTAGAGGGAGAGGTGATGGAGAGGGAGAGATAGAGATATAAGGAGATATAGAAAGGGGGATAGGGAGAGAGAGATACAGAGAGATAGTCTAACATAGAGAAGTGGAGAGACATTTATAGATATAGAGAAAGGGAGAGAGAGAGAAATGGGGAGATAGAGAGATATTTATTACAAGAGAGAGAGAGAGAGAGAGAGAGAGAGAGAGAGAGAGAGAGGAGGAGGAGGATGGGTAGAGGATGAAGAGAGAGAAGAGGGAGAGATAGCTCAATATATATAGAGGCAAATAGAGAGGGAGAGAGGGAGAAATATAGATAAAGGGTTATATAAAGAGATAGAGAGGGATAGGGATAGAGATAGAGAGCTAGGGAGAGAGGTAGATAGGGAGAAAAATAGAGATAGAGATATAGAGTAGGAGAGATGGAGGGGAAAATGGAGTGAATGAGAGAGATATCAATAGATAGAGAGGGAGTGATATAGATAGAGGGATAGGGATAGTGATAGAGAGATAGGGTTATAAAGAGATAGCTATAGAAGGATCAAGAGAGATAGAGAAATAGGGAGATAAATATATAGATTAGGAGAGACAAAGTGTATAAGAGAGATATGTAGAGATAATGATGTATAGATATAGATGGGGAGGGAGAGATAGGGAGATAAAGATAGAGAGAAAGTAATTAGATAGAGAAAGTTATAGGGAGAAAGTGAGATAGATAGGGAGGGGGAAAGATATATGGTGACATAGATATAAAGAGGGAGAAACATGGAGTGTGTATGTATATAAGTGAAAGAGAGATATGGAGAGAGAGAGATATATGAGGATAGAAAGATGGAGAAATAGGGATAGAAATGAGAGATAGAGAGATAGATATAACTTAGGAAAGATAGTGGGGTGAGTGAGACAAAGATATAGAAATATATAGAGGTAAATATAAAGGGAAGGGGGAACAAGGAGAGGGGGAGATGGAGAGATAAAAAGATAAAGATATAGGAAGTTATATATAAAGAGAGGTAGAGAAAGGGAGATATATAGGGGACAAGAGTGAGATACAGAGGGGGGAGATAGAGAGATAGGGAGGAAAAAAAAATGAGTGTGTGTGTAAGAGAGAGATATACAGATAGAGGTAGGGAGGGAAAATCAAGGTGTGTGTGTGTGTGTGTGTGAGTGAGAGATATAAAAATATAGATTTATAAATAGATAGAGAGGGATGGATGGATAGAGAGAGATCCTAGAGAGAAATAGAGAGAGGATAAAGAGGAAGATAGAGATGGAACATGAGAGATAGTGCGAGAGAAGGGTTAGAAAGATAGAGATAGGAAATTGTATATATATAGAGGTAGAGAAAGGGATATGTATATATAGAGAGAGATAGAGAGATATGAAGAGAAAAAGAGAGCTCTTTATATCTTTGTATCCCTTCCTATCTCTATGTTTCTCATTATCTCTCAATCCCTCTTTTCCTCTCTCCCCTATTTTTCTCTATATTTATTTCCCTTTCTCTCTTTCTCTATCTATCTATCTATCTTTTCCTCTCCCTTTCCCTCTCTCTCTCTTGCTCACTTACTGTATAACTTGAAATTTAGATTTTTGATATTATTAATATATATATGTATCAAAAACTTATTATTATATATATTTCAAATTTAATTAATAATATTATTTAAATTTCTATATAACATATATATTAAAATCAATTATTTATATATATATTATATATGTTATAATATAATAATTATTAAAATAAATTAAAAAGCTTTAAACACATAATTTACTATATATATATATATTATAATGTAATCATTATTAAAATCACAAAAATAAAAATATATAATAAATCTATTATACAAACTATATTAAAATAAATTATATATTATAAAATAAATTGTTTATATGTTAAAATGAATTATTTATATAATATATATTATAATATAATAATTATATATAGGAAAATCTCAAATAAAATCTCTACTTACGAATTACAATTTGTGAATTACAGAATAGCGAATTACAAATTATGAATTACAAATCATAGAACAACGTATTACATAAAACATAGCGAATTAGATCTCCAATCTTCTTCCTTAGAAAATACAAATTAACGAAGAGAAAAGGGCACAACTGTGGTAGAAGGATGAAATAAGCGAAAAGCTTATATGGCATCTTCTGTAGCCCAAAGGTACGCACTATGGAGGAACAAAGGACTGAATCAGTCAAGAAGTATGAATCAAGACAACACAAGGAACATTCAACAATAGAACTATATGAGGAAGTCGACGATCTAGGAATTTTAGAAAATTTTGTGATTATTAGCAAGCTTATAAGGCCCAGATTTGAGAGAAAAAAGATTAAAGATTGGATTGAAAATACATGGAAGACTCTAACCTAATAAAATTTCTTTCAAGGGGGTTCTTTATAGTAATCTTTACCACAATGGAAGAAAGAGAAAAAATCTTTGAAGTGGGACTATGGGAGATAGAAGGGAACCCTATATACATGTAGAAGTGGCACCAAAACTTTAACTCCAATAACACGAAGCCATATGAGCAATCGGTATGGATCCAACTTTACAAACCTTCCATTGGAATAATAGTCAGAGGAATGCTTGGAGAAGATTGGTTGGACTCGAGGAACCATGGCGAATATAGATGAAGATCTCTTCAATGGTGACTCTTGCCTATATGCTAGAATCAAGATAGGAGCTATTAGAAAAAGTTCTAAGGAAATTCTTCTTTGTGTTAATGGCACACACTGGATATAGGATATGGAGGTAGAAGAAGATAAACATTTCTACCTCAAATACAAAAGAAGGAAACATAGGGAAGAGGAATGCAAGAAAAAAGACTCTTGGAAAAAAGAGAGACAACAAGAAGAAAATAACAAAGCACCCTCACTAGGAAATCCTAAGATGCAGAAAGGAGCAAAGATGGTATGGAAAAAGAAAGAGGCTAGGAACCAAAAAACCATAAACAAATGGACCTTACAAAATAAGAAATAGACAAACCAAAAACTAGTATGGAGAAGAAAGGAAAACATGAATTTGTCGAAACATAAAATTGACTTAGGAAACCAAGAAACAACACCCACAAGAACAAGTCTTGGCATAAAAAACAAAATTGGGGAAGAAAGAAAATTAAGCAAAGGAAAAGACCTCAATTTAGCCTAAAGGCTTCTGATGCAATAAGAGATGTGACTCATGAAAATTACATGGAGGAAGAAGGATCAAAATTTGAAGATACATACATGTGGAACACAATCAATTAGAAGCAGATGAATTAGACACCATAGATCCAAGATGTATTAGTCAGTCTAGCGCAAGGGAATTAGGAAAAACTGAGAAAGGAAGAGGAAGAAAGACAAGCAAACAAAAGAGAGAAGAGGAGGCAATTGAGAAGGGATTCAAGAGCATTTCTAGTTTTATGATATCCAAGCGAGGAAAGACCTCCCTTGGAGAGAAATGAAGATAACCAAATGGAATGTTAGGGGCTTGAATGCCCATGAGAAATGGCACTTGGTACAATGTCACATGGAAAGAGAAGTATTGGACATAATGATGTTTCAAGAAACAAATATTGACAAATAGGAAGTTGAGAGGTTTCTAAAATATTGCAAAACATGGGAAGGTATATTCCAAGAAGCTAAAGGCACGATTGGAGGTCTAACTATTCTATGGAAAAATACAAGTGTCAAAGTGGATCTAACCTAGGAACACAACCATTGCATGGAATGCAAGGTAACCAATTTCAACACCAATATGGTGTTCCACCTTCTCAATATTTATGACCCCATACAAACAAAAGATAAAAGAGAAAATTAAAAAGCCTTAAGTAGTAGGATAAACCAGATTGGTAATAACTTGTACATAATGGGTGGTGACTTTAATGCCATGATAGATCTATTAGAAAAAAAGTGGTGGCCTAAAGAAAATAACAAGAAATATGCAAGACTTCATACAATTTGTGGAAGAAATCAAAGCCATAGACTATCAAACTTCCAATGGGATATACACTTGGAAAAATAGGAGGAAAGGGTTTACAAACATTGCAAAAAGGTTGGACAGGTTTTTCATATCTAACAATTGGATGGAGATGGACTTAAACTTGGGAACCACAATTGTCCCTATCTCAGTCTCATATCACATTCTAGTGATAAGAACAGGTCCCACCACAGTCAAAAATTATTTCAAATTTGAAAATATGTGGTGGAGAGAGGAATGTTTGATCCCTTCCATAGAAACATGGTGGAAGGAATGCATAATCAATGACACTCCAAGTTACATATTTATGAAAAAATCTAGATTCTAAAGAAAAAATTAAAGAAATGGAACAAGGAAGTATTTAAAAATATTTTTCAAGAAAAAGAAAAAATAGAGAAAGAACTTGAAGACTTTAATAAAAAAATCATAAATCATGGAATGTTTAAGGAAGATTATGTAAAATAAAAACAATTAAAAGACTACCAGAAGGAGCTTTTAGCAAGAGAAGAAGTATTCTTGAGGGACAAAAGTAGGAAATCTTTGTTACAAAAAGGAGATGAAATACAAAGTATTTTCATGCGACAAAAAAAGCTAGAAGAACACTTAATAGAATCAATGAAGTAAGAATAGGTAATGAAACAATTGTTAAAGACAAAAAAACTATAGAAGAGGAAGCAACCAAGTATTTTGAACATATCCTCGGGGCAAAAAGGATAGCAACAACATATGCCAATGAACCAATTCTAGATTGCATACCAAGAAGCATCATTGAAGAGGACAACCACATGCTAACTAAACCTATCACATTGGAAGAGGTCAAAATTTCCACTTTCTAGCTTCACTGAGATAAAGCACCAAGCCCTGATGGCTTTATAGCAAGTTTCTATCAAAAATGTTGGAGCACAATTGGCGTGGACGTTTGGAAGGTAGCAGAAGAGTTTAGAGCAAAAGGGAAATTCATTAGAGACATTAAAAATACAATCATTTCTCTTATCCCCAAAAAATAGGGGTATGAGATGCTTAATGACTACGAAACAATATCATTATACAACATAATATATAAAATCATCACCAAGATATTGGAAAATTGACTTTAAAAAGTGCTCAACTCTATAATATCAGAAGAACAAAGTGGATTTTGTCTAAAAAGGGAAATCATTGATAGCATAATTTTTGCAAATGAAGTGGCACACTCCATATGATTAGAAAAAACTAGTGGGATGTTGATCAAACCAAACATAAGCAAGGCTTATGGTAGAGTAAAATGGAACTTTTGATTAGAATTCCTCATAAGATTTGGCTTTAATAACAAATGGGTAGCTCTAATTTAGCAATGCATCACATCAATAAGGTACTCCCTGATAGTTAATGGGTCATTGTGTGGATTCTTTGAAGGAAAAAATGGTCTTCACCAAGGGGACCCCTTGTCTCCTTTTCTTTTTATCGTTAGGGCAAATATTATGGGTAGGTCTAACAAAAGAAAAAGAGAAAGTGCCATATGGAAAGGAATAAGGGTGGCTCCTAGTATTGATCCAATGACACATACACAATTTGAAGATGACACACTTCTATTTTGGGAAGCTAATATGAGAGAAGCAATTCAGTAATCAAAGAAGTGCTCAAAGACTATATGGCATGTTAAGGACAACTAGTGAACAAAGATAAATCTTCAATAATTTTCTTTAACACTAAAAAATCCATACAAAAAAGAATAGAAAAGCATTTGGAATTCGTAATAGCAACTGTTCCAACAAAATATCTTGGGGCTCCTCTATTCTCTAGGTGTTGTAAGACACAACATTGGATGGAAATAATAGAGAAATTTAGACATAAATTAATGGCATGGAAAAATAAGTGGTTGACGCTAGCAGGAAGAATACTCATGATCAAGACAGTTCTATCAACAGTACCCATATATGTAGTGTCTTGCTTTAGAATTATAAACAAGATAGAAGCCATCTTAGAAAGCTATTTCAAGAAATTCCTATGGGAAGGGGCAAAAGAAGACAAGAAAATACCATTGGTGCATTGGGATAAGGCATGCATACCTAAGACTGATTGTGGTGCGGGCCTGAGAAGAATGAGGGAAGAAAACTTGGCATTAGGTTGCAAACTAGCATGGAAAATGTATAAATATCTTGGTCATCTATGGTGCAAGATACTCCAAGCCAAATACCTGGATATTGTTGATCCAAAGAAAATACTAACAATACCAGCAATGAATGGGGGCTTAGTGATATGGAAGTTCTTATGAGAAAGAAGTAAACTAATAGTAGATCATCCCACATAGAAAATAAATAATGGAAGACAGGCCAATTTTCTGTTAGACTCTTGGAGTGGCTATAATCCACTCAAAGAGATATAAGGGATAAAAGAGAAAAAGGATGATGAGGGTAATAGACTATGTCAATCTAAGCATCTCCAAATATGGCTTACAACAAGAATGGAGAGATAAAATTGCTTTTGATCCCTATGGGAGCTAAAACTAAATTGAAGCAGGAATTAAAAAACAAGAGGATCTTACTGACTAAGGGAGAGGATGACATCATCTGGTGCAGTGATAAATATGGGGAATATTTTGTTAAGATGGGATACTTGATATAAACAACTACAAGGGAAAATCCTAATTGGCCTACAAAATTATATTGACATCTTGTTGTCCTCCCTAAGGCTAGGGATTTTCTTTGGTCAACACTACACAAAGGGATACTCACAATGGAAAGATTGAACACTATAAGAATTCAAGGTCCAAACAGGTGTATTATGTGCTATAATAACTGCAAATTTTTTAACCATCTACTATTAGGTTACACACATGCATCCAAGTGTTGGGACTTGATTCAGAGTGTAATGGGATGGCATGGCCCAAGGCACAAGGATTTTAAAGAATGGATTATCAATTGGCCAACATGTAAGAAGAGCACACTATGGGCTGACCTAGATGGTTTGTAGCCCCATCCATGATAGTATGACACATATAGAAAGAGAGGAACCATTGAATATTTCAAGAAAAAAACATGGAGGTAGATAAGGTTATACAAAATATAGAAGAAGGGATTTGTGAAGTTCTTAATGCAAAAAACATGATAAAGAATGGAATTGTATTTACTAAGTGGGATCCTATAGAAGAAATGGTAAAGTCTAAAAAGAGAAAAAGGAAACTTAAAAGACAAAACAAAGAACAAGAAAGAGGCCAAATGGAAAGGGTCGGAGTAAGGAAGATACGAGCTAAACTTTGGAAACTTTGTAAAAAGGAATCTAGGATCAACCAAAGTAGGAAGCATACTAAGGAATAATAAAGGTCAGCTTGTATGGGTAGTATAAAAGAAAATAGATTTTGAAACTAA
Organism: Sequoiadendron giganteum; assembly: GCA_007115665.2. Lineage (NCBI taxonomy): Eukaryota > Viridiplantae > Streptophyta > Pinopsida > Cupressales > Cupressaceae > Sequoiadendron > Sequoiadendron giganteum. The sequence goes on from CM021100.1 coordinate 205,112,526, forward strand.
TTATGAAGTAGAAATGGAGGCCTTAGCCACAAGCATGTGGATATGTGCACAAAAAGACATCAAAAGAGTGGACATAAAAGGGATCTCACTACTATGTATATAGGCCATATCAAAAAGAGACACCCAAAATTGGAAACTAAAGAGTTGGATACTCAAGATTTGGGAGCAACTAAAAAAAATAGAAGATTATATGTTCTCTCATATCTACAGAGAAGCTAACAAGGTGACAAATTCTCTAGAAAATTTAGGTGTACAACAAATTGAAGAATGAAAAGTAGAAGCAAACTCTGAGAAGTGGACGAGACTAGCAAAAATCCTTATAGAAAACTAGAAGGAAGCAGGTAAAAAGGTAGGAGCAGAATAAAGCAAGGGGCTAGGTAAGTATAATATGAAATCAAACATGAGATACGTACTCATAAATGATTATATTTAACTTCAAAGTAGACTCTTTTACTTTAATAAATTAACCCCAACCAAAACCCGAGCCCTAGACTTGAATTGCTCTTTTTGATAAATTGAAACAACCAAACTGGAACCCTTAGTTATTTGGAAAGAGTATAATTTCATCACAAACACAAATAGAAGAATCCATTCACTAAGGCAATCGCTATCTAAATTATCTAAAGCCGCAAAAACAAGAGCATTAGATGGTTTCCTGAGAATTCACATTTAAAACATTCAAATCAAAAACCTCTAAGTACTACAAATAGATGATTTAAAAAATGGAAAACAACCTGGAAGAACTTACATAATTATAAACCATCCTTTTATTGTTACCTAGTTCTAGACTGATAAATTTTGAATTTAAGTTAAATTAAAATCTTCCACGACCATCCATAGGTTCAAACCAGGAAACTTTAAAACACAAATACTGAATTCATGACTTACTAGGTGATTATTAAAATATACTTTTAATAAAATGATTACATATTTGACTAAATTTAAAACCATTGATGAACATATAACAAATCAGAATTAAAAAAATTATTAATAACATGACTTCACTAAAAAAGTCTGATGAACCTCATACATATTAACTCCTTTCCATAATAATATTATAGGAATTCAAAACCTTGGTTACAATCAAATGATAAAAATTAAACAGGATATCGTGCATATTTGATTTACTCTTCATAATTCCTGATAAGCAACTTATAAATTCACCCCAATACAGAGCTATTTTAAAGCAAAAACCATCAAAATTCACATATTGGCTAAATAATTTGGTAACTACGGCAGCCCATTAGCACAAATGTTAAATATATGTCTAATCTCAACTAATGTGCTTGTTATCCTCTAGCTCACCTCCACCTTTTCAGCATTTAATGCAATTTAATAGGAAAACTTTTTGGAGAAGTTTACGGGAGATTGATATGATCTTCTTTAATTGCCTATTTAATTTCACACACTTTGTGGGTGTTAGAAATAGTAATATTTTATTTTCTCCTTTGTTGTCCTCCGTAAGTTTTAGTTTTAATTCTACTTTTGTGGTAATTTTTGTATAACACAAAAAGATGAAAATAAAGCAACGCAACTCTACAAGAAATTAGCAAGAACAAGTAAGGTTGAAGAATGGCATCGAAGCTCTGTGTATTTTGTCCAATGAAACATAAATCAGATTACTGTCTATTTTCTATTGCCCAATTTGTGTGTTTTATGAGAAACTTTTAATTGCATTTGAATGTGTTTATTTTACTATTGTGTATGATTTCTATTTTTTGCTTTGCTTTTTTATTGTTGCACCTCTGCCCCTATTCCCACATCTGGTATCAAAGCCACTGGTTCAAATCCCTTTGTTTATCTTTAATGGGTTTGTACTTATTTTCTGTTTGATAGCCATCAATGGCTTCCACAACCTCAATGTCTGGTGCTTCCTTGTCTAGCCTACAAACCCCTCTTTTCACAGGAAAAAATTATGAATATTGGTCATTGACCATGAAAGCCTTGTTTAGGTCCCAAGATGTTTGAAAAATTGTTGAGAATGGCTATGCAGAACCAGTAGACCAAGCAACTTACAATGCACTCACCTAGACAGAGAAAGAAGGATGGAAAATCCCTCTTCTACATAGATCAAGCAATGCATGAAAGCATATTGCCAAGAGTTGCAGCAGAAACACAAGCAAAGGAGGCATGTGACACATTGCAAACAACTTATCAAGGTAAGGACAAAGCTAAATCTGCAAAACTCCAAATACTTATAAGAGAATTTGAGAATATATATGTATGAAAGATTCAGAGTCTTGGAGTTATTTTTTACTTGTGTTGTTGGGCTAGTAAATCAGATAAAATCTCATGGAGAAACATTAGAAGAGACCAGAATAGTTGATAAAATGCTAAGGGTTTTTCCTACTAAGTTTGATCCTTTAGTTGTTTCCATAGAGGAAACTAAGGATTTAACCCAGTTGACAATGGATGAATTGCATGCATCCATGATAAATCATGAATATAGGCTGAATAGATCACACACCTCCATTGAGAATGCTTTCTCATCCTAGGCTTCAATAAGTTGTGGAAGAGGTAGAGGTAGATTCACTCCTAGGGGTAGAGGAAGAAACTCATTTAGAGGACGGAGCAGCAGTCCTGCAAATCAAGGTGGAAGAGGAAATAACAATGAATCCTCTCATAGTCATCCAACTGGTCAAAAACAAGACAAGTCAAATATTCAATGTCATTACTGCAAGATATATAGTCATTATGCTTCCGAGTGTAGGAAGAAACAACATGATCAAGGAAGACAAAATCAAAATCCCCCAGAGAATTCTACAAAAAATACTATGTTTATTGCAAGTGCAAAGATTGTTAAATAAATTTCTACAAAATCACCAGTTGAATGCAATATGGTTCAAGAGAGTCCAAATGATATTTGGTATTTAGATTCTGGTTGTAGCAATCACATGTCTAGAAATTTAGAGTTGTTTTCTAGCTTGGACAAATCAGTCACTTTAAATGTTACTCTTGGGAACAATAATCAAGTGAATGTTATGGGAAAAACCACTATTGACATTCTAACCAAAAAGGGGGAGAAAAAAGTAATTCATGATGTTTTTTGGGTTGTTGGTCTGAAACATAATTTGATGAGTATTGTTCAATTGGTGCAAAAAGGATACAAAGTTTATATGAAAAACAATGCATGTGTCATTCTTGATAAATATCCAAGTACGCAGTTGATTGCAAAGGTACAAATGACAAAAAACAAAATGTTCCCATTGAGGTTGAAACCTGACATCAAAAGAAATGTAGTTGGAGCAACATTTAAGACTAAATTTTTTCAAGACGCCTCTCAAGTTGCTCCAGAAGTTTGTTCCAGAAGTTTTCTCCAAAAAAGAGCAAAGATGCAAAGTTGCTCCAGAAGGTTACTGTAAAAAAGAACAAGGTTGTTCCAGAACAAAACAAGGTTGTTCCAAAAGACAACAAAGTAGCTTTGGAAAGGATGAAACTGAAACTAAAGAAGAAAAAAATGGTAACGTAATTGTTCAAACAACTTTTCAGTCAGTTGTGAAGAATGCATCATGGTTATGGCATTTGAGATTTGGCCATTTAAACTTTGGAGGTCTTAATTTGTTGCACAGGAATAATATGGTTAAGGGGCTGCCATTGATTAAGAAACTGAAAAGAGTATGTGAAGCATGCAATATATTGGGTAAACACCATAGAGAGACCTTCCTTGTTGGAAAATCAGAAAGAGCATGTAAATTACTTGAGATTGTTCACTCCGATATATGTGGACCGATGTAAAATCCTTCTATTGGAGGATGCACATATTTTCTAACTTTTATTGATGATCATACAGGAAAGACATGGGTCTTCTTTTTGAGGCATAAATCTAATGCGTTTGGTGTTTTTCAGCAGTTTGAGGCTCTTGTAGAAAAGAAAAGTGGATGCTACATCAAGATATTAAGAATTGATAGAGGCGGTAAATATAGTTCTAATGATTTTCTGAATTATTGTAGCCAACATGGTATTCACAAACAATTTACAGCCTGTTATACACCTCAACAAAATGGTGTGGTTGAAAGAAGAAATCAAACTATCATGGATATGGCAAGAAGTATGCTAAAATCAAAACATTTAGCAAATGAATACTAGGTTGAAGCAGTAGAAGCTGTTGTTTACATTTTGAATAGATGTTCAACTACAAGTGTAAGGAATGTGATTCCTCAAGAGGCTTGGAGTAGTAGAAAGCACAATGTTTCTCACTTCAAAGTCTTTGGATGTGTTGCATATGCTCATGTGTCTGAAGAGCTGAGAAGAAAATTGGATAATAGAGGTGAATAAATTATTTTTGTTGGGTATTCAAAAGATACAAAAGCTTACAAATTGTTTAATCCAATTACAAGAAAAGTTGTAATCAATAGAGATGTACAATTTATGGAGAATGAAGCATGGGATGGAAGTGTAGAAAAAATAATAAGTGTAGCAGAAGCTGATCCACATGATGAAATGATTGATGAAGTGATAGAACAACAAGGTATTCCTCAAGCAATACCTCCTTCCACTCCTGGACAAGCAACACAAGTTGTAGCACAAGCTACACCTTCTACAACAAGACTTTCAAGAAATCAAATTTCTTCACCAACACAACAAACTCCACAAAAAACACCAACTGTAACATCATCAAAAAGTCCTTCAAATTCAGCTGATAGAAGTAGCTCATCCAATCCTACATTGGCAAGCTTATTGCAGTGAAAAACAAGGAGTTTACGAGACATATATGAAGCTGATTTTAGTGTTGAAACATCAAATTCATTTTTTGTTTTTGCTTTATTTTCAGAAGTTTTTGATCCAATGTTCTTTGATGAAGCAATTAAGGATGAAAAATGGGATGAGCTATGAATGAAGAGATTGAATCTATTGAGAAGAACAATACTTGGGAGTTGGTGGATTTCCCTCAAGAGAAGGATGTCATAAGTGTTAAGTGGATTTACAAAACTAAGTATGGCATGGATAGAAATGTGATGAAGCATAAGACAAGGTTGGTTGCTAGAGGCTTCACTCAGCAGCCTGGTATTGACTACAATGAAACATTTTCTCTAGTAGGTTGATTGGATACTGTAAGAAGTGTTTTAGCCATTGCATCCCAAAAGAAGTGACAAGTTTTTCAAATGGATATAAAATCTGCATTTTTAAATGGTTTGATTGAAGACAAAGTCTATGTTGAGCAGCCAGAAGGCTATGAGATTGTAGGTCAAGAAGGAAAGGTATACAAGCTGAAAAAGATGCTTTATGGACTCAAGAAAGCTCCTAGAGCATGGTACTGTCGAATTGATTCTTACCTGATTAAGAATTGTTTTAGTAGGTGCAACAGTGAGCCTACTTTATATATCAAAATGGATGAAGAAGGTAAAATGTTGATAGTTTGTCTTTATGTAGATTAATTTATTTTCATGACAGATCTTTCCATTAGTCTTTTTAAGACAACCATGATGAAAGAGTTTGAGATGACTAATCTTGGACTTATGAAATATTTTTTGGGAATAGAAGTTAAGCAATCAACAAATGGTATTTTTATTTCTTAGTCAAAGTATGTAGGTGATGTATTGAAAATATTTAATATGTTGAATTGCAAACCAACCCCTACTCTAGTTGTGACATGACTAAAGTTAAGCAAGGATGATGATGGTTCATTAGTTGATCCTAAGTTGTTCAAAAGGTTGGTTGGTAGTCTCATGTATTTGACTGCCACACGACTTGACATCATGTATGGTGTGAGCCTTATCTAAAGGTTCATGGAGTCTCCAAAAGACTCTCATTGACAAGCTGGAAAAATGATTTTGAGGTACCTATGTGGAGCTAAGAATTATGGAATTTTGTATTCAACTGTAGATGATTTCAAGCTCATTGGATACATAGACAACGATTGTGCTAGTAGTATAGATGATAGAAAAAGTACTTTTGGTTATGCATTTCATTTTGGATCTGGTGTTGTATCTTGGGCTTCATAGAAGCAGCCCATTGTTACACTTCCTTCAGCAAAAGCGGAGTATGTGGCAGCCACTACAACATGTCAAGTGGTATGGATGAGGAGAATTTTGTTTGAATTGATGCATAAACAAGATGAAGAAACAAAGATTTATTGTGATAATAACTCAGCTATTGTATTGTCTAAAAATCACATTTTTCATAAAATAAGCAAGCACATAGATACTATATATCATTTTATAAGGGAGTTAGTGAATAACAAAGAAATATGCTTAGAATTCTATAGATCAGAAGATCAATTTGCTGATATTTTTACTAAACCATTGGCAAAAGATGCATTTGAATACTTGAAAAGTTGTTTGGGTGTATGTGCTAAAAATGATTGCTCCAAAAATTTATGTACAAGTGTGGATTCTCTAGAAATTTTTGAATAGAATGCAAGGACAAAAGAAAAATGCTCCGGAGCTATTCAGACAAAAGGAAAAAGCTAGAAGAAAGATGCTCCAGAACCTTTCGGATAGAAGACAGATGCCCTAGAACCTTTCAGACATAAAGTAGAAGGCAAAAGACAAAATATAGATGCTCCAGAACCTTTCAGATAAAAAGTAGAAGGCAAAAGGTAGATGCTCCGGAGCCCTTCAGACTGAAGATGGATGCTCCAAAAGTTTTTTTTTAGTAGAATGTTAGCTAGTTGAGGTTAAGGGGGAGTGTTAAATATATGTCTAATCTCAACTAATGCACCTGTTATCCTCCAGCTCACCTCCACCTTTTCAGCATTTAAGACAATTTAATAGGAAAACTTTTTGGAGAAGTTTACAGGAGATTGATATGATCTTCTTTAATTGTCTATTTAATTTTGCACACTTTGTCGGTGTTAGAAATAGTAATATTTTATTTTCTTCTTTGTTGTCCTCCGTAAGTTTTAGTTTTAATTCTATTTTTGTGGTCATTTTTGTATAACACAAGAAGCTGAAAACAGAGCAACGCAACTCTGCAAGAAATTAGCAAGAACAAGAAAGGTTGAAGAAGAGCATCGAAGCTCTGTGTATTTTGTCCAATGAAATATAAATCAGATTATTGTGCAATTTGTGTGTTTTATGAGTAGCTTTTAATTGCATTTGAATGTGTTTATTTTACTATTGTGTATGATTTCTATTTACTGCTCTATTTTTTTATTACTACACCTTTGCCCCTATTCCCACAGCAACAAAACCCAAAACCTAATAATTCCTCATACGTGAACAAATACAGTTACAATTAAATAAAAATGCTTTTGATGGACATTGAATTATGATGAAATGCATACAAACCAGAATTACTCAAAAGAAAAACTTTCTCAACCACAACCCAAAGGGAAAATGTAAAGCATATCGAAATATACCTAACTGAACCCATATACTCACAAATCTTAACTCTAGATATCCTAGGTTTTATGACAAACCACAAGCAACACTTGTAAAACCCTTCAAAAACCCAGATTAGTATAAGAAGATTCACATATATTAGTCATAATGGGCATATGTTCGGCTGATATAATATGTACATAGTTCTTATGATCTTAAAGGAGGACAAAAAAAAGCTATAAGCTTAGACATTTACATATCAAGAGAATACATAAAGTTGAACGTGCTTATCTTTCAAAATGCTCCATTCCTTGACCTTGAAGGACGTCATAACTCAAAAGCCATAAATTGGGTGACCCACTGAAAGTTCCTAACTGGGACAAAGTGAAGAAGCCACTTCAAGAAATCATAACCAACCTTAGTACGGAAGCGGTGCATCCAATAGTGATCTTTGTAAATATCTGAAAGGAAGGGAAGCAATTCGGTGGCAAGATTGGCATAATGAGCAAGGTCTTGAAGGCGTGGAATCCCTTCCCCAAGGTGAGCGACGATAAGTGTTGCTTCCAAATCCTCGAGAAGGGTTGGGTCGAAGATGGCCCGTGTCATTTTTGAAATTACATCCTTAGCAACATGAAGGTCTAATAGAGAAGCGATGAAGCGGGATATTATATCAAAATTTACATGATATCTCTCTCGAGCGGTAAGAAAATGTTGACCCAATATGAGCTTCATGGCCTTTATAATCAGGAAACATCCTTCAAATAAAATTTGCTTCAAGCGATGGTCTGTGATGTCTCCTAAAAAAGATAGCTAGCTCTTTGAGATGGTTTAAAAAATTGGTGTATCCATGGTGATTGAGGCGGTCGATTTGTTGCCATCTTGGATGGGACTAGCTTTTAAACCCAACAAATGCAAGCCTCTTTGTTTCATCATCACATTGTGCTCAATACACTTCTTTTCGCACAAGGCACCTTTCACCTCGGCTCTCATTTGCATCATAACCAAAGGTGGTGCATTAAATCCTCACTCACTTCATATTTAGCATCCCTAACAAACAATGTCCAGAGGTGGGCAAGCGGTCACCTTTCCCACTTAGCCTTTCCAAGCAAAATACTTAGCATAATAAAGTAAATATGATTCAAACACCACGTGGGCAGTTGGAACTCATCCAACTAGCATGCTTTCACTTCTCAAATGGGGCCCATCCCCAAATTGGTGGGACTTCCCTTAAAAAAAATAAAAATTATTAAAATAATTAAAATAAAATATTAAACATATAATTTATTATTTAAAAACTATGTAACCCTACCATAGAAAAAATAATGAGACAAACCAAAACCAATCTTCATACAATTGTTGTTTCAATCTATTGGCATTAAACAAAAATTCAATCTAAATATATTTTCAAAATCTTCAAGAGAGTTGAGGGCACTATAAATCAATTTAGAAAACCTATAGACTTCATTCTCCATTGGTGATATAACTTCATGTTCCATTGTAACGACGAAAAATGCAAATGAAGAATAATATGCAGTGTGTTTCAATAGAGATCAATTAGGGTTAGTGTGATGTCGAAGGCATGAGATACTTTCCTTGTGTTAGCATCTTTCTGTGTGTACAAAGTTTGGTGACAAAGCAAACTAACAAAAACAAGCAGCGAAGATTATGTTCATTGTCTTGCATTCTTTTTAAAGTAAGGTGAGCCGTTGATCTAAAAAATCAATTGGATATTATTCATAGAGAAAACACCTTTGAAATAATAAACAAATTCCATTACATGGATGTCTTACAATTAATAATTTTTGGGAAAACTCAATGGTTAAGCATGTTTGGATTGGAGTAGTACAGGAATGGGTGACCTCCCGGGACAGCTAGTGCTTCACCTCTGTGAGCATCACCTAGATGCAATGAGTGCTAAGTGGACCATTCATTATCATGAGAGATGGGTTCTTATGAACCACTACTCATGAAACATGGGTCAATGAGTTTGAATCGAATACTACACGGTTGAATTTTGATAGCAATATCATAAATTAATAACCATTTTAAAAACAAATAGACAAGAATTAATAAAAATCTTTTTAATTTATTTTTTATAAATTTTCTTACTATGTACTATAAATTTATTTTGATCGTTTGTGTGGTCTGTGGTGATCATCATTAGTGTGATTGTCCCGCCCCACACTCTAATCTCTAAATGGTTATTCTTTCTTATACGAATAGACCATTGGTTCCCCATGCTTTCCACCACTAATTGGCTCCACCACTCACATTATACTATGTTTCTTCCCCAGGTTTCATACGCAATAACACCACTCATTCGATCTTTTCTTATCTCCATCACTGCACTTCAACTCCCCCACCACCAAGCCTGCTTTTAGTACTTCTCTTTTTCACATCAATCTACTTTCATGGCATCAAATTCCACAGGTTGACCAGAAAGCTAGCCTACAAAGACTTCTCCGTCAACTTCTACAATTACATCATCCCTAACCTTGTTTTCATCCTACAATTACACGAATCTTCTTTATTGTACAAATAGCTGAAGGAGTCTTCCACATGTTTTCCTGTGAACCTTCTCACTAAGTTCCCTGTTTCTTCAACAGTTTTGGGAACGTCAATCCTCACATACACGACGCACTACCTATGGTTGCATCGATTGCATGCCAATTTATTCTTATCTTTTTTCATAAAAGAGTAAAGAAGCTCATTGGACGGTAATGAAAAAGTGGCCGATAGATTCATTACTGTCCTATGAGCTTCTTTACTCTTTTATGAAAAAACATAAGAATAAATCGGCATGCAATCGATGCAACCATAGGTAGTGCATCGTGTATGCAAGGATTGACATTGCCGAAACTGTTGAAGAAACAGGGAATTTTGTGAGAAGGTTCACAAGAAATCATGTGGAAAACTCCTCCACCTATTTGTACAATAAAGAAGATTCGTGTAATTGCAGGATGAAAAGAATCTATCGGCCAGTCTTCAAAATTGCTTAATATTGAAATGACGTTTTCCAAAAGGTTGTGTGACTTTTTCATACCTATTTTAAAAAAATATGTAATTAGTCAATAGGTTATATATTGTATGAGCTTTCGGTCTGAAACAAGTTTCACATCGAAAAAGTACCACTTAGAGTTGTTTTCTAGCTTGGACAAATCAGTCACTTTAAATGTCACTCTTGGGAACAATAATCAAGTGAATGTTATGGGAAAAGCCACTATTGACATTCTAACCAAAAAGGGGGAGCAAAAAGTAATTCATGATGTTTTTTATGTTGCTGGTCTGAAACATAATCTAATGAATATTGGCCAATTGGTGCAAAAAGGATACAAAGTTTATATGAAAAGCAATGCATGTGTCATTCTTGATAAATATCCTAGTACACAGTTAATTGCAAAGGTACGGATGACAAAAAATAGAATGTTCTCATTGAGGTTGAAACTTGACATCAAAAGAAACGTAGCTGGAGCAACATTTAAGACTGAAAAATTTTCAAGATGCCTCTCAAGTTGCTGCAAAATTTTTCTCTAGAAAAGAGCAAAGCTGCAAAGTTGCTCTAGAAGGTTGCTGTGAAAAAGAACAAGGCTGTTCCAGAACAAAACAAGGTAGCTTTGCAAAGGCTGAAACTGAAACTAAAGAAGAACAAAATGGTAATGTAATTGTTCAAACAACTTTTCAGTCAGTTGTGATGAATGAATGATGGTTATGGAATTTGAAATTTGGCCATTTAAACTTTGGAGGTTTGAATTTGTTGCATAGGAAGAATATAGTTAAGGGGCTGCCATTGATTAAGAAACCAAAAAGAGTATGTGAAGCGTGCATATTGGGTAAACAACATAGAGAGACCTTCCTTGTTGGAAAATCAGAAAGAGCATGTAAACCACTTGAGATTGTTCACTCCAATATATGTGGACCGATGCAAACTTCTTCCATTGGAGGATGCACATATTTTCTAACTTTTATTGATGATCATACAAGAAAGACATGGGTCTACTTTTTAAGGCATAAATCTGATGTGTTTGGTGTTTTTCATCAGTTCAAGGCTCTTGTAGAAAAGCAAAGTGGATGCTACATCAAGATTTAAAGAACTAATAGAGGTGGTGAATATAGTTCTAATAATTTTCTAAATTATTGTAGCCAACATGGTATTCACAAACATTTTATAGCTCGTTACACACCTCAACAAAATGGTGTGGCTGAAAGAAGAAATCGAACTATCATGGATATGAAAAGAAGTATGCTAAAATCAAAACATTTACTAAATGAATACTAGGTTGAAGCAGTAGCAACTGCTATTCACATTTTGAATAGATGTTCAACTACAAGTGTAAAGAATGTGATTCCTCAAGAGCTTGAAGTAGTAGAAAGCACAATGTTGCTCACTTCAAAGTCTTTGGATGCATTGGATATGCTCATGTCCTTGAAGAGTTGAGAAGAAAATTGGATAATAGAGGTGAAAAATGTATTTTTGTTGGGTATTTAGAAGATACAAAAGCTTACAAATTGTTTAATCCAATTACAAGAAAAGTTGTAATCAACAGAGATGTACAATTTGTGGAGAATGAAGCATGGGATGAAAGTGTAGAAAAAATAATAAGTGTAGCAGCAACTTATCCACATGATGAAATGATTGATGGAGTGATAGAACAATAAGGTATTCCTCAAGAAATACCTCCTTCCACTCTTGGACAAGCAACACAAGTTTTAGCACAAGCTACACCTTCTACAACAAGACTTTCAAGAAATCAGATTTCTTCACCGACACAACAAACTCCACAAAGAACACCAACTATAACATCATCAAAAAGTCCTTCAAATTCAACAGATAGAAGCAACTCATCCGATCCTACATTGGCAAGCTTATTGCAATGAAAAATAAGGAGTTTAAGAGACATATATGAAGCTGATTTTAGTGTTGAAACATCAAATTCATTTTCTGTTTTTTCTTTATTTTCAAAAGTTGTTGATCTAATGTTCTTTGATGAAGCAATTAAGGATGAAACATGGGCTGAAGCTATGAATGAAGAGATTGAGTCTATTGAGAAGAACCATACTTGGGAGTTGGTGGATTGCCCTCAAGGAAAGGATGGCATAAGTGTTAAGTGGATTTACAAAACTAAGTATGGCATGGATGGAAATGCGTTGAAGCATAAGGAGAGGTTGGTTGCTAGAGGCTTCACTTAGTAGCCTGGTATTGACTACAATGAAACATTTTCTCTGGTAGCTCGATTGGATATGGTAAGAAGGTTTTTAGCCATTGCATCCCAAAAGAAGTGGAAATTTTTCCAAATGGATGTAAAATCTGCATTTTTAAATGGTTTGATTGAAGACAAAGTCTATGTTGAGCAGCCAGAAGGATATGAGATTGTAGGTCAAGAAGGAAAGGTATACAAGCTGAAAAAGGCACTCTATGGACTCAAGCAAGCTCCTAGAGCATGGTATAGTCGAATTGATTCTTACTTGATTAAGAATGGTTTTAGTAGGTGCAACAGTGAGCCTACTTTATATATCGAAATGGATGAAGAAGGTAAAATGTTGATAGTTTGTTTTTATGTAGATGATTTGATCTTTATGGGAGATCTTTGCATTAGTCTTTTTAAGACAACCATGATGAAAGAGTTTGAGATGATTGATTTTGGACTTATGAAATATTTTTTGGGAATAGAAGTTAAGAAATCAACAAATGGTATTTTTATTTCTTAGTCAAAGTATGTAGGTGATGTATTGAAAAGATTTAATATGTTGAATTGCAAACCAACCCCTACTCTAGTTGTGACAGGACTAAAGTTAAGCAAGGATGATGATGGCTCATTAGTTGATCCTAAGTTGTTCAAAATGCTGGTTGGTAGTCTCATGTATTTGAATACCACATGACCTAACATCATATATGGTGTGAGCCTTATCTAAAGGTTCATGGAGTCTCCAAAAGACTCTCATTGGAAAGCTGGAAAAATAATTTGCTGATATTTTTACTAAACCATTGGCAAAAGATGCATTTGAATACTTGAGAAGTTGTTTGGGTTTATGTGCTAAAAATGATTGCTCCAGAAATTTGTGTACAAGTGTGAATGCTCTAGAAATTTTTAAACAAAATGTAGGGACAAAAGAAAAATGCTCTGGAACTCTTCAGACAGAAGGCAAAAGACAGAATATAGATGCTCCAGAACCTTTCAAACAGAAGGTAGATGCTTTGGAACCTTTCAAACATAAATTAGAAGGCAAAAGACAAAAGATAGATGCTCCAAAACCTTTCAGATAGAAAGTAGAAGGCAGAAGGCAAATGCTCTGGAACCTTTCAAACTAAAGATGGATGCTCCAAAAGTTCTTTTTTTTAGCAGAATGTTAGGTAGTTGAGATTAAGGGGGAGTGTTAATTATATGTCTAATCTCAACTAATGCGCCTGTTATCCTCCAGCTCACCTCCACCTTTTCAGCATTTAAGGCAATTTAATAGGAAAACTTTTTGGGGAAGTTTACGGGAGATTCATATGATCTTCTTTAATTGCCTATTTAATTTCACACACTTTGTGGGTGTTAGAAATAGTAATATTTTATTTTCTCCTTTGTTGTCCTTCGTAAGTTTTAGTTTTAATTCTATTTTTGGGGTCATTTTTGTATAACACAAGAAGTTGAAAATAGAGCAGCGCAACTCTGCAAGAAATTAGCAAGAACAAGAAAGGTTGAAGAAGGGCATTGAATCTCTATGTATTTTGTCCAATGAAATATAAATCAGATTACTGTCCATTTTCTACTACGCAATTTGTGTGTTTTATGAGCAGCTTTTAATTGCATTTGAATGTGTTTATTTTACTATTGTGTATGATTTATATTTGCTACTATTTTTTTTTATTACTACACCTTTGCCCCTATTCCCACAACCAAAAACCCAAAACCTAATAATTCCTCATACGTGAACAAGTGCGATTACAATTAAATAAAAATGCTTTTGATGGACATTGAATTATGATGAAATGTACACAAACTAGAACTACTCAAAAGGAAAACTTTCTCAACCACAACCCAAAGGGAAAATGTAAAGCATATCAAAATATAACTAACTGAACCCATATACACACAAATCTTAACTCTAGATATCCTAGGTTTTATAACAAACCACAAGCAACACTTGCAAAACCCTTCAAAAACCCAGATTAGTATAAGAAGATTCACATATATTAGTCATAATGGGCATCTGTTCGGCTGATATAATATGCACATAGTTCTTATGATCTTAAAGGAGGACAAAAAAAGGCTATAAGCTTAGAAATTTACATATCAAGAGAATACATAAAGTTGAACGTGCTTATCTTTCAAAATGCTCCATTCCTCGACCCTGAAGGACGTCATAACTCAAAAGCCATAAATTGGGTGACCCACTGAAAGTTCCTAATTGGGACAAAGTGAAGAAGCCACTTCAGGAAATCATAACCAACCTTAGCACAGAAGCGGTGCATCCAGTAGTGATCTTTGTAAATATCTGAAAGGAAGGGAAGCAATTCGGTGGTAGGATTGGCATAATGAGCAAGTTCTCGAAGGTGTGGAATCCCTTCCCCAAGGTGAGTGATGATAAGTGTTGCTTCCAAATCCTTGAGAAGGGTTGGGTCGAAGATGGCCCGTGTCATTTTTGAAATTACATCCTTAGCAACATGAAGGTCTAATAGAGAAGCGATGAAGCGGGATATTATATCAAAATTTACACGATATCTCTCTTGAGCGGTAAGAAAATGTTGACCCAATATGAGCTTCATGGCCTTTATAATTAGGAAAAATCCTTCAAATAAAATCCGCTTCAAGCGATGGTCTGTGATGTCTCCTAAAAAAGATAGCTAGCTCTTTGAGTTGGTTAAAAAAATTGGTGTATCCATGGTGATTGAGGCGGTCGATTTGTTGCCATCTTGGATGGGACTAGCTTTTAAAACCAGCAAATGCAAGCCTCTTTGTTTCATCATCACATTGTGCTCGATACCCTTCTTTTTGCACAAGGCACCTTTCACCTCAGCTCTCAACTGCATCATAACCAAAGGTGGTGCATTAAATCCTCACTCACTTCATATTTAGCATCCTTGACAAACAATGCCCAGAGGTGGACAAGCGGTCACCCTTCCCACTTAGCCTTTCCAAGCAAAATACTTAGCATAATAAAGTAAATATGATTCGAACACCACATGGGCAGTTGGAACTCATCCAACTAGCATGCTTTCACTTCTCAAATGGGACCCATCCCCAAATTGATGGGACTTACCCTTAAAAAAAATTATAATTATTAAAATAATTAAAATTAAAAATTAAACATATAATTTATTATTTAAAAACTATGGAACCATATCATAGAAAAAATAAAGAGACAAACCAAAACCAATCTTCATACAACTGTTGTTTCAATCTATTGGCATTAAACAAAAATTCAATCTAAATATATTTCCAAAATCTTCAAGAGAGTTGAGGGCACTATAAATCAATTTAGAAAACCTATTGACTTCATTCTCCATTGGTGATATAACTTCATGTTCCATTGTAATGACAAAAAATGCAAATGAAGAATAATATGCAGTGTGCTTCAACAAAGACCAATTAGGGTTAGTGTGATGTCGAAGGCATGGGACACTTTCCTCGTGTTAGCATCTTTCCGTGTGCACAAAGTTTGGTGACAAAGCAAACTAACAAAAACAAATGGCGAAGATTATGTTCATTGTCTTGCATTCCTTTTAAAGTAAGGTGAGTCGTCGATCTCAAAAATCAGTTGGATATTGTTCATAGAGAAAACACCTTTGAAATAATAAACAAATTCCATTACATGGATATCTTACAATTAATAACTTTGGGGAAAACTCCATGGTTAAGCGCATTTGAATTGGAGTAGTATTGGAATGGGTGACCTCCTGGGATGGCCAATGCTTCACCTCTGTGAGCATCACCTAGATGCAATGAGTGCTAAGTGGACCATTCATTATCATGAGAGATGGGTTCTTGTGAACCACTACTCATGAAACATGGATCAATGAGTTTGATTCAATACTACATGATTGAATCGTGATAACAATATCATAAATTAATAACCATTTTAAAAACAAATAGACAAGAATTAATAAAAATATTAAAATTTTTTTTTTTATAAATTTTCTTACTATGAATATAGTATAAATTTATTTTGATCGTTTGGGTGGTATGTGGTGATCATCATTAGTGTGATTGTCCCGCCCCACACTCTAATCTCTAAATGGCTATTCTTTCTTATACGAATAGACCATTGGTTCCCCACGCTTTCCACCACTAAGTGGCTCCACCGCTCACATTATACTGCGTTTCCTCCCCGTGTTTTGTACGCAATAACACCACTCATTCGATCTTTTCTTATCTCCATCACTGCCCTCTCCGTCTCTTTTACGATTACCTGGCACTTCAACTCCCCCACCACCAAGCCTGCTTTTAGTAATTCTCTTTTTCACATCAATCTACTTTCATGGCATCGAATTCCGCAGGTTGACCAGAAAGCTAGCCTACAAAGACTTCTCCGTCAACTTCTACAATTACATCATCCCTAAGCTTGTTTTCATCCTGCAATTACACCAATCTTCTTTATTGTACAAATAGCTGAAGGAGTCTTCCACGTGTTCTCCTGTGAACCTTCTCACAAAGTTCCCTGTTTCTTCAACAGTTTTGGGAACGTCAATCCTCGCATACACGATGCACTACCTATGGTTGCATCGATTGCATGCCAATTTATTCTTATGTTTTTTCATAAAAGAGTAAAGAAGCTCATTGGACGGTAATGAAAAAGTGGCCGACAGATTCATTACTGTCGTATGAGCTTCTTTACTCTTTTATGAAAAAACATAAGAATAAATTGGCATGCAATCGATGCAACCATAGGTAGTGCGTCGTGTATGCGAGGATTGACGTTGCCGAAACTGTTCAAGAAACAGGGAACTTTGTGAGGAGGTTCAAAATCATGTGGAAAACTGGTCCACCTATTAGTACAATAAAGAAGATTCGTGTAATTGCGGATGAAAAGAATCTATCGGCCAGTTTTCAAAATTGCTTAATATTGACGTTTTCCAAAAGGTGATGTGACTTTTTCATACCTACTTTTAAAAAATATGTAATTAGCCGATAGGTTATATATTGTATGAGCTTTCGGTCTGAAACAAGTCTCACGCTGGAAAACTACCATGGGTTGTCGTCAATCTCACGTCGGAATATTACAAACCCTTAGCACAAAAGAGGGAGAATTTGTTTCGCCTGAAAAACTAGGGTTAGTTGTCAGTTGTTTTCGTTGTCGGTTTTACTGTGCACACACTGAATCGAGATTAAATCATATTCTAATATCAAATCATATCTGGAGGGATTCGATCTTGCGTTGCTGGAGCCAATCGTTCTCCTTTATGGCCGAAAGAAAAAAATACATATATTATAGTGGAAATCTGTACGCGGTCAGTTCATTTTTTGTTGCGCTTTATTTCATTCTAGAACAATTATGTTGTTATCTATTAATTGAAACTTAGAGAGATGCAAAATTGATTTTTACCTCTTCTTTGAACCACTCAATTCAGCCTGTCCAAAGTACTCTGTACTAACTCAAACCATAGAATAAGCAACTCAATGCAATTTACTTTCAGTCAGATGTGCAACACTATACACACTGTTGTACAATCACAAACCAAGTGAGGTTATCGCCATTTCGAAGATAGGTCGAGACTTTCCTTTAATATATAAAACGATAGGGGATGCATTCCTCTAGCAGGTGTGGCCCCTCATAAATCGCCCACTCTAATCAATATGTTGTTCACCTCTTCAATCAAATAACAGAGTAAATGTTTATTAAAACCTAGAATAAATAACCAGATTTATGCACACAGATTTAAAACCTTAACAAAAATGCATACTACAGATGGATGTCATGGAGAATTGGTACACACCTTTACAAACCCAAGCATAATGAATCTCAACTAAGAACACGAAAAAAAATAATGGAAGCATCATAACATTTAAACCCATTTTGCAAACCCATTGAAGAGAGGGCGACAACGTAAAGATATGCAATGCCCTCTCTCAGTCCATATCAACATCCTAGGGTTTTTCTTGCCTATGCAATGCTCTCCCTTCACGATTCGCTGCGTGTGGTGTCCAAAGAAATTGAGGATTCAATCTCTGGCTAGGGGTAAGTCTGAGTTGTTGATGTCCTCAACGCCCCAGACCAGTCTCCCTAGAAGTGTTACATCAATCTATTCATAATTAACAAAAAATATAACCAAAGATTTCATGAGCCTTTAGATAAAAGTTTGCATGGCGATGAGAACAAAGAAGTTATGCAGCTCCCAAGTGTCTGCTCCCTACCAGGGGTCTGCTCTGCTCCCTATGGGCCTCATTGATTAGCCAAAGATTAGGTTGAGTTGGTTAATTTGTATGGTTGATATGAAGCATATAACTCTTTAATGACACAGGGTTGCAAATTCATCAAAATAACTTACCAACGCCACACAACCATGAAACATTTGGCTATTAATAGCGACACTTACCCACACTAATATTAATCAATGCGATAATTCATCTAGCTTTCAAACCTATTTAAGTGCTATCTAAAAATAGAGACATCCACTAATTTTTTTTGGCCTAGGGCCACTTTACCAAATATAGGGGCTTAGAAGTGTGTGGATTGCCCTTCACAATGAGTAGATATGTGTGATCGCCAATTTTCCATTCATTGAATCTTAGTGTCAATTTACATCTGAATGGTTATTCTGTGATAGAGATGGTTATGCACCCTTTACCTCTTCGTAATGTCTATTTTCTAATGTGCGATTAAAAATTTGTTTGTTCTAGCTCCAAATATGTATTATATCCACTTTGTAAAAATATAAACTACACGTCACACCCCCTCTTACCTCTTTATATTTTTCTATCGGCGTAACCCTTACTCCCCCTCTGGTGCAAGTGCTAGTATTATTATATTTTATAATTAGCATTGAAAAGACTTCAGAAAAATTTATATTCGGTTACCTAATAATTCTTTGCAAGACTATAGATGAAATCTGCATTAAACACCTGTTACAATATCTTGGGTCTAGTTTTTTATTAGTTTTCATGCAGAGAGTGGGCAAATAAGAGATGAAGAAAACGTAAACGTAAGTGGGAAGTAGGCGATGTGTTGATCATGGATAACTTAGTGTTAATGTGCATCACGACCTTCACATTCATTTATAATTTTCAAGAAAATATTGTTGTTTTTGCATTATGCATCCTATTTTTCCATTAAAACTCTTTCATAATTTTTTTTAAGCTTGATTGTTGGAAAAGCTGAACTCCTCGTTTGTTTCTTATAGCATTAGGAAATTTTTTTAGGTATTTGATTTTTTCACAGTTATTTTTGAATGGGTCTTATGGAGCACTACATGAATTATTTTTGAGAAGGAAAAAAATTATTATATATTAATTAAAGATCTTGTGTAAGAAAATAAGAGCTTTTATTTTTAGATTTTATATTTAAAAAGTGTCTTTGGGAAGGAGGTGAAAGTTTCCCCACCTACTTTTTAAATTTTTTCTCACATATTATTTATCTATTATTTTCAGAATTCTTATCAGTCACCTTTTAAATTGAAAACTATATAATTGTAGATTTGACATTTCTTGTGGATAAAAATAATAATCATGAGATCACTAACTTCTTTACAATTTAGAGTTATATTTTAAAGCTTACACACTATTATAAAATCTATGAGACCCTTGCTTATGAAGGTTCCTAAAACTTGAATACCCATTGAGATATTTTAGAAGGTCTCCTCCATGGGACTACAATCTAAAAGGGCCACTTAATAGCAAATAGATTTTTTTTAAGTTAATAATATAAAATGTAATTGTGTGTAGCAAATTGTGACAACAATGAACAACCTATACTAAACTAAATTGATCAATACCAAACTAGATTGTGACAACAATGAACAACCTCTATTAAACTAAATTGAAATTGTACAATAAGCTAAAAAGACTTAGATTAAGAAAATTTAGAAGACTATAATAACATAAAACATCAAAAGGCACTCTATAACAATCTCCTAGTTGCACTCAAAGAGTGGTTTTTCCAAATTGATTAGGATGTGTGCTCAATTTTTAACAACATAACATTGCATTCATGTGGTTGATAAAATTGGCTAGGATCACCTCCAATTTATAGTGGTTGGGAGGACTAGATGGAGCGTGGGGATGAAATTGGAAGATCAAGGGCTCACAATGCTTGAGAGTTCTCAAGAATAAAGAACTTGACAAGTGGCACAAGGAGATTAGTTGAGGACGGTGGCTCCAAAATCATGGGAAAAATCAAGGGATAAGATTTGACATGGGAAGTAGTGTATGGACAAGATCTAGTGGGGTACTATAAAGTACCTTAGAAAGATTTTTAAAATGCGAGTCTTGTCTTGATCTACCCTCGAGTATGTATGGGTAATTTTAAATTGAGTATTATGAGAAAGAGGTGGATTGTCCCATGCCCCACGATACCATTGTCATATTAAAATTTGAAGAATAGAATCATGACCCATACCATGGAGTACTACTTGTAAGTACTTGGTAACACAAGTGGATCATGTGGGAGTTTGAGTTGGTAAAATCCAAGTTTAATTATTGATTATCTTGTGTATAAAGGATTAGGAGATGGTTAGGGGATAATGGACGGTTAGGAGTGGTTTATGAAAAGTTCCTTAAAAGGCCAATTTTTATTTTTTTTGGAGGAAAGAGGGATATAAGCTAGGTAAATAATTATTTACTAAGGGCTAAAATTTAGGGACAAATGGAAAAAATATTTTACATGAAGAACATGATAATGGAGTTAGTGGAAAATATTAATTAAATAAAAAAATATTATTTCATTAATATACAAGTTGGAATTGAGGAAAAGAGAATGTAAATTATGCTGGTATAAATAGTGACTTTATCAAATTAGTTAGTTTTTAGCCTACTTAAGAGAGTCTTATTCACACTAGTTATGTCTCCACTTAGAGACTTTTAGGCTTTTGTCTCACTTAATAGTATTGATACATGTGTCCTCATCACTTAAGACACCTATTGCATGCACACTTTAAAATTGCTCACACATTTGTCAAATGAGCTCACAACTGTTACACATTTGAAGGGGTAGTTAGTCATTGTCTCCTATCTTCTCACCTCATCCATCTTACCTATATAAGAAAGGTTCCTCATTCTATATTTATACCCTCATTTTGTATATATAATAGAAATACTATTGTGCTCATAATTTTTTCACTAGCGGAAGGTTGTTTCATGCTTTCAAATTTTGGCATTTTCCAACATGGTATCAAATCCATGAGAGCATGTTCCTTCCCAAATCGAGGTGACTCTCATTCATATCCCTATCAATGGAGCATCTTAGAGCTAAACAAACACCACCATTGTGTCTAGAAGATTCGAGAAACAAAGAAACGCCTTTCATTTCATCACATTTGATAATTTTTTATTTTTATAATTTTTTAGCCATTGTATGAAGAATAAAAATTAAAAAATAAAAAAAAAAAATTAACGTCTAAGGTCAATCTACTTTCTGCCCATCTGCTAGTTTTGGTTGATATTTATTTATTTTCAAATTTGTTTTGCCCATTTTGGCCTATTTACAGGAAAATTTGTGGTAGTTTTGGCTTGTTTTCATGATATTCTCTCTTGGATTGACCCGTTCACAGATATCTTAAAGGTCTTTGGCCTTAATTTTCGGTGCGCTTTTCAACCTAGTTAGCCCATTTTCGAGGTCCTTTTGTTGTAGGTCTTTCTTTAGTGTCATTGGAAAACATAAATGCCTCCATATACTACCTCTCCCATGCTTTGTATCTCCAAGTTGTAGCTTATTTGTAGGCATGTAATCCCCATGGAGTTCTTTTTGTTCTAGGTAAAAAACCTACAAATCGAAGAGTGGCATTTGGGGCACGATTTTGAGGATAGCTGGAGCGGATCCTTCTATCTAAGCAGCAGAGACCTGCACAATGAGTCCTCTCCATTCTAATGCCAAAGACAAATCACCTGCACTACATAGCCTCTCACCATCTACATCGACATTTTATAGGCCCCACATGGTTTCCATTACCCATCAACTTGCTCAAAGGAAATATTTCTGATTTGGGGGTCTAATTATTAAAAAATTGGAAAAAATATTTAGCGCCCAACTCTCACAGGACCTCCACGGCCCTATGTGGCTTCACACAACCTTTCTAAGCTTGGCCAAATTTGTCAACAACAACTATTCGCTCAACAAAGATTTCTTCAATATGGCGACCTTCTCTAGGGAGATATGGCACTTCTGGTGGGGTGTGTGGAACCAGGCTTGCTAGCATGTTTTCTCTTTGACTGAGTTTTTTGCTCAGTGGGGCAAGACCTTTGTTAAGACTTATTTTCTTCAAGTTACTTGTTACTTGGGCTCTTGGACCGATCTCTAATATGTGGCATATTTGGTTGGAGAGGAATCACATGATTTTTCTAGATGTGAAGTTGGTTGTCCAACATTTGTGGTGAATTTTTTTTCATTCTTTCAAAGAAATTGTTTCCCACCTATATGTAACTTGGTTGAGGGTTTGGATCTGAGATATGTTGCTTGTTGTAATCATCTCAATCTTCTTCTTCAGAGTGGCGTTGCGAAGAGTGTTGGCCAGATCATGAGAAATAGATGCAGACATCCTCTTCGGAAGATAAATAGGGAGGGGTGTTGGTGTCCTCCTCTACAGGGAGTGTTGAAAATCAACACAGATGGTTCCTCTCAAAGAAATCTTAAATCATGTTGGTATTAGTGGTGTTGGGAAAAATAGTTCTTAAACTGTTCAAATTATATTTTCTATTTATAAACGTCTGCATACTAATAATTTGATGGAGGCTCTTGTCATTTTATATGCAATGGAGTGCAGTTACGCTCTTGGGTGGAGAAGGATCATTTGTGAATCTGATTCTTAAGTGGTGGTGACTTTTTTGAATAGGCAACAATTAAAGAAGATGTCAGTTGACATTTAGCTTTGATTATTAAACAGATTCTTAATCTGTGTGCTTCCTTGGAAACTTTCTATCACATTCCTAGAGAATGGAACAAAGTAGTGGATTGTTTGGCCAAATGGGCCTCTGATCGCCTACAAAATTAGAACATTGTGGATAGAGATCAATTACCTTTGAATTTGTCACAAAAGTTGGACCACTTAGTGGAGATTGATAAGGGTGTGTAATGCCCTTGCTTTGTACTTCTTTGTTTTAGATTGAATAAATTTTTACCCCTCTTTTAGTTAAAATATGACAACCTTCTCGTGCACTTTCTTTATCAACCTTAAAATAATATGCTTCACTTGCAATACATGACTCCACAATAACAGTAAGAAAAATTACATTTCACATGAAGTCTCAACACTTGCACAAAGACTTGGTCCATATCAACCACATTTTGCTATAGTTACACATTTTTTTGGTTAAAATAGGATGTTAGCTTTCATCCAACCATCAAATTTTAGTTGTGTTAATTAACTATTAAAAGCTTGTAAAAGAGTATTTTTTTCATTTTTGCATAACTTGCAAATGGAGAGTCAGATTTTCAAGTGTG
Source organism: Sequoiadendron giganteum (assembly GCA_007115665.2). Lineage (NCBI taxonomy): Eukaryota > Viridiplantae > Streptophyta > Pinopsida > Cupressales > Cupressaceae > Sequoiadendron > Sequoiadendron giganteum. Next base: position 205,136,360 of record CM021100.1, read on the forward strand.
ATTAGTCGACAAGAAACTGTTTTGTTGCCGAAATTTTGACATTGAGACAATTTGAATTTGGCGTTGTTTATTAGTATTTCAAGACTCTAAAGTCAACATTGTAAGTGAATTTCGACATGACATAACTTTCACCCTACTTATCAAAATTTTACAAACTTTTTTTTTTTTTTTAATCAAAATTTTATAAGAAATTCAATTTTTCTTGTACTTTAAAGATTTGGATTGTCTATTTTTCAAAAAAATTAAAAATCACTGTATAATATTTGTTAGAATCAAACATGCTCTGATACCATGTTAGAATTGGCTATGGATGCCAAGATCTATGGACCAAATGGAAAGCACAAAGAAAAGAGAAAATAATATGACAAGAATAAACTGTATTCAATGTCAATATGATATGATTCAATGTGTGTGTATAAATGTAGTAGACACCCCTTGGTTATATAGACAAGGTGAGTACATAGGAGTGCATAAGATTATGACAAGTGTCGTAATCTTATAACATGAGACAACAATGAAAAACTATCACTCCACCTAAAGTGGAAAGTGATAATGTGATAACCACCACAAATAGTGGATCACCCACAAAAGGTGGAAACCTAATCACATGATATGTCCATGAAAGGTGGAAGTGATAAAGTAATAAGAAGATAAGTCCACTAAAGGTGGAAAATCTCCAACAACTCCTATGAGGTCCCTAAGTAAACCTAACTAAGGTGTAATTATGACCTAGGACAAGGTACAAAATAATTAATTACACCAACACCCTCGTTTAAGTGCAACTTAGGGAGAATATACACAAAATCAAACATTGCAAGATGGGTCCCGACAACTAGGCCATGTTAGGTACCCATGTACAAATGCAATGCAATCTCTCACAAACGGAGAAAAGGAGAAAACCCAGTGGGACAAATCTCCTCCCCAAAAGAGAGATGAAATACAAAATAGAAATGCTCTCAATGATGTATGAGAAGGTAAAAACCCCATGTGAGGAAAAAGACCCCCCATAAGAGAGAAGTAGAAGAGAGACAAGATAGCCCCCCTCAATGAGATAATCTGCTGCAAGAGAAACACTAGAAGTATATTGTGGAGTAACACTGGAATCCTCAATTTGGCAAGCAAGGAAATATACTTTTGTTTTCTACTGAAACCATATGCGAGTCACTAATTGACTCAAGGTGGAATCATGATAAAGCAACAACAAACCAGATGCCAAGAAACACTGGAAAACTCACAAACTGGAACAACCTTGGAATCCATGAAACAACAGTAGATGAATAAATGATGCCTCCCATAAAAGCGAATGATATGATAAAATTTGGAAGCTATGTGTATCTCGATGCCATGCCAAACTGTGACTAAAACTGATCCATAGGAACAAGTACCATGGAGATTCTGGAACATTAACCATAAAATGAATGGCCCTCAAACTGAGATGTGACCTGATGTGAATCTGCTGTGATTCAAGATCATTAGCCATAGGCTCTCAATATGAGATGTGAACCGATGTGAACCAACAATGTGCCAATTTATGAGCAAGATGTGGCCTAAAGAAACAACATAATCCAGATACAACTCATGTGAATTGTCATCAATACAAAGATGAGATCAAAGTGCAACTACACTCTAATCAGATTATTATGCAAGAAGCCCCCCCCCCCACCGCTCCCGATGGAACTTTATGTAAGTTCATTTATTACAATAACCCATGATTGTAAAAGGAGAACATGCAAAACATGCATAAATTAAAGAGAAAATGCAAACCTAATGCATACAAAAAAGGAAATAGTGCATACATTGATGAATGTTCACATCTGCCTCCATGATGAAAAATAACCTCAAATGTATGTGGGTGACCAAATCTGAAAAAATGGTCTACACCACTATGAAGTGCTCGAAACTAGCTTTCTGTCGATATCTCGTTTGCAAAAAACAAACACCGTGGCCAAAAGTTATGAATTTTCAAAAACTAAATTTAGCTTGTAGAAAACGAGTTTTCTATCAAAAACATTTATTTCTAATTTGATTTCTGGAAAATCTACTCACTATTTGTAAACAAAAATAAAAACCCAAAAATATTTTGATGCTAAAAACAAAACCCATAAACCTTTTTTTGATCCAACAAGCAGAAGATGAGAAAATAATTATTTTTAATCTTCAGCCACGAGAAAAATGATGGATGTCGCTTTTTGGATAGTGATTTTCTCCATATCTGTGCAAGATATCCAAAATCTAAAAGATACCCAGTTTAGGTTTCATTGCTGGCTACAAAACCCAAAAATCATTTTTCCTGCAAATGAGCGAAAACTGGATGTGTTAAGCAAAAATTATGACAGTTCCAATAAAAAACGGCTTGCAACAAACTCTTGTTTGCCAAAAATGCAAATGGTGATTAAATTGAGTGAACCAAAAGCCAAATCTGACATTCTCAAGCCTCCTAGACGCAATGGTGAGCTCAAATTTGCACCAACAAGCTCCACTATGAACCTGCAATAAAAAAAATAAAAAATAAAAATGGATCCTCTCCAAATCTGGTACCTCTCTTCAGAAAAAGACTCTCCAATGGCACCCAACCCACTTTGATACCATGCTAGAATCAAACATGCTCTGATACCATGTTAGAATTGGCTATGGATGCCAAGATCTATGGACCAAATGGAAATCACAAAGAAGAGAGAAAATAATATGACAAGAATAAACTATATTCAATGTCAATATGATATGATTCAATGTGTGTGTACAAATTTAGTAGAGACCCCTTGGTTATATATCCAAGGTGAGTACATAGGAGTGCATAATATTATGACAAGTGTCGTAATCTTATGATATGAGACAAAAATGAAAAACTATCACTCCACCTAAAGTGGAAAGTGATAATGTGATAACCACCACAAATAGTGGATCACCCATAAAAGGTGGAAACCTAATCACATAATATGTCCATGAAAGGTGGAAGTGATAAAGTAATAAGAAGATAAGTCCACCAAAGGTGAAAAATCTCTAACAACTCCTATGTGGTCCCTAAGTAAACTTAACTAAGGTGTAATTATGACCTAGGACAAGGTACAAAATAATTAATTACATCAACAAATATAAATGATCAATTTGGCATCCAATCTTCATAAAAGTTATAATTATCTTGCACATCGTTCTAGGGGGGCTATGTTTCAACACTAATTTCAGGGAGTATGCATTTCACACTAATATTTCCTAATCATTAGACCATGCCTAGATATTATAAACTAAAATACACACATTGTGGGAGTAGTCAACATAGGGATGAATTTTATTTGCATTTCTCACATCATCTCTTCCAACATCTATTTAGGATAGTGAAACTTGAATCCCTTCATGCTACATCTGAATCCAGTATTGACTCATCCATGAGTTCTAGCTATTATTTGCACCAAGACATTGCTATTGTCTTTATAGATCTATGACATTGGGATTCATATCTACCAAACATCACATTTTTGTTTGTAGAATCTCATCTTGCATATATTTGGAAGAAATTATTGAGGATATTCATCTCCTCCATGATGTCAGCTTTGTTGAAGTTGCATCATCATTGCCATCTTTGGATCTTGCTCTTTCCTCTTCTATATCAACTTCTATTGTGATAGATTATGTAGATATTCATGAATTGACCTATCCAACTCAGTCATCATCATTTGCAACACTATCAGATTTATATCATTCTAGCTATCACCATACATCAATGATCTCTATCCCTAAATCTTATATGGTACTTGATTCATATTATCAACATTTATGACATGCCAAAATTGGCTTGGAGATCATTGAGCATCATTTGAAGACATCATAAGCATCACATCTATCTTTGGATCATGTACGAAATTTAGAGACATTGATCTTACTTCTTACATATTCCTATTAAAAATGGGAAGTCATCTTGCACACATTTGTGGTGTTGTTTCTCCCCAAGAGGAGACATGTTCAACAATCATGTATCATCTTTAGCATTTAGTGTCGAATATATACTAGTACTACATAAACCATTTTAAGGGGAGGTTGCATGGTCTCTTCTATTATCAGTTTTGGGAGGAAACATTTCCTCACATGGAGTTCATTACTTCACATTTTTTGGGGAATCACACAGACCTTCTCTATTTTATCTCATATGGGGGGAACGTTCATTGTACATTGTGCCAAAATTAGTCCTTGGTGGTCATGATAAGCTCTTTATCTATCACTTATCCTCTCCACTTGTATATTTTATTTTATTGGATTTCTCTTTTAGAAAGGAGTTTTATTTTCCACTAAGTTTTTCCCCTTTCTCCACTTTATGATAAACTTATATATGAGTACCTAACATGGCCTATAGTTGGTACTCATCATTAGTGCATGCACATTACCCCCTAAGTTGCACCTAAGGGGGGTTGTTGGTGTAAATAGTGACTATCAAACTAGTTAGCTTTTAGCCTATCTAGGAGATTCCAATTCACATTAGCTAAGACTCTGCTTAGGGAATTTTAGGACCTTTTTCTCACTTCATAGCATTGATACATGTGTCCTGATCACTTGAGATGCCTATTGCATGCACACTTTAAACTTGCTCACACACTTATCAAGTGAGCTCACAAGTGTTGTAAATTTGGAGGGGTAGCTAGTTATTGCCTCCTACCTTCTCACCTCATCCACCTTTCCTATATAAAGCAAGGTTCCTTATTGTATATTTACATTCTCATTTTTCTATTAATGTTTTGTTCACTAGTGGAAGGTTGTTTCATGCTTTCACATCTTAGCATTCTCCAAGAAATTGACCAAATGTGAATGATCAATTTTAGGTGCCCACAACAATATATAATTAAATAATTTTGAGATGTTTTTGAGTTTATTTAATTATTTTTAAAAATTAAGAATTGAAGGTTGTATTCTTATCTCAGTAGATCTATCTAATAATTTTGTGAATCTAAAATTTTGTCAAGAGCCTTTTTCTTACCTAGAATGTCAATATCCTTCTCATCTTTTGAAGACCAAGAGTCTAAGATAATTGTATCATGTGGAACAATAAGATGATGATGAGGTTTCAACTCCTCCTACCATGTGATTTTGAGAGAATCCCTTGGGCTAGTTGTACGAAATATTTTGAAGTCCTTTTTGTTACATTGAGAAGTCAAATTCTCACAAATAGAACATCTTTTGCATGTAAAATTTTATTTCTTGAAATCCATTAATTAGACCCAAGTTCTACTTTGACCATCAATGAAATTTATTTAATGAAATATTAAGAGAGGTCCATCTCCACACAGGAATGGGAAATTTTTTATATGTTTTTTTGGCCACCTCATTGGCTAAACATATAAATTTCCCTAAGGAATCAGTATTAAATATCATCCCTATAGTCTAATAGTATTCTAGAGGTAAATATGAAAGACTAACCCAAATAAGGGCAATGAAAAATGAGTCACTATGAGGACTAAAATAAGGATACCATGGTCTCATTCACAAAAAATATCCACCTAAATCCATGAGCTAGACTTCAAAATTCACCCTTTTTCTCTTATCGATTCAAGATCCAAAAGTTAAAAGCCCATGCATTGGTATAAATATTGATCTCATCCTTTGAATCATGATTCCACTTCTTGAAGATCAATTGATGAAGAAGAAACACAAAATATTCAACTTCTTGTCCAAATTTAGATTACAATAGACTCATTGATGATTTACCCTATAAAACCCAAATTTGATAATTTAATGTGTCAAATTCAAACAAGACAAAATTGCATAACAACATACTCAAATGCAAAGCAAATCAATATCTTTATTACTACAGATTTCATGAAAAAAATTACAACACTAGGTAGTTTCATTATTTCTCTTTCCATCCAAACCTTCTCCTCTCTTAGTCATGCTGACCTTGCAAAATTTTGTCACTGCCTTCTATGCTTCACATTCTCCCTTATTCCCAGTTTTTGTTATATCAAATCTCTGCCAAGATGTTAGAATTCAAAACAAAACAAATTATAAGCATTGTGCTGCCATCTCTTGTTGTTCTACTTTACTTGTTGCCTCCTCTATCTTCCATTCACATCAATCTACAAAGTGCATCATTCTCTTCAATTTTCCGCTACTCCTCTCTCACATTCCTATGCCATTCTCTTTTTATTGCAATCTAAGACTACAAATTGTGGTCTCCTTGTTATCTCCTTGTGGGTGGATTTTCATATTTGCATAGGGCGGTCCATGCCACCTCTACTCTCCTCCTTGTTGTGTGAGTATTTCCACTACCTTTTCTACGCAAGCTCTCCCTATCCACTTGAGCTTCATGCTAATATTTTCTTTTGAATACTCTACTACTTGGTCCATAGCATGGGTAAGGGGCTTCTCAACATTTTCTTCACTCTTATGCATCCCCTTCCTCCTCCAACCGTCGTGCCCACTCTCTCCCCTAGTCATGATCTACCTTCAATTCAAGTTTAAACATGATGCCCCTTGAATGTCCATTTCCTCATTGTTTAGGCCTCCATTCACCTTCTTGTGCCAACTTTTGGTATTCCCAAAAGCATTTAAAAAAAAACATGATTTACAGAGAAATAGATTTACATTTTGTTTACCATGGCATCTTGGTGTTCAAATGATATTAGATAAAAACTCTAGGAAATATTAATGAAAGAAGTGAACACCAAACTATATCATCCACCCATTAGCTACAACTTTTCCCATGAATTCAAAAATTAATGAAAACTTATAGAGATGCAAAAAGCGGCATACCAAAACTTTTCGTCAAATTGTTAAATCAAAGTCACAAAATGATTGAATCTTCATATATGTTAATTCCATGACTTTGAAACTTCTAAGATCAAATTCAAGATGGACTTAAAATTCTTCCTGTCAAAAGGTTTTCCATGAAATCTGACCAAATTTCAAAACTACCATTTTTTTTGGTGATGTTGATTGCCCTTTGCCTAGGATGCTCCTGCATTAGACACATCGAGTAAGAAATTTGTGAGCATGGGCTCTGAAAGGTTGAATCAGGTGATAGAACCACCCTTCGATATTTTTCACAACCTCTAGCGAACTCCATCGCTAACAGCCCGACCTCCTCCACCAATAGTTTGACCTCCTCCACCAATTACTTCCTCTCCACTCTACAAGTGACCTCTCACATTCCTCTTCTAGTCTCCTCTTATCTATACATTAAAAGTAACAACCTACAAGTTCATATGCATTGTCTAATGGTTATGCTTTTTTTTTGTCTTCGCCTTAAGACACTCATTTCATTTCTCCCTTGACTCTTTTGTAACTCTTCCCTTGCAACCTTCATGTTGCAATCATACTTTGATTCTCACAAAGATTCCACTTCATCTATTGTAATCTTCCATCACACAAAACTTTACTCTACGCGTTCCATTCTCAATTGTTTGTGACTCCGATCACCTACAATGGTGCTTTTTGTTGGAAAATATGTGCCTCAACTTGCTAGCTTGAACCTCTGTTAATGGACTTGGAGGATCTCCTTTTGTTCATGCCTTTACTGCTATACCACTAGGAGCTTTTAGAAGTGGCGCGGTTGTGTGGTTTACCTCCTTACCATGGAGGTCTTTTGTTTGTTCAGTGATTGTGTGGTTTACCGCCTTACCATGGGCCCCTTTAAGCTAAGGTGTGGTTATATGGTGTTACCGCTATATCATGGAGTCCTTTATCTTCCCTAGCATTGGCATGATGAACCTTGGCAGTCTGGCGAAGCAGTTACCTCCTTACCATGAGGCTTCTTTTGTTGACTGGCGGTTGTGCGGTGACACCGCCATACCATAGGACCTTGCAAGTTCTGGATCAGTAGTGCAATGGCACCACCATACCGTGCATCCTTGACAGTCATGAAGCGATGGCATGGTGAATGGTGGTGGTTAGGTGATTGGGCGGTTACCGCCATACCCCGAGAGGCTTCACACTGCTTGACGGTAGTGTGGTGAATGGTGGCGGTCTGGTGAATGGGAATTTACTACCATACCATGGGTGCTCTCTAGCTAAGGTGTGGTTGCGTGGTGTTACGGCCTTACTGCAGGTGTCTTCTTGCTAGGATGTGGTAGTGTGGTGGTACCGCCATACCGCGAGGGACTTCATACAAAGATGCGATAGCAGGGTATAATGCATTACCTCGAGGGTTGGATGAATGGTGAGTGGTAGCGCGGTAGAAGGAGCTCAAGGCTTGGTTGACCGGTCTGGTTTGACAGTCAAAGTGGTGGATGAATGACGTGTCGACACGTGGCATGATGTCATTTGTTGATTTTACATCGCTGTTGTAAATCAATGATTATTGGTCAAAATCTTTATTTCTATTAAGCAATATATTTGCATGAAATGTGTTGAATTGGGGGTTGATAGATTGTTGATATGATAATATTCTCTATGACCAAGATTTAATGTTGGGTGGCTCAATGCATGTTGCAGGGTGGTAATCAAAGATGAAGGAAGCTTGTTGGTGGGGTAATTAAATACCCTGATGGTTGTTGGTTGAAGAAGAGAGATGATCGAGATGTGAGATCAGATCGAGGAGAGTGTGTGTTCAAGTGGTATGTAGAGAGAATTGTAACCGTGAACATTGAGACACACAGAATTGAGAAGAATGTGAACTTGAGAGGTCGTGAGGCTATGTTGGCTAAAAGGTTGGCTGAGCGAGTGGGCTAGTGAGATGAAATGAATCTGCACTGTATGTCATGTGGGGACATTTTAATAGTGCGAGGATTCTGAACAATGATGTTGCATGTATTCTCTAGATGGACAAGATGTAAAATCTTAAAGAGCATAGCTCTGAGATTGTATTGTAACTATTTTTTTTGTTGATTAATACAATTGAATTGAGTCTTTTGGAGGGTGGGGTTTTTTACCCGAAAAGGTTTTACCCACGTAAATTTGTGTGTTCATTAGTTTGGATTCCATATTGTTAGATTCTGTGAATTGAATCTGTGCATATGTGTTGAATCTGGTTTTGTCTACATGTACTTTTCTCAGAAGGATCAATGGGGGAAAGCAACTATTCTTGTTTCCACTTTATGGCATAGTAGTTGGTGTTTTTGAGGTGACTTGAAGAAATTATTGTCACTAAAGGCATTGTTGTTCTTAGATGTTTCATTCTAAGATGACCCTTTCTTTATTCCAACAAGTGGTATCAGAGCTAGTAAAGGGAGGTCAAGGTCTTTCCTGATGCCAACATGTGGTATCAGTGTCTTCTTTTGGGTGTCGGTCCGAGGTATTTCTCCTATGAAGATTTCTTAGTTTGATAGACTTGAGGAAATCTGGAGGAATCGGCTGATGATTGATCCTTTGATGAGTAAAAGTCTTTGCTCTCTTGAGACAACACATAACATGAAAGACATTGAAGATGGAGAATATTGGATTTGATCATATTTTGATGATGTGGTTTGAGGCCTATAGTCTTGGTTGGCAACAAATGATCCTGATGCAAGGGGTGTGATTTTTATGCGTATGATTGTGTTGCAGTAGAGTGTGCTTCATACTAGGTGTTTGTGTGAGGGGCTCCCGGATGGTATGGAGATGCTTGGGTTTTTATTCAACCATGGATTATTATGCTTATGCTGGGTGTTCTGATTTGGCATGGAAGGTGTTGTTCTCTATCATCCTAATTGCATGAAGGCTACGAAGTTGATCTTGGGTGGTCTAAAAACTTTTGAATAGTCTAGCTCTCTCGTATGCTTGTGCATGAGTGTGGTTTTGGAATTGGTTTGAAATAGGCCTGGAGTTCCTCTAGTACCTGTATCTTGTACTAGCATGTTTTAGATTCATGTTCTTTGGTTCTCAAGGTTTTCTATAGATTTTCCTAAAAATTCTATGATGCATATTCATGTTATTTTTCATTGTTCTGGTTAACCATGATGGTTATGTGCAAACTCATGGGTCATCCAGATGAGTAGTGGATATGGATGTGCATGGTTGTTTATAAACATAGTGGTTTTGCAGGTTTTGCATAGTCAAGAAAATCTTGTGGTTATGTGGAGCTACTGCTAAGATACTTTCTAGACCTTGGCCTTTGCGATGTGACTGGATGAGATAGTTGCAGTTCGACATGGTTTTGAGGAGGTGTAATGTCTTCTTTGCATGGGAGTGTTGGTATGTGATTTTTCACTCATCATTCTTGTGATGTTGCTTGTTGGTTTCCTAGAATATGGTGCTCAAGTTGTGGACATGATTGGTGAATCAGATATGTTTTTGATCTGGTGTTTGAGTCAAGTTAGTCTACATTGTTGTTCTCTTTGAGATCTCAGTTTTTCTGTTTCTAGTGTGATGATAGTTTTGTAGGCTTCATTGAGTGGATCTACGAGTTGTGCAATGTTGTGGGCTATCTTTACCTACATGTTTGTTATGGGACAACTCAGAAGTGGATTGTCAATATCCGCGAGGTTGTTTTAGTGTTGGTGTAGATTTGTTAGCTAACCTTGTTTGTGGTCACTTGTGCATTGGTGTAGCTTCTTTGAGATGAGATGATGGATGACGTTGAGTACCTGAATATTCAATTATGGGGAATTGTAGCATGTATATCATGATGTCATGAAGAGCTTGCTACACATTATAGTGTAAGATTTTGACAGTGATGGTATGGTCTATGTGGTTTGGAGATCTTGGTGCTGTTTGGCATTATTGTTAGATGGACATGTTGTCGATTGTACCTGGAGGTTTTTCAGATCAGCAGATGTTTGGTCATGATGGTTGGAAATATCAGTGTCACGGTTCAGTGGGAGCTTTAGCATTGACTGTGGATTCATCACTTGGTGGTGAATGATCTTCTTTAGTGTTGTAGATGTTACTAGGAGGGAATCTTAGATCCTATAGTTGTAGAAGGGTTATCACACTTGCATGGACACTATTTGAAGATGTACAACATCTTGTAACCATGGAGGACATTTGGATTCTTTGGTTGAGATGCTGGTGGTGCTTGACAGGTGATGTTGGTTTAGAGTTTGTTTGCTTAATGTCATGTATACTCTTCCTTGAGCATTAGAGTTTTGGCATGTTGCATTGTTCTTGAGACCATAGTTTGTTCACTTGAAGCATGGTATCTCCTAAGGGGGATGTGTAGATCATGATTTCATTATAAGTTCTTGCTATTAGATGTTTGGAGCTTTGAGAGTGGTCTGGTAATTCTCTGTGTTTGAGTACATTGGTCATATGCTTGAGAAATTCTTGATAGTGCAGTAGCACTTGCAGTTTGGAGTTTAGCATGAGATGATTGGTTGTTGGTGCTCATGGATACATGGAGAATGAGGTGAGGCTATGATTCTCATGAGATGAGAAAGGTGTTGTTTATAGTTGAAAGTATGAGTAGCCTACACCTTAGTTGAATACGAGTTCAATAGGGACCAGTGAGGAGATTGCTCTTGGATGAGTCATGATGGCTTGTATATCTTGGAAGAGCATCTTATGTTCTTATCCTTGGTCTTCTCAAAGGTGTAGTTTATTTGAGAGGTATTTTCCCATTATATCTTTCATATGTTTCATATGCTTTATCTTTTATAGATATGGATCTTGAATTGTTGTTTTAAGGTTCTGGGGGATTCATAGTGGAAGGTGGACAACATAGTTTATCTCCTTGTGCTTTTGAGAACTGGTAGGAGATAGTTATATGGGATATTTTGATCTTCTTTGAGAGGCTTACGTCCATGTTAATTACATGATATATGTTATGTTTGATCCAAGTGATTGAACAGTTGGATGTTGTAATGTTTTTTCTTCTGGTATCTAAAGGAGATCATACTTGACACAACTAGCATCTAGAGGTGTGTGTAGGAGGGAATGCTACAAGCATTTGGTTTGTAGGTTTTGCATATCATTGTGGATGTTCCTTGGTACTACATGGTTATTATTTTCAATGTTTTGTGATTGGTAGACTTGTTATGTCATTGATCTTTCAGATTTGGCATTACCCATACAATGGGAGTACCTGTATGTGTATGGTCTTCTTTGACTAGTTGGCACATGGTGCTCGTATCTACAATTGATGGTTTGGCTGTTCTGTTTGGCATGATTTTACTAATGTGGATACCTTGAAGGTATGTGTGATTGGATGAAATAGCATGGGTTGTGAGTGCTATTTTCAGTCGCGTGGGTTTGATCAGTTGGATGGTTGCAGTCAGTTTTCTAGTTGATGTTCTGTCTTGTTTCTAGAGAAAGACTTCATGTTTGTGTTCGTCTTTGAGAGCTTTGAATTTGTTGCACTATTTCTTATATATGATTGGTTAGCATGAAGGAGTGGTGGTAATGTGATTCCTTTTTCATCTATAGGATCTGATGCTTGTGTTCTTGAGACTAGTGCATATATGCCTGGGCTCATTCCTTTGTCTTGTGGTGGATGGTTGGAGTTGTTGCCTGAGTTGGTGCACATATTGGATGTCCTTGCAGGTGTCTTGGTTGGAGCATGAAATAATTGTGTTAGATTCTTGAGTTTGAGTCTAGAGGAAGCCAGTAATTCTTCATCAAGTGGGAGATTGTTGGAAAATATGTGCATCAACTTGCTGGCTTGAACCTCTATTAATGGACTTGGTGGATCTCCTTTTGTTCATGCCTTTATCGCTATACCATTGGGAGGTTTCAGAAGTGGCGCAGTTGCATGGTTTACCTCCTTACCGCAGAGGTCTTTTGTTTTCCTGGCAATTATGCAGTTTATCGCCTTACCGTGGGCCCCTTTCAACTAAAGTGCAATTATGTGGTGTTACAACTATATCGTGGAATCCTTTATCTTCCTTGATGGTGGTGCAGTGAACCTTGGTGGTCTGGTGAAGTGTTTACCTCCTTAATCTGAGGCTTCTTTTGTTGATTAGCAGTTGTGTGGTGACACCACCATACTGCAAGACCTTGCAAGTCTTGGAGCAGTAGTGTGGTGGCACCGCCATACCGCATGTCCCTGATAGTCATGGAGCGGTGGCGATTTGGCAAATGGGAATTTACCGCCATACCATGGGTTCTCTTTAGCTAAGGTGCGATTGTGCGGTGTTACCTCCTTACCATGGGTGTCTTCTTGCTAGGATGCGGTAGTGTGGTGGCACCGCCATACCGTGAAGGACTTCATACAAAGATGCGGTAGTGTGATATACCGCATTACCTCGAGGGTTGGATGAATGGTGAGCGATAGCATGGTAGAAGGAGCTCAGGGCTCGATTGACCAGTCTGGTTCAATAGTCAAATCGGTGGATGAATGGCGTGTTGACACATGGCACAATGTCATTTTTTGATTTTACATTGCTATTGTAAATCAACGATTATTGGCCAAAATATTTATTTTTGTTAAACGATATATTTGCATTAAATGTGTTGACTTGGGGGTTGATAGATTGCATATATGGTAATATTCTCTGTGACCGAGATTTAATGTTGGGTGACCCGATGTGTGCTGCAAGGTGGTGATCAGAGATGAAGGAAGCTTGTCGGTGGGGTAATTAAATACCCTAATTTTTGTTGGTTAAAGAAGAGAGATGATTGAGATGTGAGATCAGATCAAGTAGAGTGTGTGTTCGAGTGGTATGCATAGAGAATTGTAACCATGAAGACTAAGATACACAAAATTGAGAAGAATGTGAACCTGAGAGGTTGTGAGGCTGTGCTGGCCAAAAGGCTGGCTGAGTGAGTGGGGTGGTGAGATGAAATGAATCTGCACTATATGTTTTGTGAGGAAATTATAACAGTGCGAGGATTCTAAACAATGATGTTGCTTGTATTCTTTAGATGGACAAGATGTAAAATCCTGAAGAGCATAGCTCTGATATTGTATTGTAACTATTTTTGTTGTTGATTAATACAATTGAGCTGAGTCTTTTGGAGGGTGGGGTTTTTTACCCGAAAGGGTTTTCCCCACGTAAATTTGTGTGCTCATTAGTTTTTCTTTCATGTTGTTATATTCTATGAATTGAATTTGTGCATATGTGTTGAATCTAGTTTTGTCTACATGTACTTTTCTCAGAAGGATCAATGGGGGAAAAGAATTGTGCCTGTTTCTGCTTTATGGCATAGTAGTTGGTGTCTTTGAGGTGATTTGAAGAAATTATTGTCACTAAAGGCATTGTTGTTCTTAGATTTTTCTTTCTAAGATGACATGTTCTTTATACCAGCACTTTTGATATTCTCACTCATGCTTCCATATCTGCACCTTCTAGCCCTCAACTGTTGGGACTCTCTACATCTACAATGATACTTTTGGACTTCACTTGCGGTTCTACTATCCACAAGTTTTGTCACATGCTACCTCATGTTTGGTGATTTGTTTGCGCCCCCAAAACCTTTACTCACTTCCCTCTTCACACTCAAGATAACCTACTCTGATACCACTTGATGAAGAAGAAACACAAACTCTTTAACTTCTCACCCAAATTCAGATTACAATAGACTCAATGACAATTTACCCAATCAAACCCAAATTGTATAATTTCATGTGTCAAATTCAAACGAGAAAAAATTGCATAACAACATACTCAAATGCAAAGAAAATATATATCTTTATTATTGCATATTTCATGAATAAAATTACAACCCTGAGAAATTTTTTTGCTTCTCTTTCCACCCAAACCTTCACCTCTCTATCAGAGTGACCTTGTAGACTTTTGTCACTACCTTCTGTACTTCACATTCTCCCTTATTCCCAGTTTTTGTTATATCAAATCTCTGCCAGGATGTTAGAATTCAAACAAAACAAATTACAGGCATTTTGTTTCCTTCTCTTGCTGTTCTAATTTACTTGTTGCCTCCTCTATCTTCCATTCACATCGATCTACAAAGTGCATTGTTCTCTTCAATTTGCTACTACTCCTCTCTCACATTCTTGTGTCATTCTATTTTTATTGCAATTTGAGACTACAAACTGTGGCCTCATTTTTATCTCCTTGTGGGTTGATTTTCATATTTGCATAGGGAGGTCCATGCCACCTCTACTCTCCTCCTTGTTGTGTGAGTATTTCCACTACCCTTTCTATGCAAGCTCTACCTATCCACTCAAGCTTCATGTTGATATTTTCTTCTGAATACTTTGCTGCTTGGTCCATGGCATGGGTAAGGGGCTTCTCAATATTTTATTCACTCTTATGCCCCCCCTTCCTCCTCCAACTACCACACCCACTCTCTCCCCCCATCATGATCTGCCTTCAATTGAAGTTTAAACAAGACGCCCCTTGGCTGTCCATCTCCTCATTATTTAGGCCTCCATTCACCATCTTGTGCCAACTTTTGGTATTCCCAAAAGTATTTAAAACAAAATCATGATTTACAAAGAAATAGATTTACCTTTTGTGTCATGTCCCCTTTCCAATTTTAGCTGATGCTATTTTTAGTAAGCTCAAGTTGCCAAAAATAGCCATTTAGGATTGAGAATTGAATTGAGAAATTAATTTTATTTATTTAATGATTTGATTTAATGATCAATATTAAATAATTAAATAAATATAAAATAATCAAAATACCCAAATTTTGGCATGGGATTTATTCGAGAGATTTGAGGAAAAAAAAAAGATTTGAAAGCACAAATCAAAATCGGATAAAAACAAATTTATCGAGAAAAGGAAATAATTGGAAACCAATCAAGAAATCGAGGTTATAAGATATGCGGATGCTTTTCTCTCTATTTTGTGTGTGGGAATTTGGGCTACCCTCAATATGTCTTTATGCAAGAAAATATAAAAGAGCTTTTCCTTCCATCATTATTCATTCTTGTTAATTTGGCTAATGGTGTGTTGTGTTCTTTAGAGGCCGAGAAACTTGTGGAGAAGGAGATTCAAGAGCGGTATGCTCTAGGATTTCAAGTGAACTGAGGATGAGAGTTAGAGGTTCATCCAGTGTGATCTCATACAAAGGTTACCTTTGTGCTGAGAGCTACAATTGTGATTCTATAGAGAGTTTTTGGTGTTTTTTCTAGGGGTTTTGGTGTGTTTAGCTTACTATGTGTATGAATTTCTTAGTTGCAGATTTGGGTACAGCTATGGATGCATTATTTTTTTCCCATTATAATGTATGTTTTAGTTATTTTTTTTACCTAAGTGTGGCACCTATTTTGGATGTTTTTTTTTGGCAAACTATGGCAATTTTGTGGTGTTTATCCCTCAAATCTTGAGGATATTTTTGTAATATGTTTAGTAGACCTAAAAGTGGATTTTGGCAGGCTGTTATGCTGCTAAAATTTCTATAGAAATCCTTTATATTGCAGCAATAAAAATCTGGAGTGTTTTGGGGTTTCCATTGGAGTTATTTTTTGTATACCTAATTTCCTTAATTTCTCTCTAATTGCAATATTAAGCACAAAAAGATTAATGAGATAAAAAAATATGATTTAAATATTATGAAGAGGTTATTAGAGTGGTATCAAATCTCTAATATTTCTAGACTGAGGGTTTAATAATTTTTATGCAGCCAAGTGATAGGACAATAAGGTATTGGCTGCGAGAGAAAAACAAAGAGCTTAAGAACAATCCAATTTTAGAAGAAACCCTAGTAGAAATTCAAAAAGAATTAGAAATGCTTGATGTAGAGGAAGCACATAAAAAATTCTTCCAAGATTTGCAAAATAGTCAAAAACAAACTGCTGATAGTTTGGCGGAGACTAGAGAAGTGATACGAGTATTAGCAAAAAAACTTCAAGGAATTGTTCCTACAACTGATAAAGGAAGCACATCAAGGGACTCAAAATTTTGAAAACCCTTAGTTACAAAATCTTCAAGTAGCATATTTCTACTTGAAAATGAGACACCTATGACAAATCCATCTTTCAATCTCTTGGAAGAGACTACAGGAAGTTTGGTTGCAATGAGAGCTACATACAATAACCTTGATGATGACTTCAAGAGTTCGATTCCATTAAGAGAATATATTGACATGATGAAAACCTTGTTTCCAAAGAAAGAAAAAATAAGAGAGAAATACACCCATGGGAATGAGCTCAAGAACAAGTTGGGTAAACTCTCAACTCCTACTTTTGATGGGACAAATAAAATTTCTGCGAGAGCATTATAGAAATCACAAACTTTCTTTATCCTCAATCCCATGAAGGAGAAGGATGTTGTACAATATTCAAATTTTCACCTTGAGGGGGCAACCTATGACTGGTGGTATCATGGTATGACTACTCAAGGTCACAACTAGGTAAACACTTTTGATTATTTTGGTCAAATATTGATTGATAAATTTGAGCTTAAAGATCTGAAGAAGAATATTTCAAGGAATTGTCAAAATTTAGGCAAACAAAATTTGTAAATGAATATGTTGAAGAATTTCAAAAGGTTGTGGTTATGGTCCCAAATATTTCAGAAAAGAGGATCATATATATATTTTTTGAAGCTCTTGAAGAACCAATCCGAGGACTTGTTAAATCTTTCTCACCCCCTACTCTATAGGAAGCCATTAAAAGAAGCTTGCAGCTTGCAACTTCTATGCCCAAAAAATCAGGAGCCTACCCATCAAAACCAGTATATTATTGGCAACATAAGGGAAGTTTTTAGAAAAAGACATCTCCAAACCCACCACCTAAGAATGTACCCAATACAATAAATAAGAAGGTGGATGATGGAACAAAGAGTGAGCTACGAAGAAAAAAACTATGTTTCACCTACATGGAACCATGGGTGCCTAGACATAGATGTTTGGGAAAGGGTCAAGTACACTTTATAGAAGTTGTCTCATAATCTGATTCAGAGGGTAATGAAGAGTTTCATGACACCAAAGAGGAAGAAGAAGAAGAGAAAAAAAAAGAAATCAGCAAGGAAGGTGTTCTAGCAGCATTATCAAGAGCCCCAAGATATCATCCTTTTCGAGTTCGGGGAGTTCTAGTTGGGAAAAGAATGACTATTCTTCTTGATAGAAGGGCAACCCAAAACTTCATAGATGAGGGATTTTTTATGAAAAGAGGGCTCAAGGCAAAGGAATTTGAAGGATTCAATGTCACAGCTGTAGATGGCTTCACAATGCCTTGCACACGGGTGGTTAAACAACTCAAAATGACTTTGGGAGATTATGAGCTATGTGATGAATTTTATGTTGTTGGTATTGGAGAGACTGATATTGTCTTGGATATTCAATGGTTGCATTCTATCGGAGGGTACCATATGAATCATCAAACTATGGAGTTTAAGTTTCAAGACAATGGAAAAGAAGTGTTGCTTAGAGGCCTATTAAATGGAGCACCCAGAGTTATCAAAACAAAGAGGATGGAAATAAATTTTCAAAGAGGACAAGTAGCATGGGTAGTGGGAATCATCATCCATCCAACAAGATCTCATAAGAAAAAAGGTAAATTTCATTTTTAAATTCAAAAGATTCTTGATAAGCATAGTCTAGTTTTCAATGATTTGCCTCTAGGGCTACTGCCAAAAAGGGGATTTGAGCATGAAATTGAATTAGAACAGGGTGCCAAACCTGTCATAACCACTCCATACTATCATCCAAAGGGCTATAAGGAAGAAATAGAGAAAACTATTTGGGAAATTTTGGATATGGGTTTCATAAGGCCTAGCTCTAGCCTGTTTGCATCGTCTATGGTTCTTGTAATGAAGAAGGATGGAGCTATGAGAATGTGCATAGACTATAAAGATCTGAATAAGAAGCCTATAAAAACTAGATATCCCATACCACATATAGATGAACGCATTGATGAGTTACACGGAGCTATGTACTTCACAAAAATTGATTTGAGGTCAGGATATCACCAAATTCACATGAGACAGGAAGATGTGGAGAAGACTGCTTTTAGATGTCATTATGGGCACTTTGAATTCCTTTTCATGCCCTTTGGCATAAAATATACACCATAAACATTTCAATCTTGCATGAATAAGGTGTTGTGTAAGTATCTTAGGAAGTTTGTTTTAGTGTTCTTTGATGATATCCTCATTTACAGTAAAACTTGGAATGAGCATTTGGAACATCTTGATATAGTTTTGGGAATTTTAGGGCAGAAATATTTCTATGCTAAGTTATCCAAATGTAAATTTGGATTGACTAAAATATTATACTTGGGACATGTCATAAGTTCCAAAGGAGTGGAAGTTGACTAGTAGAAAATTAAGGCAATTTTAGATTGCCCACCACCCACAAATCTATCACAATTGAGAGGTTTCTTTAGTTTGTGCAAAGCTATTACAAAAGATTTGTCAAGGGTTTATCACAACTTTCTGCCCCATTGACTGATCTAGCGAAGAAAGGAGCCTTTGCTTGGAAAAAAGAAGCATAGAAAACATTTGATAAACTCAAAGAGGTGATGAGTTCATGCTTAGTGCTTGCAATTCCTTATTTTTTTTTCCATTTGTGGTTGAGTTTGATGCATCTGGAGAGGGTATACGGGCTATCCTAACTCAGAAGGAATACCCAATATATTTTGAGAGCAAAAAATTAAATCATTTGGAGAGAGGGTATTCAATCTATGACAAAGAAATGTTTGCAATCATGCATGCTCTTGATAAATCTAGGCAATATCTAGTTTGTGGAAATTTTGTGTTTAAAACAGATCATAATAGTCTCAAAATATCTCATGATTCAAAAATATCTAAATGACTGGAAACAAAAGTGGGTGAGTAAATTACAAGCTTATTGAATACATGAAAGGGAAAAATAATGTGGTTGTTGATGCACTTTCTAGGATGCCTACTCTATGTTCAATCTTTATTCAATTACTAGTGATTGAAAGGTTTCTATTGTGTGTTCTCACAACACACCCCAAGATTGTAAGACTTGGGGACCCAAGTGAAAAATAATAACTCTTATGGTAGGAGCTAGCAAGTTGAAAATATCACTGGAAGTGAAAAGTAAAGATAAATATTTTTAATCAAAGAGTACTTCATAATGTAAGTGTTTCGAGGGTACCAAATATCGGGAAGAAGAAACATTTGAAAGGAAAAAGGTGGTTCAAATATAAGCAGAGTGTTATGGTCTGATATTTGGAGTTTGGTAAAAGGGAATTTCTAGTAAAATCGAAGTCCGGGCAAAGTTCATGGGTAAAGTTGAATACCGAGTATCAGGTACCGGGAAACAGTGTGAAATGATTTTTTAAAAAAAATATTAAGGTTATCTAATGATTATGATAGTCTGGTAATCCAATATATGTAGAAGATAATTATGCAAGGATTTATGATATGCTAGAAAGTTTGTTATTTATGAGATTTATGTACTAACATTTGAATAATGGTTTTATTTACACGAGATGTTTATAAATGCTTTTTTTCTAAAAGGGATTTAATGTGTGAAATTTGTGATTGCAAGAGATGTAGATTATGATGCATGGTCAGGATGATTATATATGTTAACAAATTTTATGGTGTTGCTAGGTTCAATGACGCACTTTAAAAGCTCATGTTGAAATAGAGTTCGTTGCAAAGATGTGTCGGATACCGAGATATAGAGACTCTAGAGTTCAAGCATGTGGCGAATAAGTGTACCTATTCCAGAGGTGGCTCATTCTTGGAATGTTCAAATTGAGGAAGAACCTGAAATGTAGGGGAAATTTTTTTCCACCTAATCACTCTAAATTTGTGGGAAATTCCTACATTATTTTTGAGCAGATTTGTTTGGTTCCAAGAAGGAACCCTAATGATTAAAGATTAAAACATGAAGAGCTCCAATGTGCAATTGGAGTTGACCTTCATTGAATTTGATTGTAATTCTCTTATCAGTCACCACATTCCATGTGCCTTGATGTGATTTGTCCATTGCATTTCCTCTCATGTATTTGTCTTATCAAATATGTTCCTTGTGTTCTATAAAAGGCCAAAGGATCTTTCTTTTTAAGGTAAGTTCAAAATTTGTGGATGTTGAAAGAGCCAAAACTTCTTTAAGTTTTGTTCTTTTTTCCTATTTTCCAAATCATTCTAGTGTTTAACTTAAGTAGATGTAGCACTAAGAATTCAACAATTTTATAGAAAACGAAAGATTTTCAACAAATTTCCATCCATTCAGTTATTTTTTGAAATATTTTCAAGAAATTTAAACATTTATTCTAAAATAAAGGATTAAAATACTGAAAATTAAAATTTTCTCCCGATTATTCTCCATGCATGCCCCAAAGAATTAACTAAAACAAAGAAAAACGCTTTATACTTCACTATATTTCTTCACAACTACATATAAAATGGTGTGAGATTTTAAAGAGGGGTTTTAGTTTGGACACCGAGTAGGTTCTGCATGCACCCTTAAACGACACATCACACAGTCTTGTTTGGTTGAACTAACAAAACCATCTACAAAATATTCATGAGATAGGTAGCTATCTAATTGGCTCTGATATTAATCAATATCTATGTGCATACAAAGTTTTACATTAGAATGATTCAGAAAACAAGAAAAAAGAACAAAACTTAAAGAAGTTTTGGCTCTTCCAACATCTAGAAATTTTGAACTCAACTTAAAAAGAAAGATCCTCTGGCCTTTTATAAAACACAAGGCATAGATAGGATAAGACAAATATATGAGAATAAATCGAAGGGACAAATCACATCAAGGCATGTGGAATGTGGTGACTGATAAGAGAATTGTAATCAAAGTCAATGAAGGTCAACTACAATTACACATTGAAGCTCTTCAGGTTTTAATCTTTAATCATTAGGGTTCCTTCTTGGAACCAAAACAATCCACTCAAAGAAAATGTAGTCCAACTTCCCACAAATTTGGAGTGATCAGGTGAAATTCTTGCCCTTACATTGTAGGTTCTTTATTGATTTGAACATTCTAGGAATGAGCCACCCCCAAGATAGGTACACTTCTTTTTCACATGCTTGAACTCCAAAGTCCTAGGATCCTGGTATCTGGCACATCTTTGCAATGAAATCTATTCTAGCATGAGCTTTTAAAGTGCATCATTGAACCTAGCAACACCATCAGATTTGTTCACAAGTATAATTTTCCTGACCGTCTATACCCGAACTTTGCATCACAATTTGCATCTCCTGCAATCACAAATTCCACACATTAAATCCCTTTAAAAAAAAACATTTATAAACATCTCTTGTAAATAAAACCATTATTCAAATGTTAGTACATAAATCTCATAAATAAAACACTTTCTAGCATACCATAAATCCTTGCATAATTATCTTCTACATATATTGGATTACCGGACAATCAAAATCATTAGATAACCCTAAGATTTTATTTTTTTAAATCATTTCACATCGTTTCAGGTACCCGACACTCAGTATTCAGCTTTACTCATGAACTTTCCTCAGACTTTGGTTTTACCAAAACTTCCCTTTTACTGGACTCCAAATATCAGAGCGAAACACTTTTCTTATATTTGCACCACCTTTTTCCTTTCAAATGTTTCCGGTTCTAGGTATCCGATACCCGTAACACTTACATTATGAAGTACTCTTTGATTAGAGATTTCTCTTTACTTTTTACTTCTGGTGATCTTTTAAACTTGCTAGCTCCTACCATAAGAGTTATTATTTTTCACTTGCGTCTCCAAGTCTTACAATCTTGGGGCATGTTGTGAGAACACACAACTTGCAACCAATAAAACTAAATTTAAACCAAACTTGAAATTAAATCACCAGTTGTAAATTATAATTTATACATATTTTAAAAGAATAACTTTCACCTTTACCTAGATTCTGACATAAAAATTAAAAGTCCACCAAAAACATCTGTGTGTTCTCTGATTAATTTGAGTTTTTGGAACTTAGCGAAAAGAATTATTTCATTGAAATTTAACTACATAATATGGTAATTCTCCAAAGCCAACCAAGGATAGAGCCTTGCTGCTAGTCAATCGTCAATAGCCTCGACAAGGTTATCTCCATAATTCCCCCCAAACATAGCTCTACCACTAGCCAAGAGTCTATAACCCTGGTAGAGCTATTTAGATAGCCTAAAGAGTTGATTTGTTTTTATATATGGCAATGATAGCTCATTTCCAACTTTTGATATTTCAATGATAGCTTATTTTTCAACTTTCGATATCTCAATGATATCTCATTTTCAACTTGCAGGCAATGAATCCCCCTATTAGGTTGGGAATTATAGTGGTAGTGAAGGTTACCTTTTGATTTTTCATTCAATACAAATCCCTTCATCAATTCACCATTTCCCAAAAAAATCATTTGATAATTCCCTATTGGTGCGTATTTCCAGCTAAATTTTACTACTTTATGCCAATTCCTAGCTAACTGTGACTCGCTATGTGTTAAAAAATATGCATAAATTAAAATTTAGCAATGAACAATTTAATCACCAAATTTAAATCTAAATTTAGAAATATTAGTTACCACCCTTACAATTAAATTTATGGAAATTGCTAAATATTTGGCTAGCACTCCCAATTTGATGGTGTTGCACCTCATTAATGGATTAGAAATGTAATGTTTACATTGAAACATGATCACTTTATTCTGCATTAAATTCGTGTGTCTTATTTCACATGTAGTAATTCTTTCAACATACTTGGGTGATGACGTATACTGCCTTATCGACTTCATTTTCCTTTCTACTATGCACACATAAGCACCTCCATAATTAATACAGCTCAAGAAAAATTTATGAAATGGCCACCCTTTACTTCAAAATCTTCAAATTTCTTGATTCACAATCTTCGTACTGCTCAAATTTGAAGCAATTTATCACCAACTATGTGTAAAGAATTAATTTGATTAACATTCCGCTTTGAAGATAATCATCTAGTTGCCACCTTGTTTACAATTTCCAAGACTTCACTTGAGGCAACTATGTACCACAACTTCCTCAAGACTTTCTATAAGTTCTGCATTTCTTCTCAAATTCTTCACACTTTTTCTTAGCTTTCTTCTCTTTTTCTGCATTTTTGCTTTATTTATTTTCTCTTACTTCTAGGCCATGGATACTCTGATTTTCTTGTGCTTCTCCCATTGCTAGAATTTTTTCCCAAGAAGTATCACACTACAAAGGCTTGAAAAGGTTTTATTTATTTGGAATTCTAGTTTAATTATACCAAATTTGAGCCTAGTTGTTGGGAAAAAGTATGTGGAATCTAGCCGATACTTTCGCTTTTACTCCGATGTGGCTTCTCATTTTGTAGCATCACTTCTGGATATTGGGCTACCTATTGAAGATGTTCGCTCAGCTGCCAATTTGATAGTAAGGCCTGAATATTTGGAGAATCTAGATACTATTTTATCTGTTGCACACGCGACCATCGGAATCCCTTCCATGGATGATATTCCTTGGTTCCTGGAATACGGGGAAGTGGTTCCACTTCAACCTTTCCTCATTGTCCTCCATATTCATGACTTTGAAGTTCACAGGGAACTCGCCTACATAGGGTATTTAGCCCTGATAGATGAGGCATCCTGTATCGACTGAATGGCTACTACTACCTGCAGCTTGACTCACTCTTTTTGGCTTTTTGATCTTTTTGAAGCAAGAATTATGATACTCCATGTATATACATGATACACACACACACATATATATGTAGCTTTTAGTACATCTTAAAGCGTGTTTTACTGTGTATGGTTTTATCATTTTGCATTTCACAGTTTAATTTTACAAATGTTTGAACTAATTATCCTGCATAAGATAAGTTAAGAAAAATTTACTAATGCAGAGGCCGAAAGAAAAAAGACAAAAGAAAACAAACGAAAACACAAAAACCCCTACAAAAAGAAAACTAACCCTAACTAACCAAACTTGGAATCTAACAAGTGATTAACCTTAAAAAAACAACTTATTTTAATTTCTATGACTATTTCCATTGTCGTTTTGGTACGAAATATAGTAGGTTTATCTTTAAATTCATTCTGAAAAATTTCAACAACTCTACTATAACAATGAATTATCTTAAATTTTATGTGTTTAGTAATCATAAATTTAAAGGTGTACTTACCAATGACTTGACTCATATGTATGAAAAAAACCTCATTAAAGGTTGATTGCCTTCACTTCGTCTAATGCAACCATACTCTACCTTCTTCCAGCATTGGTTCATTTCCATGAATCACTGTGTCCATTTCTCGACTTTCTCCTCCAAAAATATTCATATCTTTCATCCTGCCTTCAATTTGCATTTTATTAGAAAAAGATATATCACAATTTATATTGTTATCAAAGAGAGAAAAATTAAAAGTTTGATACTCTATATCTTGCATAAAATCAAGGAAATTTCCTTTTTTAACATGTGGATTTTCAACTTGGAGCAAAATACACATATCTCCCGCTTGATTTTCCCGCTCCTTTTCCTCATTTGCATTTTCCATGTATAAGGAGAATGATGACTCATTAATATCATTTCCTTGTTTCTGATGTGATGTCTCCGAATCTCAAAATTCTCCCCTATTGTCTTTCAAAATGTTAGTATTTTCTTTATAATAATTTCAGTTTCCAAACTGTCTTGATGTATCAGTTAATTTTTTAATGTTTCCAATTCCAGTAGGGTTAAACATTTTTCTTGCTAACAATTATTTTCTTCTAGCATTTATAACTTCTTCCATTAACAAAATCACTTTACACATGGCCAAGATTACCCTAGTTAAAAAAAATTCACTCGAATTCACCATGATCAATTGTATCATGAATTATACACTCTATGACTCTACCAAAGGTGAATAAACTCAAAGGATGTAACCTTTGGTTAAATTTTTTCTAGATCTTCTCGACTTCCATATTGAAAAAATAGCTTGCAATCAATTTCACTTTACAAGCTTCCTTCCAAAACTCAAAACTAATATAAAATTCAAAGATAGGCCTTCCTTCTAGAGCCAGTTCCTGTTGATGACGATTTTACTCACAAAAACAGGGAAAATAAATTCTTCACAAATAAACTGCAAAGAGCATATCCTTCTTGAATGATATGGAACAAAGACAATCTAAAAGGGGAATTTGATTTAATAGGAAAAGATTGACTCAGTTGAATCCCAAGTCTCTGGTAATCATGTCTTGATTGTACTAGGTTCACTCTTGGGTATTTTTAATCTCAAAGGGAATATGATTGATTGAAACCATATATATCAGATACTGATTTTTCAATTGGAACTTAAAAAAAATAATCATGCAATCGAAAGATTTGAAATAATATTTCATGAACATCAACAATTTCTTTGCTATCACTTAAGTAGATGTAGCATTAAGCATTAATTGTTTTTATAGAAAACAAAATATTTTCAACAAATTTTGATCCATTCACTTATTTTTTGAAAATTTTTCAAGAAATTTAAACATCTATTCTAAAATAAAGCATAAAAATATTGAAAATTAAAATTTTCTCCTGGTTATTCTCCATGCATGCCCCAAAGAATTAACTAAAATAGAGAAAACCACTTTATACTTCACTAGATTGCTTCACAACTACATATAAATCAGTGTGAGCTTTTAAAGAGAGAGGTTTTAGTTTGGACACTGAGTAGGTTCTGCATGCACCCTTAAACAATGCAATACACGGTCTTGTTTGTGTGAACTAACAAAACCAACTACAAAATATTCATGAGATAGGTAGCTATCTAATTTGATATGATATTAATCAATGTCTATGTGCATACAAAGTTTTATAGATGAAGGAGTAAAAGAAACCCACCTTGAAGAGGGCAGAGAGGCAGAAGCAAGTGAGCCAATAGAGAAAAACCTAAAGTAGAGGTCGGTATTAGAAATTGGGGGGACCAATGGCAATCTTTAGATTGCATAGATTCAGGAAATGAATGAAGAAAAGAATGACTTAGCAATTTGGTCACCATCCAAGTGAAATAAAACAAAGATTGAGGCAATTTCATGTGGAGGGAACAATATCTTAGAGGAAGAAGGAAACCTCAAAGAATTCCTTTTGGCATTAGCAGTGGGTAATATAAATTTTGGAGACCTGGATGGGGATGTTCCTAATGTCAATTGTGATACAAAGGATACTTTCGAAGATGCTATAATCCAGACAAAAAAACAACTCCTCTTGAAAGAAATAGAGGAATCGGAGGATGGGGAGGAAGATATCCAAGGCACTCCCAATCTAGGGATTTGACAATAGGCTTCCAACAAATCTAGGCCTAATTTCAAGATAAGAAATTTAAGGGGAAGGAATTCCATGCAAGAATTGAGATTGTTGGCTAGTGATGTATAGGGTCAATAGAAGCTCACAATGATGCTCAGGTCAAGGAAGGGAGGCCCCCTTCCTAGGTCAACATGAGGGTCCTATCTTGGAATGTTAGGGGCTTAAATGCCCCTAACAAGTAGTGTTTGGTCAAAAGAAGCTTGTCTTTGACCAACACAAACATAGTCCTAATTTAAGAATCTAAACTAAGCAATGCAGATCTAGATGCTTTTAAGAAAAGTGTGCCAAGTTGGAATGTCTCTAGGGTCTACGATAGTGGGGCCTCTAGAGGGATTTCTATCGTTTGGAAGCCAAATTTAGTACATATAGAGATGATAGTGGAAAATCCATGCTGGTAGTGTTTTTGGGTTAGCAGCATCCACTCAAAACTTAAATTCGGGCTAGTTAATGTTTATGAACCCAACTCAGTAATAAGGAAATGAAGTTTATGGAATGAGATTGAGTTATTTCTACAAACTATGAATGGAAAGAACCTCATGGTGGTTGGAGAATTCAATGCGGTATTGGAAGATAAAGACAAATTTGGAGGAATCAATGATGAAAATCAGTCTTAGAAATATTTTTGTGACTGGATCATAAGGAACCATATGTTGAACCTAGAATTCAAAAATGACATATACACATGGATGAATAGGAGGGTTGGTCCCTGCAGGATCACATAAAAGCTTGACAGGTTTTTATTTTGGGGTGCTTTGAATAACTTCCTATTCTTGCTTGAAGCCACCACTACTCATTGTGTTGGCTCAAATCATCTCCCTATTCATCTTGATATAAAAGAAGACAAAGGTCCAGTTTGGTCACCCTTTAAATTCAAGAATATGTGGTTTAAAGATCCAAAATTCACAAGGCTTTTGGAAAATTGGTGGGTTGGTTTCTAGTTTGAAGGTTCAAAGATGTATTGTTTAATAACAAAACTAAAGTGGTTGAAGCAAAAGATAAAAGAACGAAACAAGAGTTTCTTTAAGGACATTTTTAAAACTATAGAAAGCATAGAAGAAGAATTAGGTAGGATTGAAGAAGAAATCACTAAAGATGGAATGGATCAGCACAATTATCTCAAAGAGAAAGAGCTCCTAGGGAAATATGAAAACATATTGGCCAAAGAGGAAACTTACTAGAGACAAAAATCCAAAGAAATATGGCTCAAAGATGGTGATTAAAACACCAAGTTCTTCCATAATAGCACAAGACAATGAAGGTGTGTGAATAGGATTTCTAGACTTAAGGGGGCAAATGAAAGAATTGTGGAGGACCCAAATAGTATAGTGGATGAAGTAGTTAATTAATTCTCTAATATGCTAAACAACTATTTGGGTTTATCTCTCTAGCAACAACAAGAGTTGTTGAACTTCATCCCGCGGCTTGTCTCTAATGCACAAAATAAGGTTCTTAATGCAAAATTCACCAAAGAAGAAATCAGAGGTTCCTTTTTCCAACTCTACCTTGACAAGGCTCTAGGCCCAGATGGCCTTCCAACAAGCTTTTTCAGAAATTTTGGCATTTACTGGGGGACAAATTAATAGAGGCAATAGAAGCATCATGGAATTTGAGTAACGTTCTCAAAGAAGTCAACAATACATTCATAGCACTCATTCCTAAAAAAGAAGTTGTGGATACACTAGATGATTATAGACCAATTGTTCTTTGTAATACAATCTATAAGGTAATGACAAAAGCCATGAAAAATAGACTAAAGCTGGCCCTTCCCACAGTTGTAGCTGATGAACAAACTAGATTTATTCCAGGAAGATCGATTTTGGATGGGGTCATCATAACCCAAGAGGTGATTCACTCGGTACAACAAAACAAACAACCAAGTATGATTATCAAATTAGAATTTAGAAAGGCATATGACACAGTAGATTGGAGATTCATGCTAAAATTCTTGGAAGCTTTTGGTTTCAACAAACGTTGTCTTAATTGTATATACAACTATATTTCCATGCCTAGATTCTTAGTGTTGATAAATGGCTCTCCAGAAGGGTTTTTTGAAGCCTCTCAGGGACTACAGCAAGGGGATCATATATCCCCCTTCCTTTATATCCTCATGGCTGAAGCCTTAGGAAGAACAATTCTACATGCTCTCCACACAATGCAAATTGAAAGAATAATGATAACAAGCGAGACGTAGGTTGTGACTCACCAACAATTTGTGGATGACATAACACTTATGGGAGTAGCAAAGAGAAGGGAGGGTAGAAACTTGAACATCATCCTATAGAACTATGCCATAGCTTTTGGCCAAAAGGTGAATGAAAACAAGTCTGAAATCTTCTTTTTCAACACAACTGCATATAAAGAAATGGAAATTCTTTGTATTATGGGTTTCAAAAAGGGAAATTTTCCATGCAAATACCTTAGAATCTCATTGGAAAAAGGAGTAAGGACAATAGGGTTATGGGATCCCCTTCAAATCAAAATAGGTGCCAAGATGAATAAATGGAAGGCTAAATGGTTGTCTTGGGTAGATAGAATAACACTGATTAAATCTGTCCTTTCAGCATTACCAATTTACCTTATGTCTATTATGTGCATACCAAATGGATGTGTAGCAAATCTCATAAAAATTTATAGGCAATTATTTTGGGAAGGAAATGAGGAGAAGAGAAAGGTAGCACTAATCACTTGGGAGAAGCTTTGCAAGTCAAAGGAGAATGGAGGATGTATACACTTAAAATCGGTCAAGACAATTAATTAATTAAATACAAGGTATTTAATTAATGAACCCCTTTAATTCATCTACTTATAAATAAATTCCAAACTTACGTATATAGTTCGCACTCTTCTAATTCAACAATCTAAAATCACATTCTTCTATTTTAATTAAATAAACAAATTCACAGAGTTTTTTTTATTTAATTAATAATCTTTTCACTAAATTTAAATCCCAAATTTGAATTTAAGCACATGCCTCCAAATTTTCCTCTTGCCACCTCATCAAGTGTCACATGAATTTAAATATGACTAATATTTAAATTGAATTATCCTCAACCAATTCCAAAACAAACTTTGGACACTTGCCTCTTTCACACATTTTATTCCCTCATACACTTGGTATGTTGCCCTTGGTCAAGGGAACATTCTCCATGATTCTTTCTAACTTCTTCCATCTCCACCATTCATCTCTCATGTTGAAATCTTGACCGTTCATTGCTGCCACATCACAAGATGCTTTGCAAATTATATAAATACAAACCCATAATACAACATTTGACATCCCATCTTTGAGTAAACTTATTATGCAAAATTCACATTGGAGAATTTGAGCATTTAGAGCAACTTAGCATTTAGCAATTTGCATTTTAGTAGCATTTTAATTTAGAATCATGTCTTATTTTTATAGCTACATCTTAGTCTCTTTAGTTTTATTTACAACATCATTATCATAGCATAATCTCCATCCTTATACAACGACATCAATATCACATCATCATGGTGCATCAATCACATAGTCTATCCTTCATGTAGGAATTAGAGTTTCTTGCATTCTAGGCAACATCTCATTTCTTAGGTTGTCATCCAAACAGTCATAGTGCAATATACAAATCTAAGAGAACTAGTGATTTAGAGGATCCTTGAGAATAGAGAACAATGGAATGATTTTGGAGGATTTGGTTTGTTTGCAATTAGATTAGTTTATGATTCAATTCTCTCATGTAATATGTTTCATTCCTTGTGTGATCTTGTTATTTCCTTTACACATTTTACCTCACACATAAATTGGTGCCCACCATGGGGCATAGCCCCTTTTTATTGACATTTTCTGGAAGTTGTTTTATAGATTCTGGATGTGAACTTCTTTTAGCACGACTGTGAATTCTTGCATTGCATACGAAACATATTATAGCACATCCAATTCTTGTTATGACACATCCATCATCAAATCATCGAAAAATCATCAAAAATTTAAAAAATCCTAAAAATTCAAAAATTCATCGATTTATCTCCCGAGGGGGCATATATCCATCATCACCTGAAAAATCAGCGTCTGGGGCATCGATTTTTTTTTTTAATGGCATCAACAACAAATTATTCTTTGAAGCAACGTGTAAACACATTACTTCAAAGAGGGGAAAAATGTATACACCTAAAATCGATCAAGACAATTAATTAATTAAATACAATTTATTTAATTATTGAACCCCTTTAATTCGTCTACTTATAAATAAATTCTAAATTTATTTATATATTTCACACTCTTCTAATTCTTCAATCTAAAATCACATTCTTCCTTTTTAATTAAATAAACAAATTCACATAGTTTTTTTTTTTTAATTAATAATGTTTTCTCTAAATTTAAATCCCAAATTTGAATTTAAGCACATGTCTACAACTTTTCCTCTTGCCACATCATCAAATGTCAGATGAATTTAAATATGTCTAATATTTAAATTGCAATTATCCTCAACCAATTCCAAAACAAATTTTGGACACTTGCCTCTTTCACACATTTTATTCCCTCATACACTTGGTACATTACCCTTGGTCAAGGGAACATTCTCCATGATTCTTTCTAACTTCTTCCATCTCCACCGTTCATCTCTCATGCTGAAATTTTAACCATTGATTGCTTCCATATCACAAGATGCTTTGGAAATCCTATAAATACAAGCCCATTCTACAACATTTGGCATCCTATCTTTGAGTAAAATTATTATGCAGAAATCACATTGGAGCATTTGGTCATTTAGAGAAACTTAGCATTTAGTAATTTGCATTTTAGTAGGATTTTAATTTAGAATCATGACTTAGTTTGATAGCTACATCTTAGTCTCTTTACTTTTATTTACAACATCATTATCATAGCATAATCTCCATCCTTATACAACAACATCAATATCACAACATCATGGCATCAATCGCATAGTCTATCCTTGATGTAGGAATTAGAGTTTCTTGCATTCTAGACAACATCTCATTTCTTAGGTTGTCATACAAACAATCATAGTGCAATATACAAATCTGAGAGCACTAATGATTTAGAGGATCCTTGAGAATAGAGAACAATGAAACTATTTTTGAGGATTTGGTTTGTTTGCAATTAGATTAGTTTATGATTCAATTATCTCATGTAATATGTTTCATGACTTGTGTGATCTTGTCATTTCCTTTACACATTTTACCTCACATAGCAGACTAGGCTTTAAAATGCTAGAATTACAAAATAAGGCCCTAAGGGCCAAACTGGTATGGAGAATGTACAAAGAACCTTGAAGATAAAATGGGTGAAAATTTTGCACCAAAAGTATCTGAAGGAAGACATAAAGTAAGATATCTTAACAATCTCCAACCCGTTGAAAGGTTCTCGCATATGGAATTTCATGCAAAGGTGCAAATGAGTGGTATGTGACTACCAAACATGGGATATACATGATGAAAAAAAATCCCTATTTTGGGAACATTCTTGGGTCAGCTATCCATGTTTGGATAGCTTTGTTGGGTTGGAAAAAGTGAAAAATCAATTAAAAACTAGCTGGGGTGCTTAGGTCAAATACTACATCACCATAGGAGGAAGCACGCTTGGCACAATGTGAAAATGGAGGGATTATTTGAACCTGAACTTACCCCAAGAATATTTTTCATGCTTGAAAAAAACCTTGAGGATCAAAACATTGGTTTTGAGAAGTGGCTCGAACAAGCTCATATGGGTGGGGTCTTCTACTAGTAGCTACAATGCAAAATATGACTATACATTTCTGAGTAAAGAAAGATAAATAAATTTAGAGGGATTTCCTTTGCATCTTTGTTGGAGAAACTCTTGCCTCCCTAAGGTAGGAAGCTTCACCTGGGTGGATATTCAGAACAAAATTCTTACTATAGATAGATTCATTCACCTTAGTTTCAATGGGACTTCGAGATGTGCCCTCTGTGAACATAATGAAGAGACAACCAACCACATTATTTTTGGATGCTCTTATGCTCAAAAATGTTGGAAATGGCTTTGTGCACGATTAGGGTGGTCTTGTGCCTTGCCATTGGACTTTCTCAACTGGCTCCGATCTTGGCCATCATTGAACAAGAAATCAATATATGGTGAGATATGGACAATAAGTCTGTCAATAATGGTTTGGGAGCTCTGGAAAGAATGGAACATGTGACTGTTCCAAGACAAGAAGATGAGTGTGGTTTCCCTCTATAGAAAAATAGAAACAATATTGATTGAGACATTGAATGCAAAACTGGAACAAAGAGCAATCAAGGAAAAATCCTTCTCTAAATGGGATGCCAAACTTAGGAGTGTATGGACCTCTCTTTGAATCCCAACTTGGTATGGTATTGGGTGAACTAAGATACAAAATGAGAGAGGAAATGTGGTTTGGTCTCCTCCCCCTTTGGGGTGGCTCAAGCTTGATTTCGATGGGGTATCCAAAGGGAATCTGAGCCCTTCAGGCACATGTTGCATAATTAGGGATTGGCAAGGCAAGACAATTTTTTCATCATCTAAAAAACTCCCCCTAGGCACAAATAATGAAGCTGAGTTCCTAGTGGTGACACATGGGCTTAGGCTATGCAAGGAGATCAGAGCAACACAAATTGCAGGAGAAGGTGACTCAACACTGGTAGTGAATGCAATAAGGAAAGGTGAAACACCCAACTGGAAGCTTCAAGCCCTGTTAACAAGGGTAATAGATCTCCTTCAGTCCTTTGATATTTTCACAATCAATCACATATATCGAGAAGGAAATATGGAAGTTGATGCTCTAGCAAATGCTAGAGAAACAAGAGAATAAGCATTTTTCCCATGAGTCAAAGGGTATCTTAGATGAGGCCAACCTGGCTAGTTCTTGACACATGGGCCTCGCTTTATCTAAACCCAAATCAGCTTCAAATTGGACTTGCAACTCCCCATCAGATGAACTCATACTGGCAATTGATAACTCCCCAATTGATTTGACAACTGCCCAACATCATATGCTCACCATTGCTACTCACACATGGGATGGGACTCAAAATATAGGACTTATTAAATTGGTTGCCACCAATTTCTAATTACAATACCATTGTCTTAGAATGAATATAACACATGAGCGAAGCATAGAGAGGCATAAGCTTCATGTGGTGACGGTCACAGAAATAGAATGGTTGCATGAGTTAGTTGGGGTTATGGAATTTTCCATGTTCCACAATGAAACGTAGAAAAAATACTAGTGGCTTCGAAATTGGATATGTTACAATAGTTGGGCTTGGGGTGATGTATCAGGACATGGGTTGTTTTTGATGGGTTCTAGTTTGCAACCCAGATTTTGAGAAATTGAACATATGTAAATGTGTGTGTGAAATGTGGGAGAGTTAGTAAATCAACACAAACACCAATGAAACGGATTGTATCAAATATTTGAATCAAATAAACTACTCTATTTTGCAGTCAAACAAATATTTAAGAACATTTCATTGTCCTCTATTCTCAGGAATTTATTAAACCATTTGGCCCTCATATTTCTATGTACACTATGGTTGTTAAAATGACAACTTGAGAAATGAGATAATATTCAACATGCAAGACAATTAAGTTCCTACATGAAACTATATGATCAAAATGATAATGGATATTATGATGAATGGATAATGGTGTTAGATTATACAACGTAAATGATATGATATGAAGCTAGGATGATTCGGCATATGCTCAAATGCTAACTATGAATATATTAATCTAAAATGCAACTAGAAAGCAAAGTATGGCATAAAATTCAACTATAAAGAAAAGTGTCATATAAAATGAAACTATAAAGCAGCATATGATTCTATAATGCTAAATATGAAGCTAAACATGATTCTATATGAAACTACAAAGAAAAACATGATTTTAACTATAAGACTCCTAATGCTCCAATGCTTTAAAAGCTATTCCTGCATGATAGCTCTACTTGAATGTGGGATGCAAAATACAATGGAAAAGGGTTGTATTTGTAGGATTTTCCAAGCATCTTGTGAGGTGGCCACAATTGACGGTCCAGATTCAAACAAGAGGGATGAATGGTGGAGATGAAGAGAATCAAGAAGGTGTTCCCTTGACCAAAGACAACATGCCAAATGGATGGAGGAATCTCTTGACCAAAGACAACATGCCAAATGGATGAAAGAATCAAGTGTGTGAGAAAAAGACCATTTGTTTGAAAGTTTGTTGAAGAAGTGTGTGAGGCATAAGCCATGTGTTTGAAGATAATTCTAATGAAAATTTAGAATTATTTAATTTCATGTGACCTTGGTGAGGTGGCATGAAAATTTGTAGACATGTGCTTGAATTCCTAATCTGGGATTAATGAAACTTAATTAAATAAAACAAGCTTACGAAAATTCGTTTAATTAATTAAATTAGAAGAATATGATTTTAGATTTGGAGAATTAAAGGACTTGAACTATATAAATAAATTAAGAATTTATTTATACGTAGTCGAATATTAATTAAATAACTAGTATTTAATTAATTAAATGTCTTGACTGATTTTAGGTGTATACATTTTGCCCCTCTTTGAAGTAATGTGTTTACACATTGCTTCAAAGAAAAATTTAATACCAATGCTGAAAAAAATAAAATTTGATGCCCCAGATGTTGATTTTTTAGATGATAATGGATATATGCCCCTTTGGGAGATAAATCGGTGAATTTTGGAATTTCTAGGATTTTTGAATTTTTTGAAAAAAATGATGATTTTGCGATGATTTAATGATCTCAAAATTTTATGCCCCAAATTTTTTTTATCTCCCAAAAAATGATATATAAGCTTGCAGGTGATGATCTGATTAATTAAGGCCCCTTTGAAAAATAAAACTAAAATAACCCCATAAAATGCCACTTAATTAACCTTAAAAGGTTAAGAAGTTGATTAGAAAGTTCATTTGAGCATTTTGCAATTTGAAAACTTGTGAGTGAGTGATTTGTTCAAACTTGGAGCAAAATGGTGATCCCTTATCACACACACTGATTTGAGCGGGTCAGGTAGCACAATTGCCCACCAGCGTATGGACCTCTAGCGAGTACCTTCAAAATTGCCTTGTATTTCATGAAGTTTTTCTTTGAATTCAGATTTTGAATTGTTTTAGCACATAGACATCCTGAAGTAGCGCATACATGGTCTATTTTAGCGCATAGGGATAGCGATGTAGCACATTGAATGATGTAGCGCATAGGTTGTCTGAATTAGTGCATAGAAGCACCAAAATAGCGCATAGGTTAGACATTGTGATCAAAGTCTCACCAGAGCTGATTAGATTGATAGGTTGATTGATTGATTGATTAATTTGTGATTTTGTGATGATAGGAGCCATTGACTAATTTGCAGATTAGAGAGAGGTTCTCGAGGACATGGGAGTTAATTCACCATCTGACACAACCCAAGAAAACTATTATTGTATGATGTGGTTTGTCATCTCTTATTAATATGCCCCAAATTAGGGTGAACAAGGGTTTATTGACAACTTTAGTGGAGAGATGGCACAGTGAGCATAACACCTTCCATTTTCCCACTAGTGAGATCACAGTGACTCCTAAGGATGTCTACCATATTTTATGGATACCTGTCAGGGATAAATTTAAGAAACCCCCCCTCAATGAAGGTGTAAAATCCTAGCAAATCTTTCCTTTTATTTGTAAAAATATATTAATTTTCCTAGCGAATCTATGCACATTATTACAAAAATTTGTAAAATATCGATGAATCTTAATGAATAATTTGTAAAAATAACAATCACAGTGGAAATTCATAGTGAATAATCACTAAAAATATTAATTACGATGGAAAATCTCTCCTTTAAAAATTTGCATAGTTGGTCGGCATAGTTCCCCCAAATATATATATATTTTTGTAATATTGAAGTAGGGGCTTGGGGGCGGCAGCCACCAACAGGGTCAAGGGGAAGCACCCCTTGCGAGATTCAAGGGGGTAGAGACCCCTTGTGGGGGTTGAGGGGGCAATGCCCCCTCGCAGGGCTCGGGGACAACAAAGCACACAGATTAAGTATTTTTTCAAAATATCACTTTAAAATTAAGACTAAATGAAAAGTTAAATTTTTACCATTCATTAGATTTTTAATTGAATGGTTGTAGGTTGATTTCATGACCCAATACGCATGTGCCTTTTAAAAGGCTTGTTGAGGCTCGAAATTCATTTTGGTCCACATGATTAGTTTCATGACCTAATACGCACATGCCTTTTAAAAGGCACATGTGTATTAGGTTGCGGAATCAACCTGCATCCATCTGATTAAAAAGATAATCTATGATTCGATGACAATAAATAAAAGCCCTATTCAAGGCTAAAATATCTCTAAAATTAAATGGTAATTTATTATTGTGGCGATATTGCTCAAAAATTAATGGTAGTAATATAATATTACTGACGAATATAATTAATATTTGTAATTATAGTATAAAATACTAACGAAATAGTTCCAATGACACACTGTTTAAAAAATAATACATAGGCGAATTAATTGAGACGAAATTATTTTTTTGTAAAAACCTAGCAATTCAACATCCTTTTTAACTTGTACTATTCACCATTTTTGGAGGACCCGATTTCAATTATTCACCAATTGGTGAAGATTCACCACTAAATTTTTCCTTGATACCTATTGTTGGGGAGCTTGTCCTTTATGATTCATAGGAGCAAGGTGAGACTGATGCACTGCGAAGAGTACTTTAGGATGACCATATATGCGGGTATAAGATTCCATGGAGGGACATGGTCGATGCATACAGTACGTTTCCTTATGTTCTAGCTAGTTTCATTGGAGGGTTCCTTTGTCCTGACCACAGGTCAAAGGGACTCTTATTTGGATGTTGTAGGATCTTGGAGAGCATGATTGTTCATGACACTTGATATGCATGGGGTTGTTGTATGTTGGCCCATATTCAACATGATTTGTACCAGGCAGTTTATCTGTGCGGGGAAAGTTTATCGGCGGGGGTCACATTGCTCCAGGTCTAGGCCTAGGAGCATATAGCAGTCATTGGCTAGTTGGAGAGAGGCAACACTCGATCATCAGGCCATATGTTCATATTTATGCTAGTCGACTTGCTTATCCTAGGCTAGGAAAGTTGGAGTATTGGGGGAGGATGTTAGATGATTTGGAGTTAGTGGTATGGTGGCCATATGTTGATTGCGAGCAATGGCTAGAGGATGAAATGGAGATTCCATTCTTATGTCAGTCGATTTATCTTATTGGGCTGACCCATTTTATCATTAAGAGATTCATGCTATTGAGAGTATTGAGATAGTATAGCTAGGTATAGGGGATTCCCCAGGGAGTGGCCCATTATGCCTAATGATGATAGGATGCTACATAGTGGGGGCTAGTGTTGTCTTATGTTGCATTAGTGCAACACTTTTAGGGGTTACAAGCTGTCATTTGGGAGGTGCATCCAAAGATCATCAATGCACTAATATCCAAGGAGTATTCCCTATATATGTTCATGCACCCATTCCCACGGATTACAATTCTGGATGAGCCAGCACCATTGTTAGTGGAGGAGGAGGCAAGAGGTCATGGGTGGAGACAACATAGAGAGGAGGCAGAGGAGGAGCAGGAGGAGGAGGAGAGTAGTGAGGAGGGGGATAGAAACATTGATGGTGATGATGAGGAGAGTGATGGGGGAGATGATGGGGGTGGTGAAGACCAAGTCTTGATGTTGGTGAGATGAGAGTGCCTCACAAGAGGTGACATGTGGAAGTTTGACTACCCTCACCACAGTAGAAGACATAGATTTTTGCATTATAGGTGTAGGTTTAGACACTGCAAGGTCAGCTAGAGTAGGGTTAGGCTCTACTCACACAAGCACAAGGGCATATATAGACTCTGATGGTCGAGAGGGATGCTCCTAGGCAGCAAGTGCAACATGAACTACAAAAAATCCCTATGATTTGCTCCATTTTTGCTTACACCTAGTGTTGTAATTTATTTTTTGCCATTTTTTGAAAACGTCGGTGCTATTTATCATGATGGCACTATTTCTAGTGTTTATTTGTGCCGATTAGGACTAGTGGGTGCAAATTTAGGCGCTAATTTGCACCAAAATTAGAGCCGCCTTTAGTGTCAATATTGGCTTTGAGTGTGGCACCGTCATTAGTGTCACCTTTGGCTCTGAGTTTAGCTTTGAGTTTAGCGCCACTTTTAGCTCTCAAATTTAGCTTTGAGTTTAGCTTCGGGTTTAGCACCAATTTAGACACCCCTATGTCAAAGAGACTTTTTTATATGTCTCATCGATGATGTAAAATAGTGAAATGTCAATAGGATACAGGCATATCGAGGAGAGAATCACTTACATCACATTGACAAGGTATATCTACAAGTGCTCGGTGAAACACAACTCTTGGATATAACAAAGTAATGTTGATGACACATTAAAATATCAGTAAGACAAATAAGATTGTCTCATTGACACTCTTCAAGTAATGATCAAAAGCATACACCGCTAGACCGTTGAGAGGGTGAGCAACATATGCGGTAGAGTGGTATACACCGCAATCCCGTAGCAAGAAGCCTTGAGCAAGGTGATAGCACAATAAATAGTTGGAGAGAAGGGAAAACCACTGCCATACTATAGCGATAATCATGAGTCTCCCCAACATGGTAAAGTTACACCAATATATAAAGAAATACCGCCAAAGGAAAATATCGATGAGACAGTGGCATATGAGGAAGAGATATTAAGTTGTCTCATCGACACCGACAACCAACATCAGAGGAACATAAGATCTAATGTCGATAAGACATTGAGATATCGGTAAGACAAAGAAGATTGTCTGATCGACACTCTTTAGGTAATGATCAAAAGCATACACCGTTATACCACTGGGAAGGTGATCAACATATGTGGTAGAGAGGTATACACCACAACCCCACAACAAGAAGCCTTGAGCAAGGCGGTAGTATGGTAAACAACAAAAGGGAAGGGAAAAACACTGACATACCACAAAGGGTATAATAAGAGATGATGATAGTATGGTAATTATGGAAGAAAATTGCATCAGTCATAATCCATTTGAATAAATCATTTAAGGAATCAAGAATATAGCCTGCCAAAATACTCTAAAGCTTTCGTCGATATCTTATTTTCATTGTAATCAACATATAATAAAACCTTTGTTGAAACCTTATTTTCAAGCGTAGCCCACCAAAATGGAGAAGTGTTTTAGTAAAGAATGACGAAGAATGGTAAGGATATGTGTGTGATAGGAGGCATATGATTGCTATCAGTGTCATAACCAGGTTGGATTGTACCTTGAGCCGGTGTGAAACACTTCTGGGTGTTCTCCTTAATCTTTCTCTTTTCGCCCTAGTATGGTTTAAAGGATGGTTTGGATCATCCCGTCCAAATCTTAGTGACCCAATTGGATGGGTATTAGTATGTGTTTCATCAAAATATTCTACCTGTCAAAAACCACAAGCATTATTTAATGTTTGGCAAAAATTAGAACAGACCTATATTTTTAAGTTTCTATGTTATGTATCCTAGAATGCTTTAGTTAAGAAATGATGTAACTTTTGTGAATGAACCTGAAGGTTGTTGCTTCCTGTACAAATAGGAAAACCAAAGTCCGATTTTGATCATCATAACATCATAATTTCAATCCATTAGAATAGATATTGGACTATCTCATCCAGTTATTCATATCAAGAGAACTCATGTTATGTATTTTTATATTTTGAGCAAAATAATGGAGCAGATACATTATAACTCGTAATCCATCTTTAGTGTTCAATTGTTGTGTCGATTTTCATTCTCATTTATTTTTTTGTTGTCTCCAAAGTGGTCTTTCCAAGTTGTTTAAATCTGCAAGATTTATGAGGGCACATTTGATGTTGTTGTTTGGTCCAATTTGAGGTGCAATTGTAAGGATTTTTATTTTTAATTATACTTTCTAACATTTTTCTTGATACAAATTGTTACTTTAGAATTATGGTATTCCTATGGAGGAAATGTGTCCCTTGTAATTAATGTAGGAAGGAGTTAACACTAGCAAGTAGAGGAATGTGTTTTAAATTCCCGAAGGACTTGAAGCATTGATGAAGGTATTGTTGGCAGTGTTGGACATACATTCAACATTAATGGTGAGGGCTGACAATAGGATGTGTTTTAAAGACACACAAGGAATTTCATCTAATGCTTCTCGGTTTGTGATGGCAAGGAATGTAATAGGTCTATGGTGTGAGGCAGTTTGGAAGCTAGCATACTAGAGAAGAAATGGAGGAAAATTTCACTCTACATTTGAGTAGAAAATTGGACCCTTTTGTTGGAAAAGAAACTGTGAAGAGGCTGAGAGAATTGTTCCTCTCCAATGATGTGAGGTGGCACAATCTATGCAAAAAA
Source organism: Sequoiadendron giganteum (assembly GCA_007115665.2). Classification (NCBI taxonomy): domain Eukaryota; kingdom Viridiplantae; phylum Streptophyta; class Pinopsida; order Cupressales; family Cupressaceae; genus Sequoiadendron; species Sequoiadendron giganteum. The sequence continues at coordinate 205,177,672 of CM021100.1, forward strand.
TCCTAGGTACTAGCTTCGAAGATTTGAAGCACATATATCGTACTAATATGGATATTTACTCACTGATCATGGCATGGGGGTTGGACTTAGGAGTGTCGGTAGAGGAAGTGAGGAAAGTAATGAAGGCATTGGTACACAAAGATTTCTTAGTGAATATGGAAAGTATCCTAGAATGGGCTATACTAGGAGAAGGCTTTGATGTGAGCGAAGGCATGGAAGATCATGTGGAGCCTGAAGTAGTAGAGATAAATTTTCCCTTCATTAGGTGGCCAATAGGAATAACCAAAGCTATGTGGAGAGGAGGAGCGGAGCTAGGATGGAAAGCCCTGAAAGCTTGTGTAGAAATAATGGAGGTTGACATGATCATTGAGGGACTCAAAGATGTCACTAGAGAGGAGCTGCAAGATAAGAAAGGTTTACGCCCAAGGAAGAAGATGAAGCCAATCAAAGAAATATGCCCAATGCAACTGGGTAGCATGTCAGGCACTTCCACGTAAATTGAAGCTCAATTTTGGTTAAAATATAGTTTATATCTTAGTTTTTGTTGAACGTTTTCTGTGGTTAAGCCCTATTTTTATTTGAAAATGTAAATAGTTTTTTTTTTGGTTTGTTGGGAATTGTGGTGGTTAAACAAACATATTTACAAGTTGCTAGATGGACTTAATATTTGAAGTTGATTTAAATTCCGCATTATTATTAATAAAATCAAATATTATCACCAATAAAAAAAAAACATAGTAGGTTGCATGTTAAATTTCATACATTTTCTTTGAATTTTTTTGTATTTATTATTTTCTCAGTGCATCATTATGTAACAAAAATTTCACTTCTGACATATACAGTAAAAATAAATGAAATCGCATGTTTTCTTTGTCAAGGGAAATGTATGGTGAATACCCTATGTCTTTTAGATAAGTGTGCAATGGAAACAAGACATAACTAATTAAATCTGATTTTCTACTATACAATTGATTTTTATGTGCTTTTTACTTTTTGCATGTGGATTACCCTCAGAAAGAGACTACTTATCTTTTCTTAAATGAAGCCTTTACAGTTCCTATATACGAAAGGAATTTACTGCTTGACAATAGGTTCATGAACTTCATATAAATTAAGATTGGTGTAAAAGGCCATCCCCATAAATGTTGTTTGGTCTAGAATTATAATGAAAAATAAAAAAGCTTGCTAGGAGAATAAAAAAAGTTTTCAATTGTCCAAGTACAACATAATATTACTAAAGCATTTCAAAGTTTAGGCCATAAGAATCATCCTTTTTTAAACATGGATTGCAAATTATTCTAAAAATTTAGAAGTCTTGGTAATTAACATTATTGTCTACTACAATGTCCACCCACTTTCCTCTCAGCGATTTAGTATTTCTACACTGTCCATGTCCTCTCTCCATGGCCTCCTCTCTGAATAAAAATGTTGTCACATAAGATTTCACTGCACTACCGCCAATAAGGAAGAAGAAACTTGCGGGACCATGGTAAAAACCACTCTACCACACCGAGCTAATGAAGGAGCAATGGGACATCGATGATCATCGCATTACCATGCATTATTTTTAGAAGAATTGTAGGAGTCACCGCAACACCACTAGGAACTTAAGGAAGACTCGCGTGTCACCACAAAATTTCGATGCATGGAGGAAAACCAGTGAGGAGAGTACATAGGTATTTGAATTTTCTCATAAGATTATATCAAATTTATTAAAAAATATTTAAATTTTATTTGTGCATAGTTAAATTGAATTAGTATATGTTTCAAGACAAGTCCTCCAAGGCTAGGCTTCAAAATTGGCCACCAGTTCAAGTTCATTATGCTATGATAATACTTTATATCCATGTTAGAGTTCAACCATTCATTGATGCCATCAAGTGAAGATTGAGTAATGGTGTAAATTGGAGTACATCCCGCTTGAAGTCTTTGAAAAAAATAGCCATATCAAATGCCTTTTTCCCAAGTCCTACTCTCTCAAGGTTAATAATTCTCAATCTGATTAATAGCAATTACTAAGAAAGGTAATTCCACCAACTCTACCAAATAGTTTACCATAGGAACAATAAAAGTAGAGGCTTTGAAAGGAACTCCATGAAAACCAATCTCTCTAAATGGTATATCAAACTCTAGTTCAAAATATTTTAGATGAGGCTGCTCCCATAGCTCTCTTACTCGGTTGACAAATCCTTAAGGAGGAGGAGCAACAAGAGGACAAGGATATGTTTATGCCTTAGTATTTCATGGATTTAATGGAATTGTGATTGATTTTCGTCATAGTGGATCGGTGAAGGTTCGAATTTTTTTGAACAGATTTTTTTGCTTCAAAACAAGGTCTATGGTGCTCATCTTGGTTCACAATTTACTTTTTTTTTTTTCTATTTTCTTTTATATTATATTGCAATGCCCTCTATTTGTTTGTGGGAAGTGTTTAGTGTAGAGGCTAGTCTATTTAAGCCCTAAAAGGCCTTGCATGTATATGTTTTAAATTGATGCTCATTTTTAAGAAGGATTTAGTAATAGTTGAGGTTTCAATGAAATCATTTATTTTTAATCTGCCATTAAGCTTACGAGGATCTATTAAAGAAAGAAAAAAATGTGAGACAAGGTAGTGAAAATGAAACAAGCTCCATGAGTCTTGATATCTTGACCTCTGGACACAAATATATGGTTGAATACTTTTGTTCCAGAAACTTCAATTTTATGTCATTATTTTTTTCTTTTTCTTCTTGGGTTTTAGAGGAGCATGATCTTAATTCTGGTGTTTTATCATTTTGTGTTTTTATTGGATTTGTTTTTTTGGGTTTTGAATTTATATCCATTTTGACGGTTGAGAATTTGGGCTTTTATCTGTAAAGGATTCATGCTTTTTGTGACTGTAAGGGAAGGAGGAGAAGGGGGTTGTAGAAACAAGAAACCTAGACTAATTGTAATGAATATGATATATATTTTTTTTTTGCAAGAGCAGCTTGAGGTGAGATTGGTGGTCATATAAATGAAGAGAGGAAGGGAGGAGAGCTACATGGGGGGTGCTCAAGTGAAGTGCCCTTCTACATCTAGAGGCGAATCATAAGTTCTTGTCTGTATCCTTGTTAATTCAAAGCTAATTGTTTTATCATCGTATGTTTTTGAGATAACCATTAAAGGGATTTAATCCCTAGTTACTATGTATGCTTGTATTTTATTAGGGAGGCTATATCTCTATTTTGTATTTTAAATGCCTTAAAATGAGTGCATGCATTATGGATATCATGATCTCATTTGCGGGATATAATCAGTCTACAGTTTTAGCATCTTTCCTTGTTTACATATTTATGTTTTTGTAGTCCATGATTATGTAATCTAATCTTTTAGATGAGGCTCCCATAGCTCTCCTAATTTTTTTGTGTTTCTATAGTCTTGTCGCTCTCTTGTTGTTCTTCCTCAATTTCATCACGATCATATATTGACCTTCTTGCCCCTCCTAAATTTTGGACCACATCCATTACCTCCACATAAAAATGGACATCCTTGGTCTTCTTGGTTCCCACACCATGATATGGTTATGCAAGTGAAAATGAAGCAAAGTAATCATCTCCTTCTCCGTTGGCTGGAAGAATGCATGCTTAATGTTTTGATATGTGATATCAGCTCTCTCTTCTGCTCTCATGGTTGAATACCAAAATCCATTATGGTGGGCCTCTAGAGTTCCATTCATCTGTCATCTTCTTCCACCAAATATTGGCCTGATCCACACGTTTTCCAACCTAATTGGCTTTGTTTTTGAAAGATGAAGTTTCCCTTGAGTCATCAGTGTAGCTCTTTTTGCCTTTTCAAACTCCTTCATTGCTACAAATCATCTCTAGGATTTAATCATTTGTACCACATGGTTGATGTGCTTTGAATCCTTGCATCTAAAGGATATTTCCTTAACATAAATATTGCTAGGGAATTTCAATGTCATCATTGTAGTTTGCATTAAATCTGGTACCTACAACATTGAAAATTATCCTTATATAGGAATTCCCTCCATCTTGTTGGCTTGTAACACTCTTGATGGTGACTACATGAAATCTGATTTCGATTCCTCTTCTACATCAAAGCTTTCATATCCTTGATCTAACTCTTATGAATTATCAGACTCAAAATAACTAGCTTCCATATTTTAAAAATTCCCAACCACCATCTTCAATAAATTTATCTGGATCATCAATAATAGTCTTCAAAATTGGCCACCAGTTCAAGTTCATTATGCTTTCATAATACTTTATATCGATGGAGTTCAGCCATTCCTTGATGCCATCAAGAAAAGATTGAGGAATGGTGTACATTCAGAGTACATCCTGCTCGAAGTCTTTGAAAAAAATAGCCATATCAAATGCCTTTTGCCCAGGTCCTACTCTCTCAAGGTTAACAATTCTCAGTCTCACTAATAGCGATTACTAAGAAAGGTAATTCCACCAACTCTACCAAATAGCTTACCATAGGAAAAATAAAAGCAGAGGCTTTGAAAGGAACTCCATGACAACCAAGCTCTCTAAATGTTTTATCAAACTCTAGTTCAAAATATTTTAGATGAGGTTGCTCCCATAACTCTTTTACTCGCTTGAAAAATCCTTGAGGAGCAGCAAGAGGACGAGGATATGTTTATGCCTTAGTATTTCATGGATTTGATGGATTTGTGATTGATTTTCATTGCAACAGATCGACATAGGTTCAAAAAAATTTGAACTGATTTTCGTGCTTCAAAACAAGGTCTGTGGTGCTCATCTTGGTTCACAATTTACTTCTGTTTTTATTTTATTTTGTATTATATTGCAATACCCTCTGTTTTTTTGTGGAAAGTTTTTAGTGTAGAGGCTAGTCTATTTAAGCCCTGAAAGGCCTTGCATGTATATGTTTTAAATTGACACTCCTTTTTAAGAAGGCTTTAGTAATAGTTGGGGTTTCAATGAAAGCATTTATTTTTAATTTAACATTAAGCTTGTGAGGATCTGTTGAAAAAGAAAAAAATGCGAGACAAGGTAGTGAAAATGAAACAAGCTCTACGAGTCTCGATCTCTTGACCTCTGGACACAAATATTTGATCGAATACTTTTGTTCCAAAAGATTCAATTTTATGTGATTCTTTTTTTCTTTTCCTTCTTGCATTTTAGAGGAGCCTGATCTTAATTTTGGTGTTTGAGTATTTTGTGTTTTTATTGGGTTTTGAATTTATATCCATTTTGACTATTGAGAATTTGGGGTTTTATCTGTGAAGGATTCATGCTTTTTGTGATGTAAGGGAAGGAGGAGGACGGGGTTGTAGAAGAAAGAAACCAGGACTAATTGTAATGAATATGATTTTTGATTTTTTTTTTTTTTGCAAGAGCAGCTTGAGGTGAGACTAGTGTTCATATAAATGAAGAGAGGAAGGGAGGAGAGCTACATGGGGAGTGCTCAAGTGAAGTGCCCTTCTAAATCTAGAGGTGAATCATAAATTCTTGTCCTTATCCTTGTTAATTAAAAGCTAATTGTTTTATCATCATATTTTTTTGAGAGAAATGTTAAAGGAATTTAATCCTTGGTTACTATGTATGCTTGAATTTTAGTGGGGAGGCTATATCTCTATTTTTTTTTTATGTTTAAAATGAGTGTTTGCATTACGGATAGCATGATCTTATTTGCGGGATATAATCACTCTACAGTTTTAGCATCTTTCCTTTTTACATGTTTTGTGTTTTTGCAGTCCATGATTATGTAATCTAATATTTTAAATGAGGCTACTACCATATCTCTCTTAAATGTTTTGTGTTTCTTTAGTCATGTCTCTCTCTTGTTGTTCTTCCTCAATTTCATTAGGATCATACATTGACCTTCTTTCCCCTCCTAAAGTTTGGACCACATCCATTACCTCCACATAAAACTTGACATCCTTGGAATTCTTGGTTCCCACATCATGATATGGTTATGCAAATGAAAATGAAGCAAAGTAATCACCTCCTTCTCTGCTGGCTGGAAGAATGCATGCTTAATTTTTTGATACATGATATCAACTCTCTCTTTTTCTCTCATGGTTGAATATTGAAATCCATTATGGTGGGCCAACAGAGTTCCAGTCATCTCTCATCCTTTTCCACCAAATGTTGGCCTAATACACATGTCTACCAACCTAATTGGCTTTGTTTTTGAAAGCTAAAGTTTCTCCTAAGTCATCAGTGTAGCTCTCTATGCCTTTCAAACTCTTTCATTGCTACAAATCATCTCTGGGATTTAATCACTTGTACCACATGGTTGATGTGCTTTGAATCCTTGCATCTAAAGGAGATTTCCTTAACATAAATACTACTAAGGAATCTCAATGTCGCCATTGTAGTGGGTATTAAAGCCGGTACCTGCAACATTGAAAATTATCCTTATATAAGAATTCCCTCCATCTGTTGGCTTGTAACACACTTGATGGTGGCTACATGAAATCTGATTACAATTCCTCTTCTACATCAGAGGGTTCATATCCTTGATCTGACTCTTTTGAATTATCAGAATCAAAATCACTAGCTTCCATATTCAAAAATTCCCCACCACCATCTTCTATAAATTTATCTGGATCATCAATAATAGTCTTCAAAATTGGCCACCAGTTCAAGTTCATTTTGCTTTCATAATACTTTATATCCATGGAGTTCAGCCATTCCTTGATGCCATCAAGCAAAGATTGAGGAATGGTGTACATTTAGAGTACATCCCACTTGAAGTCCTTGAAAACAATAGCCATATCAAATGCATTTTTCCCAAGTCCTACTCTCTCATGGTTAACAATTCTCAATCTCACTAATAGCGATTACTAAGAAAGGTAATTCCACCAACTCTACCAAATAGTTTACAGTAGGAACAATAAAAGCAGAGGCTTTGAAAGGAACTCCATGAAAACCAAGCTCTCGAAACAGTATATCAAACTCTAGTTCAAAATCTTTTAGATGAGGCTGCTCCCATAGCTCTCTTACTCACTTGACAAATCCTTAAGGAGGAGGAGTAGTAGGAGGATGAGGATATGTTTATGCCTTAGTATTTCATGGATTTGATGGAATTCTGATTGATTTTTGTTGTTGTAGATCGGTGGAGGTTCAAATTTTTTTGAACAACAAATTTATGTGCTTCAAAACAAGGTTTGTGGTTCTCATCTTGGTTCATAATTTACTTTTGTTTTTTATTTTATTTTGTATATATTGCAATGCCTTATGTTTGTTTGTGGAAATTGTTTAATGTGGAGGCTAGTCTATTTAAGCCTTGAAAGGCCTTACATGTATATGTTTTAAATTAATGCTCATTTTTAAGAAGGCTTTAGTAATAGTTGGGGTGTAATTGAAAGCATTTTTGATTTGCCATTAAGCTTGCGAGGATCTATTAAAGAAATAAAAAAATGCGAGACAAGGTAGTGAAAATGAAACAAGCTCCTAGAGTCTCGATCTCTTGACCTCTGGACAAAATATGTGGTCAAATAATTTTGTTCCAGAAGCTTCAATTTTATGTGATTCTTTTTTTCTTTTTCTTCTTGCATTTTAGAGGAGCCTGATCTTAATTTTGGTGTTTGAGTATTTTGTGTTTTTATTGGGTTTTTTTTTTGGGTTTTGAATTGATATTCATTTTGACTGTTGAGAATTTGGGGTTTCATTTGTGATGGAGTCATGCTTTTTGTGATTGTAAGGGAAGGAGGAGGAGGGGGTTGTAGAAACAAGAAACCTAGACTAATTGTAATGAATATGATATATAATTGTTTTTTGCAACAGCAGCTTGAGGTGAGACTGATGGCCATATAAATGAAGAGGGGAAGGGAGGAGAGCTACATGGGAAATTCTCAAGTGAAGCGCCCTTCTACATCTAGAGGTGAATCATAATTTCTTTTCCTTATCCTTGTTAATTCAAAGCTAATTGTTTTATCATCATATGTTTTTGAGAGAACTATTAAAGGAATTTAATCCTTGGTTACTATGTATGCTTGTATTTTAGTGGGGAGACTATATCTCTATTTTGTTTTTTGAATGCCTTAAAATGAGTGTGTGCATTATGGATAGCATGATCTCATTTGCTGGATATAATCAGTCTCTAGTTTTTGCATCTTTCCTTTTTTACATGTTTTGTGTTTCAGCAGTCCATGATTATGTAATCTAGTCTTTTAGATGAGGTTGCTCCCATAGCTCTATTAAATGTTTTGTGTTTCTGTAGTCTTGTCCCTCTCTTCTTTTTCTTCCTCAATTTCATCAGGATCATACATTGACCTTCTCAACCCTCATAAAGTCTGGACCACATCCATTACCTCCACATAAAACTGGACATCCTTGGTCTTCTTGGTTCCACATCATGATATGGTTATGTAAATGAAAATGAAGAAACTTAATCATCTCCTTCTCTACTGGTTGATATAATGCATGCTTAATTTTTTGATACGTGATATCATCTCTCTCTTCTACTCTCATGGTTGAATATCAAAATCTATTATGGTGGGCCTCTAGAGTTCCAGTTATCTTTCGTCCTCTTCCACCAAATACTGGCCTAATCCACACGTCTACTAGCCTAATTGGCTTTGTTTAAGAAAGTTGAAGTTTCTCCTGAGTCACTAGTGTAGCTCTCTCTACCTTTTCACTCTTTCATTGCTATAGATCATCTCTTGGATTTAATCATTTGTACCATATGGTTGATGTTCTTTGAATCCTTGCATCTATAAGAGATTTTGTTAACATAAATACTGCTAGGGAATTTCAATGTCCCCATTGTAGTTGGCATTAAAGTCGGTACTTGCAACATTGAAAATTATCCTTATATAAGAATTCCCTCCATCTTGTTGGCTTGTAACACTCTTGATGGTGACTACATGAAATCTGATTTTTATTCCTCTTCTACATCAGAGGGTTCATATCCTTGATCTGACTCTTCTAAATTATCAAAATCAGAATCACTAGCTTCCATATTCAAAAATTTTGAACCACCATCTTCAATAAATTTATCTAGATCATCAATAATAGTCTTCAAAACTGGCCACCAGTTCAAGTTCATTATGCTTTCATAATACTTTATATCGATGGAGTTCAGCCATTCCTTGATGCCATCAAGCGAAGATTGAGGAATGGTGTACATTCAAAGTACATCCCACTTGAAGTCTTTGAAAATAATAGCCATATCAAATGCCTTTTGCCCAAGTCCTACTACCTAAAGGTTAACAATTCTCAATCTCACTAATAGCGATTACTAAGAAAGGTAATTCCACCAACTCTACCAAATAGTTTACCATAGGAAAAATAAAAGTAGAGGCTTTGAAAGGAACTCCATCACAACCAAGCTCTCTAAATGGTATATCAAACTCTAGTTCAAAATATTTTAGATAAGGTTGCTCCCATAGCTCTCTTACTCGCTTGAAAAATCCTTAAGGAGGAGTCTAGCAGTAGGAGGACGAGGATATGTTTATGCCTTAGCATTTCATGGATTTGATGAAATTGTGATTGATTTTCATTGCAGCAGGTCGACATAGGTTCAAATTTTTTTGAACACGTGCATCAAAACAAGGTCTATGGTGCTCATCTTGGTTCACAATTTACTTCTGTTTTTATTTTATTTTCTATTATATTGTAATGCCCTCTATTTTTTTGTGGAAAGTGATTAGTGTAGAGGCTAGTCTATTTAAGCCTTGAAAGGCCTTGCATGTATATGTTTTAAATTGATGCTCCTTTTTAAGAAGGCTTTAGTAATAGTTGGGGTTTCAATGAAAGCATTTATTTTTAATTTTCCATTAAGCTTGTGAGGATCTGTTAAAAAGGAAAAAAATGTGATATAAGGTAGTGAAAATGAAACAAGCTCCATGAGTCTCGATCTCTTGACCTCTAGACACAAATATGTGGTCGTGTAATTTTGTTCCAAAAGGTTCAATTTTATGTGATTCTTTTTTTCTTTTTCTTCTTGGGTTTTAGAGGATCCTGATCTTAATTTGGGGGTTTGAGTATTTTGTATTTTTATTGGGTTTGTTTTTTGGGTTTTGAATTTATATCCATTTTGCCTATTGAGAATTTTGGGTTTTGTCTATGAAGGATTCATGCTTTTTATGATTGTAAGGGAAGGATGAGGAGGGGGTTGTAGAAACAAGAAACATAGACTAATTTTAATGAATATGATATATATATATATATATATTGCAAGAGAATCTTGAGGTGAGATTAGTGGTCATGTAAGTGAAGAGAGGAAGGGAGGAGAGCTACATGGGGGTTGCTCAAGTGAAGCACCCTTCTACATCTAGAGGTGAATTGTAAGTTCTTGTCCTTATCCTTGTTAATTCAAAGATAATTTTTTTATCATCATATATTTTTGAGAGAACTGTTAAAGGAATTTAATCCTTGGTTACTATGTATGCTTATATTTTAGCGGGGAGACTATATCTCTATTTTGTGTTTCGAATACCTTAAAATGAGTCTGTGCATTATGGGTAACATGATCTCATTTGCAAGCTATAATCAGTCTGCAGTTTTAGCATCTATCCTGTTTTACATGTTTTGTGTTTCTATAGTCCATGATTATGTAATCTAATCTTTTAGATGAGGCTTCTCCCACAGCTCTCTTAAATGTTTTTTGTTTCTATAGTCTTGTCCATCTTTTGTTGTTTTTCCTCAATTTCAGGAGGATCATACATTGACCTTCATGCCCCTCCTAAAGTTTGGACCACATCCATTACCTCCACATAAAATTGGACATCCTTGGTCTTCTTGGTTCCCACGCCATGATATGGTTATGCAAATGAAAATGAAGCGAAGTAATCATCTCCTTCTCCGCTGGATGGAAGAATGCATGCTTAATGTTTTGATACATGATATCAACTCTCACTTATGCTCTCATGGTTGAATACTTAAATCCATTATGGTAGGCCTCCAGAGTTCTAGTCATCTTTCTTCCTCTTCCACCAAATTTTGGCCTGATCCACAAGTTTTCTAGCCTAATTAGTTCTGTTTTTGAAAACTGAAGTTTCTCCTGACTCACCAATATTAGTTGTAACTTTTTTAAAATTTTATTATGCTATGTGCACTTTGATGTGATGTAATACGATTTTGGTTTCATCTCATATGTGGTAATATTAGATATATAACAAAAAAATAAATTATTGCATGAAATAAATAATAACTTTTCATTTTAATTTTTTTTTTTGCAAAACACGAGTCTTCTGGAAGATCAAGATGATCCTCAACATGATATAGATCCACAAAATATTGGCTCTTCTAGTACAGATCAGATGGTAGAGGATGATGATGATGCAGATACAAAAGACAATGATGATGATGAGACCGTTGGTGATAGTAACCAGTGAAATTCATGATCATATAGACTACATAATGGATCATTGCTGATATATCGTTATGATGACTCTTTTCATGGTTACTATCATATGTATCATTTTCACGGCGTAAAATGCTATATTGTTGAGTTGCATCATATTGACATGTATCATTTTCACTATATCATTTGGACATGTATCATCTTGACTTGTATAAATTTGAGTTACATAATTTATCAATTTTATTTATATCATTTATACATGTATCATTTTCACTTATGTCGACTATTGGAGATGTATCATTTTAAAATGTTTTTGATGTACTGGAATATTTGAATTTCACTTGTTTTAGTTATATATGATGATGATCTTATCATATTGACTTGTCAATTTATATATATTAAAAGTGGTCGATGATTTTTGGATGGATATTTATTAAGTATGATGATTTTAATTTATTGCTCAAGATGGATGTTGTCAAATTCAATTAAATTATAGATTTTTGTCTCACTTGTTTTAATTATAGATGATGATCATGTTACAATATTATATTGTTATTTAATCATATGAGTTAAATAATTAAATTACTTACTCTATAATCATATGAGCTATTTAAGAGGCATGATATATTTAACTAATCAAATTGAAATAAAACATATTAAATTAATAAATGGAAGCAAAACAAGAAGCATTTTTAGAAGAAAAAAAGGAAGAAACAATGGAAGCCAAACTAGAAGAAATATTGAAAGAAAATTTGGAAGCAAAACTAGAAGCAAACCTAGAAGCAAAATTGGAAGCAAAACCGAAAGCAAAATTGGAAGCAAACCCATAATCAAACTTGGGAGAAAAATTGGAAGGAAACATGGAAGCAAAATCATAAGCAAAACTGGAATCAAAACCAAAAGAAAACTTGGAAGCGAAATTAGAAGCAAAACTAGAAGAAAAATCAGAAGCAAAATTGGAAGCAAACCCAGAAGCAAAATCAAAAGCAAAATTGGAAGCAAACTTGGAGGCAAAACTAGAAGAAAAATTGGAAGCAAACCTGGAGGCAAAATGGGAAGCAAAACTAAATGTTAAATTGGAAGCAAAATTGGGATTAGACATGGAAGTAAAACCAAAAGCCAAATTGGCCGCCCATTTCGGCACAATTTCTGACGTTGCTACCCGATGCAATTTTAAGCACCAATAGAGGTGCTATGATGTCCCAACGCTAAATCTGACGCTAAATATGGTATTAAATTCAACGCAAAAATCAGCACAAAATCCTGCATCGAACTCACCTTGTTTGTTTGCATCGGGTTGGGCGCCAGCCAAATTGTTCAATTCATGCACTCAAAATACACTAAATTTTGGCACCAAATTCAATGCTAATGTCTTGTTGTGTTGTTGTGAGGTACAGGCCCAACTTACACAAGTACAGGCCCATGGATAGGTGTAGGGATAGATGAAGGGGTAGATCACCATATTGACTGTTGAGAGGGATGCTCTGAGATGGTGGATGGAGTAGGCTGAGGCCATCACTAAGAGGTTACAACAAGTTGCGACAGCTATTGGTACCTCAGATTATTCTAGAGAGGTCTTCCATACCGCATAGGAGGCTGAGTTCTATAGAGGCCGATATTATGATGTGGTTCCTCCAGAGTGGCGGGAGAGCTTTGCACAGTCTTGGTCTGGTAGGTCCTGGTCTCATACTATTAGCATGGGTGCTACACAACCATTGCCTGGAGATTGGCGAGATCTTGGTGTGCGTCTATTGGGTGCAGGGGGAGGTACTAGTCCTAGGATGCAGCACCATCTAGGGAGAGCACAACATAGCTTCCAGTTTATGATTCTCTGATGTACCTTAGACATGTATACACCTATTTATTCAGTTGAGACATTGATGATGTTCCTCTTGTTTTTAGACTTTATGATACACTACCATTTTTTATATTGATGTATCTTTTTAGACCTTTGGATATCCTTGTACACTTTGACATTATGATTTTGAGGTTATATGATATGCAGCAATGATTAAGATCTATGTGTCTATATGATGTTATATGATGATGATCATGTTGATTATGATGGATGTATTTAATTTCTATGTTTATGATGATATGTGATGTTCTATATGGAACTAATGATGCAACTGATGTGTTTTCTATTATGAGAATGAATGATGCCTATATGATGCATGTGATAGATTTAATTATGCAAATGATATGTGATGTATTTGATGTATTTGTACTTTTTCTCATACAAATAGATGATGCAATGAATGGATGAATGTATGATAATGTGATGGTACCTAGTTCTATTTATAAGATGATTTTTATGTGATGATGATGCTTAATTTGTGCAATGATGGTTATGTTATGTATGCAATGATGATTGTGTGATGTATGTAATGATGATTCTATATGCTTTATGGGTGATGCCTATGCTATGTGGGATGGATTTTGATTATGTAAATCATGTGTGATGTTCATATTGATTATGAATGGATGCAATGATTATGTAAATGATGTATGATGTTTTGTAGTGATGATACGATTATGTGATGTAAATGATTATGCTTAACTAAGTTTGTAATACTTATAAACTTCTAGGGTCTTAAGCTTAAATGAGTGAATCTATCCAACTTCCAAGAGTTATGGGAAGGTTGTCATTAGTTGATTATTTGTTAAGTTAAGCTTCACAAAACTTGACATATTTCTCAAACTTCTTGGAAATCTGAAGAGACTCACTCATTTAAGCTTAGTGAACCACTTTATTAATGCAACTATATGAAATGATTCTGTAAATGAGATGCGATACACTTTTTTTTTGTGTTTTCTAATGCAAATATTATGATGTGATGCATGGATGGATTAACAATGTGATATTTTTATTTTTTTATGTATGCAACTGATGTGTTTTCCATATGAGAATGATGTTTTTTTCTTAATATCAAGTGTACTCAATCCATTAGTGTTAGAGATAACATCTTTGTGAAATTGTTGCAGCTTTGGAAACCCTATAGATACAGATACAAGCTAACATGTATGCAATCTACTCTAACCATGCATATCTCATATTCAAAATTTGTCATTTGTAATAGCCGATTTGTCATGCACTTTTTATCATCATTGAGCCTTTAAAATGTTGAAAGTGAGTACAAACATCAATGGTATATTTAGACCATGATGACCTGAGTGCTACCTCATGATGTTTGATAGTGCAAGTTAACACAAGCATCTAAGTATAATTAAATCGAGATGACCTGAGTATTGCTTGCGTAAACAAACAAGAGTTAACTGTTTTCTTATGCAAATTCAGAATGTCATTAGTGATACTTTGTAGAGCACTTCCCATGAAAATTTACACACTAATAATTATCAACTGACAAATAGTAGACAAAGAAAAATCATACTCCTTCCTAGCTCCTCTAGTTCAATACATCATCAAGGTGCTCCAGAAATATGATAACAAAAATTAAAGTACAACGCCTGAACATTCAGACCATAGTGAAATATCCTTGATTTAGAAGGAACATCATCCATTTGAAGTGTGCTCTTGGTTTGATTGATTTGGTTGTTTGATATGGATGGTTGATGTGTTCATGCTTGGGTGATTGATGTTCAATGTTGAGTTGCACTATGATCATTGTTTTGGGTTGTGTTGTACTATTTTTGTTTGTCTATTGGTTCAAGCTCAAAGTTTATTGCCCCTAATGAGTTCAGGATTTTTCCCCTAGTCTAAGGTGAGACACAACTGTGATGCCAAGATATGTACATAGCTTTCCAATGATAGGCATATTTGATGGAAAAAGTGAAATGGAAAAAGTGCATGGTTGGCATGCTCAAATAGATGGAAAAACTAACCTATCACAAATAACACCTATTGCCAAGTTTTCACTACTTGCTTTTATTCCACTTTTTCAGAATTTCAGATTTTATTTTTATTTTTTTGGATTTTTGATAGGGAGATGGAGGAAGGACTTAAGCATCAAGTTTCATGACCAAATATCCCTTTAATAAACCATGGTAAATGGGAATTAGATTCATAAATGTTGGCCAATTAAAGGTACGATAGAAGAACTAAGGGATTATCCAAACGTTTGGATTAAAGAAGAATAATGGGGGATGAATGTTGAGTAATGGATAGGAGGTGGGAAGACTTGCTAATGGATAGATGGGAAGGATTGCAAGGTCAACATTGGCACACACCGTGAAGGATGGTGGAGTGATGGAGAAAAAATGGATTTGGAAGGTGAAAGGTTTTTAAATGGAAGATTGGAGGAAGATTTTGGTTCAATAAATTTGGTTTCCAATTTAGATTTCATTGCTTCTATGAGACTTTTAGGAATCCACATGATTTTTGACTTTGATATTTTCTTTATGGGCCTTTGCAGCCTTTGAGATTTTTCTCTTTGATTTATGGACCTTTGTGGGCTTGAATTTTTTTTATTTTTGCTTTGATGGGCCTTTGGGGCCTTTTGAAATTTTCTGTTGATTTATGGACCTTTGTGGTCTTTGAAAATTTCCTTTTTGCTTTGATGGGCCTTTGTGGCCTTTTTCATTTTTCCTTTGATTTTGGATCAAATTTTCTTTTATTTTTGCATACCTCTTTGAGGATACATGTTGATCCTTTGACACATGTGAATTTTGATATGGAAACTTTTGACATTTGGCACCCAAATTCCTTCCAAGAGCAATAGGAGAGATGGACGGAGATGAATGGTATGGAGGTATCATGGAGGAGTTGTTGGAGGTAGAATTTTGAAAGGGCATCAAGGATGTGTTGCTTTGTTGTTCTTGAGGAATAGGATATGGATCTAGGATATATGGAAGGTTTGATGAACTAGGATGAGGACCTAAGATATATGGAAGGTTTGATGGACTAGGACACTTAGGTGTATAACCAAGGCCATCGTAATATGGGTTTTATTGAGAAAAAAGAGGTTCTAGGATACCTTGTTCATGAAGGCCTAATCCTTTTCCTTTGTAGTTCATACTTTGACACATTCGTTTACCAATGGGATATGTATTGTTTGTGAAACAAGATGCAAGTCCATTTTGGGGAGGATATGGTATGGATGAAAGGATAGGTGTTGGAAGTAAATTAGATCAGATAAAGGTGGAGGGTCCCAATTTGTAGGTGTGTGGTTCATGGATAGCTTGTGGATATGTCCAGGATCATGATGGGCCAAAAAGTGGCGATATCTAAGTGATATGATGGCCCATGTGGCTGACAACTTTTTTTTTACCCAAAATTGATGAAACAAAAAGGGATTTTTAAAGGAGATTCTCATATTTCCACCAATCTAAATTATGCTTTACTTTGAATTTAATAAATAATTATTATTCACTTTTTATTTGAATTACGACTAAAGTCTTGATTGATAGGCTGATTGAAAAACATCTATAACTTTCAAACCATTTCAAATTTTTTGAATCTAAAACATGTGTCACATTCTATGCTTCACATAATATAGGTTAAAAAAAATAAAATTGAATTTCATGAAGTTTTGACCAAGTTAAGGTGGTTAGACATACGAGTTTTTATATTTTTTAAAATTTGTAATAAAAAATTCATAATTAATTATTTACTTGGAAAAAAATATATATATATATATATGTATCACATCGGGACATGAGTCCCCTACTTATATCTAAAATCTTATAAGAAAATATAATCATTTTATTGTGGTTAGGGTGGTTAGATAGACACCTACTTCTTATTTTTTCCCTGAAATTTAAGTACTACTGCATTGAAATTTCAAATTTTCACCAAATAGATTTTTAATATTTTAAAATAAACTTAGTAGTTTAGAAACTAAATTCAATTTTCTACAGATTCTATTCTTACATATTTTTGAAATAATATAAATAAATTATTCAAATTTTTACGTCAAGTTTCCTAACTCTGATTTTCTGAATTTTATTGCCACTTAAGGGCCTATTTTTTCCATGATGATCTTGCAAAAACCCTTGTATAGGTGTGATAGGATCTTGACATGGTTATGATGGGGTGTTTTTATATTGACCTGGAAAAGGATCACGAGGTGTAGGATATGGAGTAGCTTTCTCTTTATTAGGTGTGGAATCATCATGAAGTGGTATGGAAGGCATATATTGATCTTGATAAGGAAAGGAATTCTAAGATTTTGTGGAAAGCATATATCTTGACCATCAGATGGTAGGATATAATTAGATAGGATGGAAGAACTATCATGCTTTTGGGATGCAATGGAATCATGAGATGGTATGGATTCATTAGATGTGGTGGAAGGAGGACTTGGAAGGATACTTTTCTCTTGAGATGGAAGGAAATCCTTGTGGATGAAAAGTGAAAGGAGGGGATCATAATAAATTCTTGAGAGATGGATTCTTGGTCAAAGATTGGAATAACTTGTGGAGTTTTGGTATCATTGGATGGAGTGGAAAGAATGATTTGATCTTGAGGTGTAGAGGAGTCTATGTTATCATGTTTTGGACTGAGAGATTGACATGAATCATTAGATGCATAAGGTATGATAGATGAAGGTGGTTGGATGGAATTGTTATCTTGGGTGAAATAATCCTGAGATTTATTTGGGCTTGTGGGAAATGAAGATAGATGCATGAGATGGTAAGATTTTTTAATATCCTTTGTGTTTGAAGACTTTGATTTGGGTTTCTCATTTAACTCTTTCAAGAATTCAAATAAATTTAACTTGGATGATGTAGTTGTTTGTGGAGAAGGTATCATGTCTATATTTTTGTCAGATGGATAAGAATAGATATTTGACAACAAATATCTTTTTGTGGTTGTTTCCCTTTGCATATCCCAGAGTTGTTGTTGAATTTTTTTCATTTTATGAGCTAAAGAATTCAATTGATCCTCATCTATTTAAGCCATGGTGGTTTGAGTTTCAATTTTCTATTATTTGAATTTATGCTTTTTGGGGTCTTGTTAAAATAGGCATACAAGTGTTATAGTTTTCACTAAAATTTTGATCTTTGTTTGGAGGAGTGCCTAGGATAAAAACTAAGTCAAATAGAATGAAAAATCCTATTGATGAGACCAAGTTTAATTCGATTATACAACTTTGTTTCATGATGAAAGGATGACAAATCTTGATGATGATGAAACTAGGCTTAACAATCAAAGGTGTGATAGGCTTGATGATTTAGGAACTTTGAGATGTTAGATATTGGTTTAGTTTGGATAAGTCCACTTTTAGAGGTCAGTTTTAACAAGTTTAGACTCTGTGGTACCTTCAAGGAATGTTTCTGGGCTGAATTTTTTTTGGAATTCTGGTTCAAATTGTGAAACATGGGATAAATTTAACTCTTGGGTTTTTTTTTTAATGGATGCGCTAAAAAAGAGCCTAGATGCGCTAAAAGATTACACAAATGCACTAGAAGACAACCTAGATGTGTTATAGAATGACTTGAATGCACCACAAACAGGCTTGAATGTGTTGTAGGATTGGTTGGATGCGTACGGTAATGGGTGAATGTGTTATAGAATGCAATGGATGCATTGGAAGATATGGTGGATGTGTTATAACAACATATGGATCCACCAAAGAATGGTGTAAATGCGCCAAAACAAGCAGTGGATGCATTGAATTGGGAAAATATCACGGTTTCTTGTAAGTTTGTTTTGATTTTTTCAATTTTCCAATCAGAGAGTTGGTTGTTTCAAAGGATGTTTTTTGAATCAAGGTTTTCACTTCCAGTGTGTGATTTTTTGTTTGAAATTTATTCAAAAACATATTGGTAAAACACCTCAAACATGTACAATCCTAAGACTATGTGGGACAATATTTATTAGATTCCCACTTGGATTTTACTCTAGATGTGCCTACTTTTAGTGGATGATTAGAAGCTTTCCCCCACTGGATCCCCTCCACAATAATCACTTCTCAGGGTAGCCAAGCTTCAGTACCCATGAATCTCCCATGGAATACTTCTCATCTTTACTAAAATCCACAAAAATGTGGGATGGTTTCAAAATGACCGTTCTTACACCAACAAATAGATTAAGGATTTTGGCCTTGCTACAACAAAGGGTTCTAGTATAGGAATTTTGTTCGTGGGGTATCATCCATGTGACAAGAGACCATTGTTGCCCTTCTTGTCGCAACAATCCTCATGATACTTGAAATTTCCCCAAGTACCCACATTTATATCCCAGTTGGAAGTCACTTGGCTTTAGCATGTTAGTATTTGGTCATTCCCTTGGGTGATCAATTTTTCCCACAAGGCAGGCCCTCTAAGGATAAAAAAAAGCAAATGGGTATGGATTTTTGGTCACCTAGTTAAGGGGAGATCATATGCCTACCATTCATCAAGAATGAAAGACATGGTGTTCTTTATCCTTTCTAATTAAGCTAGATGCCTATCTTAAGCAAAAGAAAGCATTTAAATAACTCTGTCCCTTACGTAAATCATCACTAGTTTGATAAATTTGTCTTTGACCAACATATAAAAGTACTTGCAAGTAGAAAACACTAATTAGTTCTCAGAGTTTTAAAATTTTCTTAATTTAACCAAATGCGCTAAAATAGTCATTCAATGCGCTAAAAGATTATTTCAATGCACTTAAAAAGATACTCTAGGCAATAAAAGAACTCATGTGTGCACTACAAGAACTATTGAATGTGCTAAAAGAAGTGATAAATGTGCTAAAGGAAAGACCGAATGCACTAAAATAAGAGCCCTCTATGCACTAGAACAGTTGATTTATGTGTTGAAAGATTGATCGTATGCACTAGAATAGATCCCGAATACACTAAAAGATTGGTTATATGTGCCAAAATAGAAGTCATATGCGCCGAAATATTTTTTGGATGCACCGAAAGAACTAACGATTGCACTAAAGCATCATGTCCAACTTGTTTAAATGAAAATTTCCAGAAAATTGTTAGAGTATGGGGTCTCACCCCATGGTGGGCGCCATTTTATGTGTGTGTGAAATGTGGGAGAGTTAGTAAATCGACACAAACACCAATGAAACAGATTATATCAAAGATTTGAATCAAATAAACTACTCTATTTTGTAATCAAGCAAATATTTAAGAACGTTTCATTGTCCTCTATTTTTAAGGATTTATTAAACCATTTGGCCCTCATATTTCTATGTGCACTATGGTTGTTAAAATGAGAACTTGAGAAACAAGATAATATTCAACATGCAAGACAATTAAGTTCCTACATGAAACTATATGATGAAAATGGTAATGGATATTATGATGAATGGATAATGGTGTTAGATTATACATTGTAAATGCTATGATATGAAGCTAGGATGATTCTACATATGCTGAAATGCCAACTATGAATATATTAATCTAAAATGCAACTATAAAGAAAAGGAAGGCATAAAAAGCAACTATAAAGCAAACTGTGGTATAAAATACAACTATAAAGTAATATATGATTCTACAATGCTAAATATGAAGCCAAACATGATTCTATATGCAACTAAAAAGAAAAACATTATTCTAACTATAAGACTCCAAATGATCCAATGCTCCAAAAGCTATTCTTGCATGATAACTCTACTTGAATGTGGGATGCAAAATACAATGGCAAAGGGTTGTATTTATAGGCTTTTTCAAGCATCTTGCGAGGTGGCAATGATCGACGGTCCAAATTCAAACAAGAGGAATGAATAGTGGAGATGAAGAGAATCAAGAAGGTGTTCCCTTGACCAAAGATAACATGCCAAATGGATGGAGGAATCTCTTGACCAAAGACAACATGCCAAATGGATGGAAGAATCAAGTGTGTGAGAAAAAATACCATGTGTTTGAAAGTTTGTTGAAGAAGTGTGTGAGGAATTGGTGCAAGAGCACCTAGGCTAACCTCCATGTTTTGTCAATTCTAGCTTGTATCTAACCTTGGCCAAGTTAGAATGTTTGTGTATTTGTTTTAGACCTTAGATGGTCTTGGTTTTGTTTGGGCTAGGTGACCTTAGTCCTTAGGACTAAGGTCACACTTTTTGCCATTAGTTTGTAGTTTAATGTTGCTTAGCATTTATAGCCTAGGATGGAGTGATTAGAGTCTTTAAGTGGTTCTCAACATACCTAAAGTGGTTGTAATGACACCTTAAGGTCAGTTAATGAGTTGGTTCCTTGAATTCTTGAGGGAATGGTGGTCCTAAGAAATAGGCTAAAGACATGAAGGGAGATGCCAAATGGAGAAGGCAGTTTGAATTGGTGGTTGCATGCAATCCGATTACCCTTGGATTCCCTTAAGAATAGGAAGTAGAGGAATTTGACCAAATTACCTAGAATCAGGGAGTGGGCATCTATGATGACCCAAGGCTCGTATCATTGAGCATAGACAGGTTTTGAAGAGAGTGAGATAGTTTGTAAACAAGTTTTTTTTTATGAATGAAAAAGAAGATTGAAAATTCTATGTTTTGTGCTAATATCGAGCAATCTTGGGTGAGTGTGCCATTGGAGGGATCAAATGCATTGATTTCATGTTAGATTTGTGTTGATAGCATAGTTGTTAATCAAGCTAGTTTAGGTTAGATTTAGTTTTAGTTGAGTCATTTTTGAGGGAGAGCACCTACTGGTCCTGTCCTAACTAGTCATTGCTCTCATGGCTCCCCCATGAACTCTAATCTTGGGAAACACCTAAGGATGGGTGGCATGTTAGGGGAGTCAATAGTGTACATAATTAGTAGTGTTAGGAGGCATGAAATTGATAGGAGAAGCTTCCCTTAACTATTGATCTCTAGGCGAGTAGGAGGAGCCCGATTAGAGAGCTAGAGGAGAAGCTTTAATGAATTCTTGCAGGGAAATGTCGTACAGTACAATTTCAGTATAGTTCCAGGAGGTTTAGGGACAGGTCTAAATGGGATAGGAGATTTGGGAGCTTACCAAGTCATAAGAGTGAGGTTTGAATCAGAAAACAGTGAATTCATAGAAATTAGGTCTCCAAACCCTACATACCCTAGATTGTAGGAACCCCCTGTATGGTCACTGTTAGGCCAGAAGAATCACTAGGTGATTTAAAACTCTTAAAAGGGTACTCAAATATGTGATTAGGTATATAGAGTCTTTGGGGTTATTTTGCAAACAATAGCAATTAATGACTGGTAAGGACTACTAGAATTAGGCCTAATTTGAGGTCTTAAAATGGAGAATTCTTGAACCCGACCAGAGCAAGGATAAAGACACCTATGAAAGTGATCAAATTGGCATAAGAATGATGATGCTGGATAGGAAAAACACCCCTGCAAAGAAGAACAAAGGTGGAGCATGTTTATGGAGATTTGGCACTTAGAGCTTTCTAAGTGAGTGTGGAAAAGTGAATCAAAATTAAGGTGTTGATCATTCAAGGTTAAGTTTTCAGAGATTGACTCTAATAGCAGAGTTTGAATAGGTCTTAGTTAATGATCTAATTCTATTGGAAGATCCTATAGAGGAATAGGATACTAGGAGGTAAGTGAAGTCTCCTGGAGGGTGAGAAAACAAGTCTTGAAGTTTATCATACACCATATTGGTATCAAAGCTTGAATTGATCAGGCTTGGGGTGGATGTTTCAACCTACTGAATCTATGGGAAAGAACGCAACTGTGGAAGGTGCTACAATGGTGACTAATGCAGAGTTAGCCAAGAAGGTAGAGGAATAAGAAGAAGACAACAAGTCTCTAAGAGAATGGTTGGCTCGAATGGAAATTTTTTTGGATGAAGTCCAAGAAACAGCAGACAGAGTAAAAGACAAGGTAAATCAAAAGGAAGAAAAAGAAGCAAGGGAAAAGGAAATAGAGTTAGAGGAGGAAGCTCCAACACCTGACACTGTGATTCCTAAAGAGCCTTTCTTAAAAGCACTCAAAGCATTGAGTGGCAAAGCTTTGGAAGGTGTGCCACTATTTAGTGGACAAATGGATCCAGATTCAGTTTTGGATTGGATAGATAGCATTGAGAACCATTTTGAATGTGATGGTATCTCAGAGGCACAAAAAGTTATGGTGGCCAAGTCTAGATTAAGAGGTTCAGCTCTTACTTGGTGGAAGTTTGTGCAAAGTGAAAGAGAAAAGGATGGAAAAGGTCCTATAGTTACTTGGAAAGGTATGGTGAACAAAGTGAAGCAGACCTACCTTCCTGATGATTATGAAGTGTAAATGCATAGAAGGATACACAATCTAAGACAAAAAAACTAGATGTCCAAGCCTACACCAAGGAATTTCAAAAGCTATGTTTGAGATCAAGGATGGTAGAATATGAGAGCATTAAGCTTGCAAGATACTTGAATGGTCTCAAATGGTCTATTCAAGAAGACATGAGTTTGGTGAACTTCAAAACCATTCAGCAATGCTATCAAATGGCCCTGAAGATAGAAGAGAAAAGCAAAAGAAAGCAAGAAAAAACCTCAAAAAACAAAGGTAAAGGGAAAGATAATAAAGGACAAAGAGGTGGCTATGGTGGAAAAATTTCTGAAACAAAAACTCAAGGAGACACAAAATGCAGTGAGCAGCAAGAAGGAAGCTCAAGTAGAGGTGGTAGAGGAAGGAGTTCTAACTCTAACTCTAGAGGAAGAAATGGTGGACAAGGAGGAAGAGGCAACTACTTTGCCAACATGAAATGTTACCATTGCAATCAAATGGGACACCCGACCTATAAATGTCTAGAAAAAGATGGTCCTTCACATGGTGGTGACAAGAGAACCAACCTAGTTCATGAAGAATCAAAATGCAGCTGATAAACATTCTGAGGTTCCATTGAATTCTGAGGAAGGTGAGAATCTCATGATGAGGAGAACTTTGATCAAAGAACTAGTGAAGGAGGAGCCAAGCCAAAGAAGGTCTTTGTTTAGGATAAAGTGTAAGATGATGGGGAAGGTATGTAGAGTCATCATAGACTTAGGTTCTACTAACAATATTGTGTCAAAGGAAGCAATCAGCAAGCTGAAGTTGACAAGGATACCCCACACCGATCCTTACAAGGTAACTTGGCTCAATAAAGGACAACATGTGTTAGTGAACGAGCAAGCATGGGTGGAGTTCTCTGTTGGGAGGTATAAAGACAAGGTCTTATGTGATGTGCTACCTATGGATGCATGTCACTTGCTCCTAGGTAGACCATGGAAATTTGATCGTCAATCCATACATGATGGAGGAAAGAATTCATATTCTTTCAAGAAGGACAATGTGATTTTCAAAATTCAGTCACTGTTAGAAGATGTTGAGGTGAGGACAACAGGTTCAAATGTTCTTGTGGTGAGTGAAAAGGAGTTCTTCGAAGCTTTGGAAGAAGGTGAAGGAGTTGGTTATGCATTGGTGCTAAGACCAAGAGAAGGAGATGAAGGTAAGGTGACCAAGAAGACAGAGTTACCAAAGGAGATTCAAGATATGTTGCAAACTTACAAAGGTGTAGTAAGTGATGGTCAACCAACAAATTTACCCCCTAAAAGAGCCATAAGTCATAGGATAGACCTTATCCCAGGAGCTACCCTTCCTAATAAGGCAGCTTACAAGATGACCCCTCAACAAAATGAGGAAATTGCTAGACAAATACAAGAACTTCTTGACCAAGGTCTCATAAAAAAGAGTATTAGTCCATGTGTCATACCCAGTGTCCTTGCACCTAAGAAAGGAGGAACTTGGAGGCTTTGTACTGATTCAAGAGCCATTAATAGGATTATCATAAGGTATAGGTTCCCTATCCCTAGGATTGAAGACCTAATGGATTGTCTAGGTGGAGCAAAGTATTATAGCAAGATAGACTTGAAGAGTGGCTATCACCAAATAAGAATACATGAGGGAGATGAGTGGAAAACAACCTTCAAAACCAATGAGGGTTTATATGAGTGGCTTGTCATGCCATTTGGATTGTCTAATGCCCCCTCCACATTCATGAGGCTCATGAATGAAGTACTCAAGGATTACATTGGAAAATTTGTAGTGGTATATCTTGATGATATACTGATCTATAGCCAAACAAGAGAAAAACATTTCAAGCACCTAGAGCTGGTTTTCAAGAAGCTACAGGAAGAGGAGCTGATGATCAACTTGGAGAAGTGTGAGTTCATCAAGACAAAGCTGGTGTACCTTGGGTTTGTGCTATCTCAAGGAAATCTGCAAATGGATGAAAGCAAAGTGGAGGCTATTATGAATTGGCCTACTCCAAGTACAACAACTGAGGTAAGAAGTTTTCATGGTCTTGCACAATACTATAGGAAATTCATAAGGCATTTTAGTGCAATTTGTGCTCCTATGTTAGATACTATTAAGGGAGGCATGAAGACCAAATTTGTATGGAATGAGCATGCTAACAAGAGCTTTGAGTTACTAAAGGAAAGGATATCTACCCAACCTGTTTTAGTGTTGCCAAGTTTTGAGAAACTTTTCACCATTGAGTGTGATGCTAGCAATGTGGCAATTGGAGCTGTTCTAAGTCAAGAGGGCAGACCGGTGGCTTTCCATTCAGAGAAGTTGAGCGAAGACAAGAAGAAGTACTCTTCTTATGACCTTGAAATGTATGCCTTGGTCCAAGCTCTAAGGAAATGGAGGCACTACTTGCTTCCCAAAGAATTCATTGTGTATTCAGACAATCAAGCACTTAGTTTCCTGAATTCACAAGACAAGTTGAGCCATAAGCACATGAAGTGGGTTGAGTATCTACAGGCCTACACCTTCAATATCAAGCACAAGAAAGGTGTTCTCAATAAAGTAGCAGATGCATTGTCTAGAAGAGCTCTCACAATTCAGGAAATTCAGTTGAAGAGCATGGGAATAGATCACTTCAAGGATCTATATGTAGATGATGAAGATTTTGCAGACATCTATAAGGTATGTGTGGAATACAAGAACCATTTTCATAGTAAATATGCTGAATATACTTTGCAAAGTGGTCTATTATTTAAAGGAAATCAATTATGTGTTCCTAGAGGCTCCATTAGAGAGAATTTGATGCAAGAAAAGCATAATGGTGCTTTGAGTGGTCACTTTGGGATCACTAAGACTCAAGAACTTGTTCAAAGGTTCTATTTTTGGCCTAAGATGAATCTTGATGTTAGGAGGTATGTGGAAAGTTGTGTGGTATGCCAAAAAGCCAAAGGCACTTCTTCTAATGCAGGCCTTTACCAACCACTACCTATTCGTACTAGGCCATGGGAATGCTTGAGTATGGATTTTGTAGTTGGATTACCCAAGACAAGGCAAGGTATGGACAATATTTATGTAGTTGTTCATAGATTCAGAAAGATGGCTCACTTTGTGCCATGTAAGACAACCAATGATGCCAGCCAAATAGCCTCTCTTTTCTTCAAGGAGATAGTAAGAATCCATGGGTTACCTATCAACATTGTATCAGACCGAGACACTAAATTTACGAGTCACTTTTGGAAGACCCTTTGGCAAAGGTTAGGCACTAATTTATCCTTTGGATCAGCCTACCATCCACAAACTGATGGTTAGACCGAGGTGGTGAATAGAAGCCTTGGGAATCTACTGAGATGTTTGACAAAAGAGTATGGGCAACAATGGGATCAGCTGATTAGACAAGCTGAATATGCCTATAATGACACAATAAATAGATCCACAGGGAAGAGTCCCTTTGAAATTGTCTATGGCCTTCATCCTAGAGGAGTGTATGAGCTGAGAAACTTGAAGGATGGAGTGAAAGGAAGTGGATATGCTAATGACTTTGCTTATGCTTATGCACCAACAAACACAAAGCAAAGGTGGATGAAGGTAGAAGGATAGTCGAGTTCAATGTTGGTGATCTTGTCATGGTGCATCTAAACAAATCTAGATTGCAAAAAGGAGTCCCTCACAAGCTGCAAATGAGGAGGATAGGACCCTATCCTATATTGGCAAGGTATGGTGACAATGCTTATAAAGTAGACCTATCAGATGATAGTGGACTGTCAAATATATTCAATGTTGCATACCTTGTCCATTATAAAGGGCCTCAAGAAGACATGGCCTAGACCATAAATGAAGTGATCAGGGATGTGGAAGACTTACAACTCCCTATTGCTGCAAATACAGGACTAGATAGTGTACTAGACACTAGAGTCTACAAAAAGACTAGACTCAAGGAGTATAAAGAACACCTCATTCAGAGGTATGGGCAGACTGCTGCTGATGCAATTTGGATCAAAGAATCAGAATTCAAAAGGATGGGCATTGATCCTACCATCATCAATCCAAGGATGGATTGAACTTTTTGTTTTGGGGAGGATGGTGCAGGAGCACCTAGGCTAACCTCCATGTTTTGTCAATTTTGGCTTGTATCTAACCTTGTCCAAGTTAGAATTTTTGTGTATTTGTTTTAGACCTTAGATGGTCTTGGTTTTGTTTGGGCTAGGTGACCTTAGTCCTTAGGACTAAGGTCACACTTTTTGCCACTAGTTAGTAGTTTAATGTTGCTTAGCATTTATAGCCTAGGATGGAGTGATTAGAGTCTTTAAGTGGTTCTCAATTCCTAAAGTGGTTGTAATGATGCCTTAAGGTCAGTTAATGAGTTGGTTCCTCAAATTCTTGAGGGAATGGTGGTCCTAAGAAATAGGCTAAAGACATGAAGGGAGATGCCAAATGGAGAAGGCAGTTTGCATTGGTGGTTGCATGCAATCCGGTTACCCTTGGATTCCCTTGTGAATAGGAAGTAGAGGAATTCAACCAACTTACCTAGAATCAAGGAGTGGGAATCTATGATGACCCAAGGCTCGTATCATTGAGCATAGATAGGTTTTGAAGAGAGTGAGACAGTTTGTAAACAAGTTTTTTTTGATGAATGAAAAAGAAGACTGAAAATTTTGTGTTTTGTGCTAATATCGAGCAATCTTGGGTGAGTGTGCCATTGGAGGGATCAAATGCATTGAGTTCATGTTAGATTTGTGTTGATATCATAGTTTTTAATCATTTCCATTTGTTAAAAAAGCTAGTTTTAAGTTAGATTTAGTGTTAGTTGAGTCATTTTTGAGGGAGAGCACCTACTGGTCCTATCCTAACCAGTCACTGCTCTCATGGCTCCCCCATGAACTATGACCTTGGGAAACACCTAAGGATGGGTGGAATATTAGGGGAGTCAATAGTTTACATAATTAGTAGTGTTAGGAGGCATGAAATTGAGAGGAGAAGCTTCCCTTAACTGTTGATCTCTAGGCGAGCAGGAGGAGCCCGATTAGAGAGCTAGAGGAGAAGCTTTAATGAATTATTGCAGGGAAATGCCGTACAATACAGTTTCAGTATGATTCCAAGAGGGTTAGGGACAGGAGATTTGGGAGCTTACCAAGTCATAAGAGTGACGTTTGAATCAGAAAATAGTGAATTCATAGAAATTAGGTCTCCAAACCCTACATACCCTAGATTGTAGGAACCCCCTATATGGTCACTGTCAGGCCAGAAGAATCACTAGGAGATTTAAAAATCTTAAAAGGGTACTCAAATATGTTATTATTTATATAGAGTCTTTGGGATTATTTTGCAAACAATAGCAATTAATGACTGGTAAGGACTACTAGAATTAGGCCTAATTTGAGGTCTTAAAATGGAGAATTCTTGAACCCGACCAGAGCAAGGCTAAAGACACCTATGAAAGTGATCAAATTGGCATAAGAATGATGATGCTGGATAGGAAAAACACCCCTACAAAGAATAACAAAGGTGGAGCATGTTTATGGAGATTTGGCACTTAGAGGTTTCTAAGTGAGTGTGGAAAAGTGAATCAAAATTAAGGTGTTGATCATTCAAGGTTAAGTTTTCAGAGATTGACTCTAATAGCAGAGTTTGAATAGGTCTTAGTTAATGATCTAAGTCTATTGGAAGATCCTATAGAGGAATAGGATACTAGGAGGTAAGTGAAGTCTCCTGGAGGGTGAGAAAACAAGCCTTGAAGTTTATCATACACCAGGAATAAGCAATGTGTTTGAAGATAATTCTAATTAAAAATTATAATTATTTAATTTCATGTGACCTTGGTGAGGTGGCATGAAAATTTGTAGACATGTGCTTGAATTCCTAATTTGGGATTAATGAAACTTAATTAAATAAAACAAGCTTATGGAAATTTGTTTATTTAATTAAATTAGAAGAATGTGATTTTAGATTTGGAGAATTAAAGGATAAGAACTATATAAATAAATTGAGAATTTATTTATACATAGTCAAATATTAATTAAATAATTGGTATTTAATTAATTAAATGTCTTGATTGATTTTAGGTGTATACAGTAAATTTTTACATATTAATATAAATTGATGCAACTTTGCTACTATTTATGGATCTAAAAAACAAAAAATAATAATAAATACTTTTAACAATTTAATATAAAATTGATATAATTAAAGCTATATCGAAATTATTTGATATACTATTTCTATATGTAACTTCTTAAATTTATTTTTTCATACTACCTAGGGGTCCAAATGATATTGCTCGCTAAAGTTATCCATATTTGTGGGATTATATATCTGTGTTGCATTTGAATAAATGACATATATTTTTATATATTTCTCCTAGATTCATTGAGCATCATTTTACTCTTATTTTGACACATTGTACCATTTTTTTACACGTATTTATGAGATGAGCATGGTTTTTGGATTAATGTATATAAAAACTATTGGTGATGTATACTTTATGGATGATTATGTTTTTGTATGCTTTGTGGATCTATGATGTATGCATGATTGATGATGTATATATATTATGTTATGATATAGCGATGTTGTTGTCTTATGAATGGATGTATGGATGGTTCTATTGTGTATTTTTTCTATATTGGGATTCTAATCATATATGTCAAATCCATGATACATGAACACATTTAGGTTAGGGTTTTACAACTCTACTATAAGATACCATATTTTAGTTAAATACATATAGAATACATGATTATGATAGATGCACTAAAGGAGTGTGTTTTTTGTTTATGGTATAATGCAAGAAGAAAGCAATGGGGATGGGTAGATGGGGGTAACAATTAGGCTATCTAATAATGGTAGTTGGTTGATGGGGATAATGGGATTGAATATGGGACAATAAATTAGATGAATGGGATGTGTCGTTATGCTAGCATGTGGAGAGCATTACTAATTTGATATTAAATAGACATGTTATGTAGTAGGGTACAAAGACCAAGGTGATGACATATCTAAATTGCATGGAATGAAAAAATAAATAAGAGGTTTCTCTAGCACCTACAAGGCCAAAATAACCTTGGTGGATCTATTGTTGGGACAATCAATGATCATATGGATAGGATGTTGTAGATAGGATAACATGGATGGAGCTTACCCCTAAGTGTAGAGTGCAACAAGATAAGTGATTACACATGATTATTTTCCAAATTTTCATCATGGTACTTGACCAAGTTTTCACAAGATGTGTTTTTCACCATTGGATGAATGATTTCTCTTTACTTTTTTCATTTTTATATTTTATATTTTTTATATTTTTGGAATAGTATAGATGGAAAAGGATGAGGATAAGGACGTGGATAGATGGATTTGGAAAATATTTGAATGAATGATAAGGAGATGGAAGGACTCAAGCATCTAGTTCCATGGATGGTATCCCTTGAAGATGTGTTACATGGACCATGTAAAGTGGAGGTATGCTCATAGGCGTTGGTAGAATGATGGAAAGGGGGATGAAATGGAAGTGAATATGGAGAGGGGCATGGATCAATGAAAATTATTTTTATGAAAGGGATGGAAGGATGGAAAAATAGGTGTTGGATAATAGATGGGTTGATGGAAGAGTTGTGGATGAGTGGATGGGAATGTTTGCAAGATGAAAATTGGCACACATCTTGAAAGGTGATGGAGTTGTGGAGAAATGGATTTTGAAATTTGAGATATAGATGGAGGAGTGTGGATGGATTTTGGGATATAGGGACCCAAAATGAATGGATGAGATGATGGGTGATTTAGGGTAGCAGATTCTAGAACATAAGGGCCCAAAATGGATTTGGATGATGGGGGTGTTTAGATGGAGAAGAGGACATAAGATTATAAGAATATTTTGTATTGACAAGTTTGGATGCTAATTCAAAATGTTCTTTAGGATGCATTTCTTATATAAGTACTTTTGGGATCCATGTGGTTTTTTATTTTTTCTTCATAGAAATTTGTGGTCTTTTCGATTTAGCTTTTTTTCTTTGGATGAGATTTTTCATTGTTTTGACATGTCTTTTGGAGGGGACATGTTGATCCTTGGATGTATATGGATTTTTGCATTTATGTATTTTATGTTTGACATCTAAATTTCTACCAATAGAAATGGCATGGGTGCATGAGGATGGATGAATTGGACATTTTATGAATGGGGAGATGGAGGGAAAATGTTGGAAAGAATTTAAGGATCACTAGTACGGAAACAACAATATATGATTGAAAAAACTACTAAAAATTACTTATAAATGACTAAACATGGTCACATGACCATTAGTAGTTTATTGCTAGTCATTTATAACACACCAAATTGATGACTAAACCATTTTTAGCCATTTATTACTTGTTTTGGTTGATCAATTTGGTAGTGTATTTAGTCGTTGATTTATTCATTGATTGTTGTAATTGGGTCACTTATTATTCATTGATATATTTAGTCATTGATTGTTGCAATCTGGTCACTTATTTAGTCATTTTTTATTCACTAATATATTTAACTAGTCACTTATATAGTCATTGATTTAGTCATTGATTGTTGTAATCTGGTCACTTATTTAGTCATTTTTTATTCATCGATATATTTAGTCATTGATTATTGTTAATTGGTCACTTATTTAGTCACTTTTATTCACTAATTTCAAATATATATATATATGTATATATTATCAGATGTTATGGTTGTATTGATGAGATGTGGTTGTCATTGATGTCAACACTATTGGCATAAATGTATTTGAAGTTATATATGTCGAGGATATTGAGAAAATTGTGATAAATGAGTTCCAAGTTGTCAGTGGTGAAGTGAAGTTTAGTATGGTCGTTATTTATGTACGTTGTTGATAAGAGGTTGTGGACTAAAGGGTTTGTTTATGAGTGTATCTAGTTTATCCATGTCGAGTTTCAAAGATCCACATGAATATTTGATCAAGTTATGAATATTTCTATTTAGACATTTTTTTTTTTTTTCGTCAGTTGGTGTTCTTGATTAAAGATGATGCTATTTTAGTTAGTTCAATTGATGTGAATGATTCTCTTGTGATTCGTGATGCTTTTGGATGTTTCTAGATTGTGCTCTATCTTTGTTTCATGTCTACATTGATCGTTGTGATCATGGTTGGAAATTTTCTCTTGTGTGTTCATGTTTTTCTTGTTCTTGGCCAACATAGTGTTTGTAGCTCGTGTTGTGGATCTTCGAGGAGACACTAATTGAAGTTTCTTCATGCTGGAGATGTTGATTTGGGTCCTCACCAAGTTGTGGTCGACCTTGGTTGATTCGTATTGATAATCTTTAATGTTTTAGGCCAACAATTTATATTCATTTTATTATTTCTTTGTGGCTGACTTGTAGCAATGAAATTTCATGTTGTGGATATACAAGAGTGATTTTTTATATGAATTTAAGTGTGAAAAGGTGTGATTCTTTTTGTGTGCATGAATAATGTTCTAAATCATTCGAAGGTAGAGAAGAATGTGAAGAATTGTGAAGAAGTGTGAAGAGTGAAGAAGTGTTCATGTGCTTAATTGGAACTGTAATCAGGAATTAGTAGATGCTATTTTCTTAGTTCAAAATTTGGATGGATTTAATCTAAATCTCTTTGTAAGACATTGTGTCTTCCTTTGTAATTGAGTAGTGAGCTCTAAGAAGTGTGCCTGAATGGATGCACATTCCCCATATTTCATTTTCATTATACTTTTAACAGGGTATAATCTTGTGGACTGACCTAAACCATGGTTTTTCCCCTAATAAGGTTTCCACATAAAAAATATTGGTGTTATGTGTGTTTCTGAAGTGTTGATGATTTATATTTTCATGGTTAATAATCAGATAAGAGAATAAGGTTAATAATTTGAATAAGTTTTGAATTTCTATGACAACTGATTCACCCCCCCTCTCAGTTGTCTACCCTTGTATTTTCAACATATACAATATTAGAAAATATGGTAAATAAGAATGGAACTATTTAAATACATATAGAAATATAAACATATATATACATAAACGCATACATATTCAATTTATATCGAATACAAATTTATAACCGATAGGAAATGGTGCATGTTCTATTTAAACAATGAATGAATATATATGTGAACACCTTGCTTCTTAACTATTTAGTAGGAAACAACATTTATTTTGTTCAAACAATGAATGTACATATGAAAGCAACGAGCTTTACAAATTTTTAGTAGGAAACAGTATTTGTTTTGCTTAAACAATGAATGTTCATATGTGAACAACATGTGAATGCTATAATAGTATGTGTGAAACTATTAGCATAGACTTGTTTTATTTTCCTTAGTTTTACAAAGAAACACCAATTAGAATAATATTTAAAGATTGCAATATGAATAATGATTATTTCAAAATGTATACACAAACTTTAACATTAGTTGGCATAGATATGTGTATGCACATATACTTTGTCTATGTGCATACATGTACTTGTGACATACCTTTTGTTTTTAGCACATTTTTAAAGAGAAAAATTCTTAAGAAGTTAAGTAGAAAATAGTCATAAGAATGATATGACTAATTATTGAAATATTCTATGAATCATAGAATCTGATTTCTGTTTAGAGTATAGATTAGTATTTTTTTTCTTCTTTTGAAGATATTTGTGAAAGAATATTTTAAATACTTCAACATAATAGTGATACCTTAGTTGACTAGAGCACTTATGGGTAGTTGCTACTAGAGGGTATATAGTTGTTATAATAGAAAGTTACCTCCTGGGACGAGTTTTGAAATGGAGTTTAGAGAGTATAGGTTTGCTTTACCATGACCCGGGTGGATACTTTTCATAAAAAAATTGAAGTGTTCCATATTCTCCAAAATTCATCATCATGTCAAAGAGCTTAGAGAAGTGAATCCAACACAACTTGAACAAAGTCAAAAGGAGCTCACACACTCAAGTTATGCTTAGTCAAAGTTGGGTCAAACAAGTACTTTGGCTAGTCAGAAAGACTAAATAATTGATCATTTCAGAATTCATCAAAATTGGTATCAAAATGAAGAGCTCATCACCACAATCCCAACATTGCTAGTTTCATTGAAAACAGATCTTGTATGGTGAAGATATGGCCAATCAAAGTTGAAGGTTGACCATGCCTACTAGACTGTATGATGATGATGTCAACATGCTGGCATGGCAGGGTCAAATGACATGGACCAATCAAAGTGCAACACGTGTCATTTTGTATGATGACATGGTAGGTGATGTGGCGTATGATAGGTACAGATGGCAGTATGGTGGGTTGACATGTCGAGCTGATGTGTCTCCACGTGAGACCTTTGACAACGAATGATAGGGTGCCACATGGACCAATCATTGGGCATGATGTGCCACCCATCTCTCTCCTCCATTGGTCATATTTTGATAGTTTCATTTACTAAAATATTTTTGGAGGCTCAAATCCATGACC
Organism: Sequoiadendron giganteum; assembly: GCA_007115665.2. NCBI lineage: Eukaryota > Viridiplantae > Streptophyta > Pinopsida > Cupressales > Cupressaceae > Sequoiadendron > Sequoiadendron giganteum. The sequence continues at coordinate 205,212,452 of CM021100.1, forward strand.
TCCCATTTTGCATTATCTCTAGCAGTCGTTGCACCAAACTTTCCCCTCTATCCCATACTAGGCACCAATTTGTTTTATTAATAAACAAGGCTAATTTTTGTTTTAAAAATAGTTGGGGATGGGGGGTCAACCACCTAACCTCCCAACCCCCAAAATTACTCCCCACCACTATTCCAATGCATGATTTCAAGTATAATGTGGGGCTCGGTGGTACAAAAACAACAATTGAGCTCAAAATATAAACAATAAACCTCATTTAATTAAAAAAATACCTATTTAATGATTGAAATTCTATGAAAAGTTAAATACAAAGGGCTTAAAATGAATTTAAAAATATATTCAAATATTTCTAAAGGATTATTAAAAATTATTAAAGGGGTTAAGAGAATTTTTGAGAGAAAAATAAGATTTGTAAGGGGATATTGGAAGATTTATTGTTGTAAATGGGTGATATGGCCTGATTTTGTAAATCATATGGTTAGTAACCATATTGGGAATATTTTAAGTATAAAAATGGGGGAGTTTAGGACTTTGGGTAACCAAGTGATGACTTATAAGATAATTTGTATAGAGAGTCTAAGTGTCTGAATTTGTGCAACGAAGGAGTATTACTTTATTGCACTTGAAGGAGGAATACTTTGAAGCTCATGAAGAATCAACATTGTATTTTGTTGATGCCTTGTAATCTGTTTGAAGCATAATCAAGTATCAGTCACTCTATTGGAGAGGGGCTTGAAGATATAGCTATATTGGTGAACTTCATTATCAACTTGTGTTTTGTCTTCTCTCTTCTATCTCTCTTTCATTTTGTTCATCACTTTATTATTGCTATGTTCATTTAAGGAATTTTAATTGCATTATTACATTTTAAGACCTTCAATTTAATTGTTGTAAAAATTTATTATTCACTTGCAATAGTCCTAGATCCTAACATCAGATCAAGTGGTATTAGAGCTTTGTTGTGACTAGTGTTTGCAAAGGTGAATAATAATGAGAGGAAAGAGAGAACGAGGTGAAGGAAAGCTTGCAAAATATAATCACGAGATCAATAAATGAAGAACCTTGTCAAAGATGGAAGAATTGGAAGCTCGACAGAGTCTGGAGCTTGATGAGAAGAGTTTTCCATGAGATTTTCTCGAAATGAAGGCAATGGTAGAAGTACTTTTTCAGGAGAGATAAGAATGAAAGTGGCTTGAGAAAGAAGGCTCGTCAAAATAGGAAGATTGGAAGGACAAAGGGAAAAGACCAGGAGGTCATCAGGAGCCTCCAAAAAAACCTTCAAATCCATCTTCTCCTTCTTCTCCTACAAGTTCTACTTCTTCTTCTAATCCTTTCAAGGGTGCACATGAGCCTAAAATTAAATTGGATGTAAAATTTGAACTACCTAAGTATTGTGGGGAATTAAATGTTGAGAAATTAGATGATTGGGTTCAACAAGTAGAAGTTTACTATAGAGTTCAAGGAATCTTAGATGATGTTTCTAGGATCCAGTTAGCTACTCTTCAGTTGGGAGAAACAACTCTCACTTGGTGGGAGAGTAGAACTCGGGCATAAATTTCACAACATGGTAGAGTCAAATTAACTTGGGCAGAATTTGTTAATGCTCTTAAGAAGCAATTTTATCCCCTAGGCCATATGCAACAACTAATTATGGACTAGAAAAAATTTTGGCAAGGGAAAGGTCAAACTGTCCAAGAGTACACCCATGAATTCAGAAAAAGGGCTATTACATTGAATGTCTCATTGTACACCCACGACACATTGCTTAAGTACATAGGTGGTCTTCACTCTTATCTAAGACAATCCATTTTGGTTTTGAATCCTAGTAATCTAGATGAAGTATGTGTATAAGACACACACTTAGAGTCAAGAGGTGAGAGTACTTTCATTGATAAGTCTGATAAGAAGCCATCTAAGCCTGAAGGTAAATCTGGAGATAAAGGAAAGGGGAAGAAAACAACTAAAATTAAGAAGAAGAATGATGAGCTCACATTCTCTCATTATGACAGGAAAGGTCATGATGAAGATCATTGCTAGCAGTTGCATCCAAAATTGAAGCCAAAATGGGCTTGTAAAAAAATAGGTACAAAGGAAACCACAAATGTTGTTATGAATCTTGGTTCAAAGTCTGAAGATGAAACTAATATAACAATGGGATTGAAGGTAACTTCTATTGCCAATGTTTCTAGTTGTGCTTCTAATCCTCAAGTCTATGTTGTCCCTAAAGATAGGAAAAGAAATGAGCTATTTCACATAAGGGTTGTTACTAAGCACACTAAAATCGATACACTCATAGATAGTGGATCTCAAATTAACCTAATCTCAGAATTTGTTGTAAGGAATTTGGGATTGAAAACTACACCACATCAGAGACCTTATCCACTAGGTTGGGTTTGCAAAAATAATGAATTGCAAGTAACAAGGAAATGAACATTAAGATTTGCAATCACAAGTAAGTATGTTGATGAGGTGTAGTTTGATGTGGTTCCACTAGATGTCTATGGGATAGTGTTGGGTAGCCTATATTTGTATGATTGAAAAACTATTTTCTACATGGAATTTAATCATTATCATTTGTTTAAAGATGGCATTAGGTATATTGTACATTCTCACAAGATCAAGACTAGTAGATCATTTGCAAACATAGGGTAATTGAAAAGGGTGATTAATGCAAGTAAAGATTTGTATCTTATGTCTGTCAAGTCAGGTGGTTCTAGACATGAACTTGAGGTAATCAAGGCTAATCATGATCAGTTGTTGTAGGATACACCAACAATATGACATGAGGAAATAGTAAATGAAAGCATTTCAATTGTCCAAGTCCTCAACTTATGGTTCCCTTGGGTAAAAATCTTCCTATTGTAAAAGATAGACATGTTGATTCATTCGCTTTTGTATCTTCATTATTATTCAACTTGATATTAATCAGTGTTTATTGGTTAATGGTTGTAGTAGTTGATGTAGCTTCTTAGGGAAGTGATAAAATGATGTATGTGTTCAACAATATTATTGTAGTCCTGATTATGGTGATGAGGCAAGTGTACAGATGCACAAGTGATATAGGAAAATTTTGGAGGCCATGCCATCACTTAGATTCTAAATAAATGTAACTTTTAGAGGTAAAAAGCTCTCCAGTGAGGAGGACTGATCCAAGTGGATTCTTTAAAATAAAAAATTGAAGTATTCCATATGCTCTAGAATTCATTGTCATGTCAACAAATCAGAGAAGTGAATCCAACACAACTTGAACGAAGTCAAAAGGAGCTCACATGCTCAAGTTATGCTCGGTCAAAGTTGGGTCAAATGGGTACTAGGGCTAGTCAAAAAGGTAAAAAAATGATCATTTTAGAATTCATCAAAATTAGTGTCAAAATGAAGAGCTCATCTCCATGATCTGAACACCGCTCATTTTTTCGAAAACAAAGCTCGTATGGTGAAGATATGGCCAATCAAAGTAGAAGGTTGACCATGCCTACTAGACTATATAATGATGATGTCAGCATGACATCAACATGTTGCCATGGCATAGTCAGATGACGTGGACCAATTAGAGTGCAACACGGTTCATTTTGTATGATGATGTGGTAGGTGATGTGGCATATGATAGGTACATGCTGAAACATAGGTGGTAGAATGATGGGTTGATTGTTGTTTGGTGTTTTTGCACGACAACAACTCAGATAGAATAAAATTTATCCTATCTCTCTTGAAAGGTTGATCTCTAATGAACAAAGAGATAGCCCCAAGGTCTCTTGTGTGTCAGGCCATGACAATGCAGTAGAACAAACTCAATGATAAATGTGAAAATGTTGGTAATCACAAGAGGCCTTACAAACATATGCTGGAAGCTCTAAACTCATCAGATTTTAAGATATGGGGATGCTTAAATTTATGGTTCTAACCAAGTAATAAAAGAAACAACAAAAGATGAGGGTTTCAAGAATCTTAACGTTAACACTACTTCTAAGATTAACCATGCAAAGGATGAAATATTTGGAATGGACCAATCCCTTAAACTAATTTTTGTTCGACCCAAGCTATACCTGCAATTTTGTAGAAAAAAGTGCAATCTTCTAAGGTGTTAAAAATTTTTAGACTGTGGGCATTCATTCAGTGAAACTGGATGAATATCTACAGTTGAACTAAGCACATAAATATGAGGTGTAGGTTGACCTTGCACAACATTCCCACAATCAAGAAGCTGCCCAAAGTATGAACCACGGATTGCTACAACACTCCAAGGATTAAATCACAAGCATTACTAATTAAACCCAAGATACATTCAAACATTTCCAAGTGATTTAGAAGATAGAACAAGAACCATGCAAGATTATTTAACGCAAAATAAGTCACCAACCATAGCACAATGTCTTCGCTTTGTATTAAATCATCACATTAGCAACAATTCTAGTTTGTTACAACACTTGCTTGAAATGTAAAACAAATTTATAATCTTCTAACATGCTATTCTACTACTAAATCTACTGTTACAAGTCTTCTGACTTAGTCTGCTAATCTGAACCTACTGATTTTTGAACCTTTACAAATGAGGCAGAATGCCATAATTATAGAAATCTTGCCCACACAAACCAGAGCTAAGGTTATAGAGAAGCCCGACCACCAACCAAATTGACCTCGACAACAAGCAATAACTCACCGTCCAACAATGAATGCAACAAGGGCCCCTCCAGATCAACCTGGGATCGCAGAAATTTAGGGTACAATAGTTGAGCCACACCCGCCATCAATGTTCCATCTATGCAAACTAAAACGTGCATGCAACACCGACCTAAACACGACCAACTAATCAGATTCGAGCTGGGAAAAAAAATGGCTCAGATCAGGAAAAACTAGGTTGAGCCCTCCATGTCACGTCTTCCAGCCATTAATGGCCACCAAACAAATTGACCTTGCATGCAGGGATGGGTTTCGTCTGAAAACAACCATAATGCACTCAATTGCACCTACAGATCTCACCAAATCTTCAAAGTACACCCATTCTCCCTCAGCCTCAATGACAACCATCAAATCGATCCAACTTACATTCAAATGGGCCACTATTAATGCTCAATACAACATAGAAATCTAGGTTGATCCGTTAGAGTTCCTAAGGCAAGAAAATCGTGCACAAAACCCAGGCAGAAGTGGAACCAAAAGTAGGCAAAGGCGAAGACAAGAGAAAAATAGGAACAAAGACAAAATAGGTGGAGGCGGAAATAGAACCAACCCCAATGGAGGCAGAGATGAAATGGGGATGGGAACCAACCCCGACGGAGGCGGAGCCAGAACGAGAATGGAAACTGAACTGTGAACTTTGCAAAAGTTCAGAGTTAAGTTTCATCCTGGTTCTGCCTCTGACAACGAAGAAAAAAGTGAAGAAAAGAAAAAATCAAGGGAAGAAGCCAACCCAAAGGCCGAAGACAAACAAAATCATGGGAAAAACAAAAAAACGTGGGAGGCGGAGCCAGAACGGGAACATAAACTGAACCGGGAACTTTGCAAAAGTTCAGAGTCAAGTTCCATCCCAGTTCCGCCTCTAAAAAATGCAAGAAAGAGAAAATCGAGGAAAACCTAAGGGAGGAAACCATTCCTTAGGCCGAAAATGGAAAAAGCAACAAAGAAAACAAGGAAGTGGGAAGTGGAGCTGGAGCTAGAGCCAGAATGGGAATGGGAACTGAACCAGGAACTTTTCCAAAGTTCAGAGTCAATTTGCATCTCGGTTCCACCTCCGGCAGAACAAAAGAGCAAAGAAAACAGAGAAAAATCTAAGTGAGGAAACCAACCCTTAGGACCCAAACAAAAAAACCAAAGGAAAATAGAAGGCAAAAGGAAACCACCCCAGAGAAGACATTCGCAAGACCCCCAAAACACCAAGAACTCAACACAAAGGCACCCACAACCAAGGAAAGCCCCAAAGACTAGAACTCCAAGATTTTCAAAGATAAGCAAAAAAGAGGGGCAAGCCATAGAAACGGGCCAAAAGGGTAGGCCAAGGGAGGGACCCTACTTTCCGTGGGGCGTGTGTGCAAAACTGCACAACACTGATGTGTTGAGATGATGTGTCTCCACATGTCTTTGATAGCGAACAATAGGGTGCCATGTGGCCAAATCACTGGGTGCCACGTGGAAGCCCTCTCTCTCCTTTGTTGGTCAGGATTTGACAGTTTCATTTACTAAAAGATTTGTGGAGGCTTGAATATGTGACCTCCCGTTTTGCATTATCTTCGATGGTCATTGTGCCAAACTTTCCACTTTGTCCCATATTGGGCACTAGTTTGTTTTGTTAATAAACAAGGCTAATTTTTGTTTTAAAAATAGTTGGGGGCAAGGGGTTGACCACCCAACCTCCCCACCCCCAAAATTACCCCCTACCACTATGCTAATGCATGGTTTCGAGTATAATGTGGGGCTCGGTGGTACAAAAACAATAGTTAAGCCCGAAATATAAACAATAAACCTTATCTAATTAAAAACAAACCCATTTAAAGATTGAAAACCTGTGACAAGATAAATTCAAAGTTCTTAAAATGACTTAAAAAATATATTCAAAGATTTCTAAAGGATTATTAAAAAACTATTAAAGGGGTTAACATAGATTTTGAGAGAAAAATAAGATTTGTAATGGGATATTGGAAGATTTATTATTGTAAATGGGTGATATGGCCTGATTTTGTATATCATATGGTTAGTAACCCTATTAGGCATATTTTAAGTATAAAAGGGGGAGTTTAAGACTTTGGGTAACTAGGTGGTGAATTTTGAGAGAATTTGTATGGAGAGTTTGAGTGTCTAAATTTGTGCAATGAAGGAGCCTTACTCTTTTGCACTTGAAGGAGGAAATACTTTAAAGCTCATGAAGTCTCGATAGTGTATTTTGTTGATGCCTTGTAATCTATTTGGAGCATAATCAAGGATCTATCACTCTGTTGGAGAGGGGCCTGAAGACAGTCATTTTGGTGAACTTTGTTATCAACTTGTGTTTTGTCTTCTCTCTTCTATCTCTCTTTCATTTTGTTCATCACTTTATTATTGCTATGTTCATTTAAGGCATTTTAATTATGTTATTACATTTTAAGACCTTCAATTTAATTGCTATAAAAGTTTATTATTCACATGCAACAGTCCTAGATCCTAACATTAGATTATACCAAAACCTGTCGTTTGTTGTTGTTGCAACACAATTATTATGCTTCGCCAAGCAATATAGTTCATTGTGTATATATGAATGAGCTCTTTTATTTCACTCTCTACCATTCCTAGAATAGATCTTTCACTTTATTTTCTAATTTGTAGATATAAATTGCATGTTGATGTATGTGCATGCACCAGATTCCACCTTGCAGGTTGTTCTCTTCCTAAACTTTCCATGCAGGGTCAGACATTCCTCAAGTCAAAATAATACCAGGGAAGTGTAGGCTTCGTGGTTGGGCGGAGAAGTGCTTCAACCATGTTCTCATCCACTAGTGGAGGCAAGCATTGAAGAAGAGCCATAGTTGTTCACCAGACTATTATAGTCTATGATGTAACTTTATGTAATTCATTTGTGTACTTGATGAAAAATGTACTATGTAATGACATGGTGGCCTTAGGATCCAATTAAAACTTGATATTGTAATTTGAATTTTGAAGTGAATATAAGAATCTTTGACTCATTTTAAATGGACATGTGTAGCTATGATTGACTTTAGCCACTAGTTATGTCTTTTTAATTTGGAGTATATTCATGTGTCATTTACAATAATATTAATTAACTAATAATTTGGATTGGGTTATCCTAGTGCTACCTTTTCCACCATGAATGAAGTTGTGCCTCAATACAACCAAAAAAATCACTATTATTCTCAATTCAGAAAGAATAAAAGTGCATTTTATAATATAATTTCACAAAGTAAGTACAAACATAGTAGAAAGATAAATCAATTAAAAAATTGTAGCCTTGTCAACAAATTCCTTAAACAAAGTGTTCAACATAGGCCTGAAATATGCATATTGAACCCTTGATTTTAGAACCTTGATCAAAATTTAACAAAGGTGATACACTTAGATTATAGAATGAAGGCTATCAAAACTAACTAGATTGGAACAACATTATCAACCGAAATTTCCTGGAAACCAAGCCCAAGAATTTGGTCAGACTTACACAACAAAAATGTCAACGGGCTGGTTCATGTGTTGTCTTAGTAAATATGCACACCATGAAAGAATCCATTTATACATAAATTCCAAATTAAGTTGATGAAAAAAAATATTTGATATCCAATTGGGAAGCCTTAACATCCAAAAATTACTGACTTGATGTTTCACAACAAGTTTCCCAACTATGACATCATCTTTACTTATGAAACTAGATATTGATCCACTGCCATATTGGATCTCATAGGATTCTCCTTCACAAACAACAAATGATATATATTAATTTTTAGCAACTTCCTTAATATCCGCATGTAAGCAGACTAAACTAAGTGAGGTTGAGGGTTTGAAGTAGAGTACCATCTTCTTGGTATGTGCTTGACTTTGATCATGAATTGTATCTTGAATTAAAATACCAAGCTAGCTATATTGTAAAATAATTGTTAGAAAAATAACCACAAAATCCTCTTTAATTAAAATAATCCTTCTAGATATTTCAAGACAAGATATTTCAGTTAATTTCTAAGAGATCTAATTTCACTATCCAAACAACCATCAATCTATTTACTATATATAATTTCTGAGAATTCAGAATTTGAATGTAATGAACTAGCCATAATTACCAAAGATTTGACACCAAAATGTAGCACATGCCCCTTTCATCTCTTAAAACTTCTACAATGTGGGTAATCTTCCTAGAGCATGTTGTAATGTGTATAATCAAAGGAGGAGAGTGTTGATCATGTCCCATATATGAAGCTCTCTCCTTCAATGCAGTCAACAATAACCAATCCCAAGAATTCCATTAGACCTACACCATGAAGGAGAGTGTTGATCATGTCCTATATATTTGAAGTAGAGTACCATCTTCTTGGTATGTTCTTGAATTTGATCATGACTTGTTTCTTGAATGAAAATAGCAAGCTCGCTACACTGTAAAATCATTGTTAGAAAATTAACCACAAAATCCTCTTTAATTAAAATAATCCTTCTAGATATTTCAAGAAAATATATTCCAGTTAATTTCTAAGAGAGATAATTTCACTATCCAAATAGCCATCAATCTAGTTACTGTATATAATTTCCCAAAATTTAGAATTTGAATGTAATGAAGCTAACCATAATTACCAAATATTTGACACCAAAATGTAGTACAAATTGAATTGTTTGACAGCAAATGTGTTTTGATAAACTAGATATACCCTTGTTATATTGATTTAAATAAAAAAGAAAGATCAAACTAGAGATAAAAAATAACATTACTTAATTCACTTCAAAAAAAAATTGAAACTAGAATTTGACCACTAATTATAACTTCAGTCTATTGATCTTCAAAAATATTTTACAAGACATTTCAAAAAAAATTCCTGACTGACGTGTCAAAAAGTGTCTTTTCAGTTACCCACTTTTAACATAAATCAAAAAGTCTTAATTATCGTGTTTACATAGGATTACATAAAAGAAATGAAAGATGGGAAATGATTAGATGTTGAAGTCCAAAGCACTCACAAGATACGAAACTCCATTACTCATCGCAAGGTACTTGTGATCATTCATATATGGCAAGGTCATCTCTCCATGATAGTTATGTTATCTGCAAGGCTTGGTACTTCATTGCAAGGCCTATTCTTCTTGGGGAGCTAGATATGTTTGCTCCCATTAGTACACTGTGTAATAATGAGGCCATTTTTACTCCTATATTTCTCATGTGTTGGCCAAGTGACTCTTCCATCTGCTATCTAATAACCCTTCACCATCTATAATGAATTTTGAGTGTCTAGTATTCGGTGCAATTATTCCATCCAAGGTTAAATTGAGGCGGTGAAGATTTATCTCACCATCCTTCTACAAATTAGTGAGGTAGTTGGGAACAATTTTTCTAAACTCATCTATCCAATCCTTGGATCTTTTCAGTTGATCATCATCCCTTAGTATCTTAGGAACAAACCACTACTTTAGTGTGTGAAATGAATCCATTCTTTCCTTGATATTTTGTTCCTCTATAGATATGTATTGAAATTCATTTATAACCATTTGGACCATTTGCTCAGTAGGCTTTAAAGTTGTGGGGGCCTCAACCCTCCTTTGTAAAATTCTATACAAATTTATTAAGGTATGGTGTACAGGTTGCCATTTCTTGGATAAGGGATCCAATATAGGTACATGGGCATTTATCTGATCAACTACTTGTGATAAGGAGACATAACATTCATACACATTTTCTAATTTTTCCACAATTTTTTTAACCCTATGCTTGAAGATCTTTTCCAATATCGTGAGGGTTTTTCTCTTTGCTCCTTCCTTTGTTTCTTCATAAGTATTTTTCAACTTCTCAATTTATTGTTTTAGCACATTCAGTTGTTCAACAATGATTAGACCTATATCAGTCTAGATGGAAGGGGGCTGGTATACTATTAATTTTGTGCTTTGGGAAGGACCTGCTCCCTTCAACTTCTCTTTCAATTTCACATTTCTATGAATAACCTATTCACTTCATCATTCAAACCAATTTGTGCTTTCTCATATTCTGCCAATATAAGCTTTGTACCTTTAACTGCAACCCTAGTAAACATTGTTGAGTACATTGTCATATTATCTTCCTCCAATGCTGATGTGTATTGAAGTATCTTTACCATGGTAGTCCCTCTCATTTCTTGTACAAAATCAAGCAACGTTGGTTTTTCTATTCTTTTTTTATTTGTCCAAAAGGCTAGGGTTTCAATTCTTGGATTGTAACTTGTGCCACTCATTCCCTCATATTCAAATTGAATTCATAAACCAACATGGGATTTTCTTGGCTTCTTACGTGATCCAGTAAGAATATTTTTGTAACACCATCCCAAGAATAATTAATATATTGCTTTCTAAGACCAATTTTCTTGCTTCTTGTGGACTAAAAGTAATTTCATTAATCCAGAGTTCTTCAAAAGTCTAGGCAACAATCTGGTCATGATGTGTCTCCTTAGTTCCCATCTTATTAATTTGGAGTCTCTCCTCAAATTATTTCATTTTAATCTTAATCCAAAAATCCTTAAACTCGAGAGTTTGAATAAGTCATCATCTTCAATAAATCTAAGGGCAACAATCACCCTTTCATCATCATGTACACTTCTTCATCATTATGCCCATGTACAGGTAGTCTTTCTTTTGGTTTGTGAGCATTGGCTGCAAGCTTAGGCGATGGTTGATCAACTTCATCATCTTTAAAATTCAAGAGCACATTGGCTACCTCTTTAGTATCCCCTACTCCTTCACTTATTTCATATGCCAATAAGGGGGTCACTCCATGTTTCTTCTTCCTTTTAGGACTTGGTTTCTTAGGGGATGCTTTTGATTGTATTATGGTAGTGTCTGATAAGCGATCTATGATTACAATACCACTTGGTTTGATGGGAAACTTGAAGGGTTTTGAAGATTGACCCTCGGGTTTCTTTTTTGGTTAAACATATAATCTTTCAAAGTTTTCAATTATTATGTTCATCCTTTTGATAAGATCCTTTTCTTCAACATAGAATCCTTGGAATCTAGTGCCCCTTTTCTTCTTCTCCTCCTCAAGCCTCTTTATGATTTCTCATTTCCTCATTCCTCTAAAAAACTTCATGAGCTGTTAAGAAATTTATTTTTACATCTTCTTTGTAATCCATTACATGGGTAACCCCAACACTAGTGAGAAGTGTCTTCGTTATAAAATTAATATGCCCTTTAGGATCAAAAACCCTTTCTCCTTATGACTTCAATGAATACCCAATCTTCAAATACTTTTGCATTTCTTCAAGAGTGTCAAACCCTATGGATAGCTCCTCATATTCAATTAGGTCATGGAGGAATGTCTCATTTTTTGTCTTTTCATAACATCCTGCTCCATCCATAACATTTGCCATATAAATTCTAAAAATTTAATTCAAATAGAAAAAAATTTAGGTAAATATGTGGGGCTCAAGGACACCCATAGACCCTTTTTACTATTTGATCTGCTAAGAAGAACCAGTCACTGAAATTGTGAGTGTGTCCCTACTCTAGATTCAATGCTAAAGGTCTTAATACTTGCATGATTTTATCAAGTAGTCTTGGTGAAATATGACCAAGAGCAGCCATGACCTTTATTATAAAAACATCATGAAATATTACATAATCACTAATTTTACATCTACTATCCTAGATGTAACACCAATTTTATACACGCAACCTATTCCCTTCCTTATTAGTCATTCCAAAACACATTCTTTTAGACCATCTCTTTCTATTTTGGTACAACATTACATGACACAAGAAAGAGTATTTCTTGAAAGTGATGGGAGCTAAGTTCTCTCTTACTTGAAAAAATGCCTCATGTAGCCCTTTCTCAATTTCAACAACAAAGTCATACTCAATTTTCACTTTAGTATTTTGTATCCTCATTGTCATCATCATGAGATAGATTGACATCCTCTCTTTAGCATCTATTCCAAGCACTTGGTACAAAGAAAAATAAGTTCTTTTGAAATATACTTGGAATTCTTCTATGAAAAATGACTCAATTTGGGAGGGGGGGATAGATATCCTCCTATTTTTTACACCCCTTTTCATGTGTAAAGGAAATTCATCACTCCTATAGGTTTTTCTCAATATCCTATAATCCTCCTCACTTCTGTCCAAGTTAATCTTAGTGATAGTTTTCTTGTTTAACATAAAAAAATCAATAATTGCTTCTTTAGTTAGCACCACTAATGGTGAACCATCTAGCATTCTTATAATCCTGGTAGTTGGGTGATAATATTGTGCCAATACTCTAACAAACTCAACATCTACAAAGACATTTGGGACTATCAATTTGGCCAAATCTAAGGTCCAAGGATTCAAAACTGGAATCGTGTCATCCCTTTTTTCATAGAAGTACCAAAATAGATCCCACCTTGAAATAGGGATAATTGGGTCTCTACATCCAAGGGTTGTATCTTTATACACCTTTTTGAATCCTTTGTCTACAGAATTAGGTGACACATCTAAAATGGATTGTTGCAAGGACCTCTTGTTTGATTTAGAAACTGTGGACTCTTCCTTTTTACTTGCAAGTTGACATCTTTTGGGTGGCATGATGAAAAATTTACTCCTACTTGATTTCTTTTAAGTTTCTACCTATAGGAGAAAATTTAGTTCTTATACACTTGCTATAGAGGGTTTTTGTGAACTTACCCGACGAAATAATCTAGCTACAAATTCTTCCCCCTTGAACTCCTTTGCCTCTGGTATGCTGAGTTGTGGGAATGATTGTAAAAATTTTGTCGAGTCCCAAGTAATATTTTTGTTGAGCTTGGTCACCTCACTATTATTGTCAATTAATGAAAAATATTTCATAATATGTTCATATTTCAAGTTTGAATACATTCCTTTTATCTTGGGAAATCGAACGACTCATGTTTAGAGGTGTAATCATTGCTAGTGATGATTTGAATGCTTTGACAACTTGTACCATAGTACCACTTTGTCATATCAAGACCATTGTAGGGTAGTAGTATGGTAGGGTTAGCAGTACCACCACCCTTCACACAGCCCTTTGAACTCCCCCAAGACAGTGGGTTAATTCTAGCAGCTGAGTGATTGTTCATTGCCATATCACTCTATCATATCAAGATTGTTGCAAGGTAGTAGTATGGTAGGGTTAGTAGTACTACCACCCCACACACACTTGTTTAGACTCCCACGAGATGGGAATTTAATTCTAGTGGTCGAGTGATTGTTCACCACCATACCACTCTATCATATCAAGACTATTGCGAGGTAGCAATATGGTAGGGTTAGTAGTATCGCCACCCTGCGTGCACCCCTTTGGGCTCCCGTGGTACAGTAGGTTAATTCTAGTAGCTGAGTGATTTTTCACCACCATACCACAATGTCGTTCTCTATAATATTAGGTCCAACCTTATAACTTCCAATCTTTGCCCCTTTGCCAAACTTAATATATTTACCACAATAGGTTAAATATTCTCCATTATGACATGATAGACATGGATCTTAATGCCTCTTAAGCCATTAATGTAATAAAAAAATTTAGCAACTAATAACTAATAAAGAGTATTTTCTAAAAATGATGGGAGCTAAGTTCTCTCTTACTTTCAAAAATCCCTCATGTAGCCCTTTCTCAATTTTAGTAGAAAAGTCATACTCAATGTTCACTTTAGTATTTTGTATCCTCGTTGCCATTATCATGAGATAGATTGGCATCCTCTCTTCAGCATCTATTCCAAGAAAGTTTGGCACAAAGAAAAATAAGTTCTTTTGAAATATACTTGGAAGTCTTCTATGGAAAATGGCTCAATTTGGGAGGGGGAGATAGATATCCCCCTATTGATTACAACCCTTTTTATGTGTAAAGGAAGTTCATCACTCTTGTAGGTTTTTCTCAATCTGCTATAGTCCTCCTCACTTTTTTCCAAGTCAGTCTTAGTGATAGCTTGCTTGTTTAACATAAAACACTCAATAATTGCTTCTTTAGTTATCACCACTAATGGTGAACCATCTGGAATTCTTATAATCCTAGTAGTCGAGTGATAATATTGTGCCAATACTTTAACAAACTCAACATCTACAAAGATATTTGGGACTATCAATTTGGCCATATCTAAGGTCAAAGGATTTGAAACTAAAATCTTGTCATCCCTTTTTTCATAGAAGTACCAAAACAAATCCTACCTTGAGATAGGGATAATTGGATCTCTACATCCATGGGTTGTATCTTTAAACAACTTTTGGAATCCTTTGTCTACAGAGTTAGGTAACACATCTAAAATGGATTATTGCAGGGACCTCTTGCTTGATTTAGAAACTATGGACTCTTCCTTTTTACTCGCAAGTTGACTTCTTTTGGGTGGCATGATGAAGAATTTACTCCTACTTGATTTCTTTGAAGTGTCTACTTTTAGGAGAAAATTCAGTTCTTATACACTTGCTAGAGAGGATTTCTGTGAACTTACCTAGTGAAATAACAGTTATAGAGTCTTCCCCTTTGAACTCCCTTTCCTTTGGTATGTTGAGCTATGTGAATCATTGCTAAAATGTCATCAATTCCCAAGTAATATTTGTTGCTGCTAAGCTCGGTCACCTAACTATTAATGTCAATTCATGCAAAATATTTCTCAATATGTTCATATTTCGAGTTTGAATGCATGCCTTTTATTTTGGGAAATCGAACGACTCTTGTTTAGAGGTGTAATCATTGCTACTGACGATTTAAATGCTTTGGCAACTTATACCGCAGTATCGCTCTATCATATCAAGACCATTGCAGGGTAGTGGTATGATAGGGTCAGCAGTACCACCACCCTACATGCACCCCTTTGGACTCCCGTGGGATGATGGGTTAATTCTAGCAGTTGAGTGATTTTTCATCGCCATACCACTCTGTCATATCAAGACTACTACGGGTAGCTGTATGGTAGGTGAACAATCACTTGGCTACTAGAATCAACCCACCATCCCGCGAGAGTCTAAAGGGGTTTGCATGGGGTGGTGGTACTGCTAACCCTACCATACTACTACCCCACAATAGTCTTGATATGACAAAGCGGTATGGTAATGAACAATCACTCAACTACTAAATTAACCTACCATCATGTGGGAGTCCAAAGGGGTGTGTGTAGGGTGGTGGTAATGCTAACCCTACCATACCGCTACCCTACGACGGTCTTGATATGATAGAGAGGTACTGCAATACAAGTTGTCAAAGCATTTAAATTGTCAATGGCAATAATTACACCTCTAAACATGAATCATTCAATTTCCCAAGATAAAAGGAATGTATTCAAACTCAAAATATGAACAGATTATGAAATATTTTACACAAATTGACATTAATAGTGAGGTGACTGAGCTCAATGTTCAACAAATATTACTTGGGACTCGACGAAATTTTTGCAATCATTCACCCAGCTCAAAGTACCAGAGGCAAGGGAGTTCAAGGGGGAAGACTCTGTAGCTATTATTTCATCGAGTAAGTTCACAAAAACCCTCTCTAGCAAGTGTATAAGAACTGAATTTATTCCTACAAGTATACATTTAAACAAAATCAAGTAGGAGTAAATTCTTCATCATGCCACCCAAAATAAGTGAACTTGAGAGTAAAAAGGATGGGGTTGCAGTTTCTAAATCAAATAAGAGGTCCCTGCAATAATCCATTTTAGATGTGTTACCAAATTCTATAGACAAAGGATTCAAAAAGGTGTTTAAAGATACAACCCATGGATGTAGAGACCCAATTATCCCTATGTCAAGGTGGGATATGTTTTGGTACTTCTATGAAAAAAGGGATGACAAGATTACAATTTCAAATCCTTGGCCCTTAGATTTGGCCAAATTGATAGTCCCAAATGTCTTCGTAGATGTTGAGTTTGTTAGAGTACTGGCACAATATTATCACCCAGCTACAAGGATTATAAGAATGCCAGATGGTTCACCATTAGTGGTGCTAACTAAAGAAGCAATTACTGAGTGTTTTATGTTAAACAAGCAAGCTATCACTAAGATCGACTTGGACAAAAGTGAGGAGGATTATAGGAGATTGAGAAAAAACTATAGGAGTGATAAACTTCCTTTACACATGAAATGGGATGTAAACAATAGGAGGATATGTATCTCCCCCTCCCAAATTGAGCCATTTTCCATAGAAGACTTCCAAGTATATTTCAAAAGAGCTTATTTTGCTTTGTGCCAAGTGCTTGGAATAGATGTTGAAGAGAGGATGCCAATCTATCTCATGATGATGGCAATGAGGATATAAAATACTGAAGTGAACATTGAGTATGACTTTGCTGCTGAAATTGAGAAAGGGCTACATGAGGGATTTTTGCAAGAGAGAACTTAGCTCCCATCACTTTCAAGAAATAATCTTAAGTCATTAATAAAATATTTACTTGTTATAGTGGAAATCACATACTCTAATCATTTTAACCCTTTGTCTTCAATTCATGTTGACTTATTTGTCCCAAGAATAACGAAAAGCATAGAAGTGGCGTACTTTGGTGAAATTTGATAAATTAACTATGCTTTGGCCAATCTTTACTTCTTGTTTCCAAGAGCCTATACTTATTCTATGTTTTACCCTTTTCAATATCTAGATCAATTCTATAGGCACAAAAATGAACATGTTCAAATCTATAGACGATAAAATGAACTTGGATCTATGATGAAAAATGATCTCTAAGCTATTAAAACTCAAAAAATAGTGTTGAGATCAAGCCAACCCCTTCTCATCTAGTCATTGTTTATCAAATTGAATGTGAAATATTTAATCCAATGGATGATCCAATTAGGTGGGCCAAACTCATTTTCTAGATTTACAAAGTTGAAACTAATCAACTTTCTATTGATTAAAAAGATGGCTAGAACTAATGACTTTTTCTATTGATTAAAAGCAAGGCTAGATTGATTCCTCTTGCAGTTAGGTGTAATCACTAGTGTCATCTCTATTCTTGGCTTTGGTAGCTCTTGTGTACCCTCTATTAGATAATTTCTCCACCATTGAATTTTAAACTTGGATTGTTTATTAATTAGTCCTTAATTCCAGAACCTTAATAGATCAACTTATTTAGGAGTTATTTGTGGAGTTGATGGCTCCATGAATGTTTAGTTTTTCTACTTATTTTTAAGCAGCCAACTTAAATTGTTATTAATAGTATTAATAATAATTTGTACAATAGAAAATTAGATAAAGAAAAATAAAATCAAATATTAAAAAAGAAGGAAAGAAATTTGTGGAGCCACGTGGATTTTAAGAAATATGCAGTTGCTGCTTATTTCTAGCCCCCCCTCTTTTTCCACAGCTTATTTTCAATTCCTAAACAATAGTTGTTCCATTAAAATAGGGAAAGATTCCAAATTATCCTTTCCCAAAATAAAAATTTATGCATGGGAACACCCCTGCTACTTAAATTTAAGCAGAAAATTGAGTTAAGCAACTGCATGAGGACATGAGGTAAGCATTGGCTGCTTAGGTGGTTGATGTGGACCCTCTAAACCTTTCGTTTCCTCTACTATTTTCTATTGTGTTCCTTTGTCTCTCCTCTGGCTCTTCATGTGACATTCACCACTATAATAAAATTTCAATTCAATTTTGAATCTCTCCAGCTGAATTCATTGAAAAGAAGCCTGCGCATTTCTGTCCTATCATTTTGTGATGTATATCGAGTGGAGCTAACAAAACTTGGCATACAGATAGTTTTGTTGGTATTTGCTTGCCCTCGCAAATGCTTTGGCGCTACATGGATTAGTGTCTACTTCCACTTCATCAAATTGGCTATCTACTAACCAAATGCTTCATAGTTTACTGAGTTCATCTAGAATTTAGAAGAATCTTTTCAGCGATGGGAGGATCATCGTTGTTGTGCAGTAGAGGGAAATGCTTGCATCTATATAGCCTGAGCTATTCGGTGATTTATCCAATTTCTACTTTGACTAATATTTAAGCTTCTTATTTTTGTCCTCTCGTTAGATAGCTCCTCCGAAACTGGTCAAGAGCTTAATATTTTAGTGTTGGCATTGTAACTTTATTCATGCGCAGGCAGATATATGAAGTTTCCTATCGTCTCCTATTGTGCAAATTGGTAGAACAAAATTTTGATATCCAAAAACACCGTGAAAATCTTGCTAGATTAAAAATCTTATAAATGCAATACATGAAATCCTTCCCTGACATTTATTTTCCTGTAGATTATATTTTGGCAACCAAGTTCAGTTTGGGTTTAATTGGAAACGTTTTATATCAGCAAAATTTGAAAAACCATAGCTATATGTTGATGAAAAGAGAAATAAATATTTATGCAGGATAAAAACCAACTCAAAATAAGAAAGTAGTCCACAGATTCAATCCAAACAGCTAGGAGCGCATGACCACCGCCTTGCACAATATTTTTGGCAAGAAACTTGCATAACTAGGGATTTTTGAAACTTTCTCAGATACCATCTATCATTTTACTCTAAAATACAAAGTTTCGTTACTTTTAATTTATTTTTGTATTTAAGAATGTGTTTTTGGAAAAAAAATCGTTATCCCATTTTACATGTTTTTGGAGTGCTCTTCTTTTAGTTCCCAGCATCTTGTAAAGCAATATATACACATTTTTGAAGAAAAATAAATAAATAGGTTGATTAAGTAAATATACAGTTAATTAAGTGTAAATTATTTTAATTAATCAATGTTATTTAGACTTAATAAATTAGATTAATTTTAATAGTTATTTTTGAAAAATAAATATAATAGTGAGGGTTTTTAGCTCTATGATCAAACAGTAATATGTATAATTATAATTCCGGTTAACTTGATTTATCTTCACTTGTATTTATTTTAATCTAAAAACAAGTAGCATTCAAGAATATGAACTTGAGTGATTTCTCTTATTGTTAGAAGTGGACATGTTTCCCTATGTCAACTCCCTCTCTTAAAATGAGTAAACAATAGAAGAAATCACTCTTGAGTCATTCCCCTAATTTTTTTTTGCAAATCTAGATTCCTTTTATTACATCAATTGAAGTGTCTTCTTCCCTAAATGTGAATAAGAAGCACTTGGATGATCAACCAAATTCAAATAAACATCTTTAAATGCACAACTATATACCAATAAATCACATGAATACTTTTTTGTTTGGTTCAATGGCTCTAGGAAGGAAAGTAAAGTGTAGGATTGAAGAAAATTTGAGTTAAAGTTGAGTTATGGTTCAAAATTTATGAACAAACTAGTAGATAGATATATTTTGACCATCAAGACAAAAAGGTGAAAGAATTAATAAGCATTTATGGATTAGTTCATAGATAGGCATAATAAATGAATAATACATGGGGATGTGGATCAATTTTGGTAAGGTATGGATAAAGGATGTGGGAATGTGTAAAAGTGGAGGAGTAGCAACATGGAGGAAAAAGCTTGACTCCACACAAGATTATGAAAATTTTCAATGTGTATATGTATTAAGACATTCTCTTAAAATGGACAAAAATACTAAATGGGAATGCCATTAGTATAAAAAAATCATCATTACAACTTTACATAGATAATCTAGGCTAATAAAATAAATGTAAACAATGCATATAAAATTAATTTACATGTAATTAGGGAACAATTAGAATCCAATTGTGAATGCTTTGATGGGTAAGAGTCAATTATGACCTATGGTAATAATTTGAATAAAATTTT
Source organism: Sequoiadendron giganteum (assembly GCA_007115665.2). Taxonomy (NCBI): domain Eukaryota; kingdom Viridiplantae; phylum Streptophyta; class Pinopsida; order Cupressales; family Cupressaceae; genus Sequoiadendron; species Sequoiadendron giganteum. Next base: position 205,232,743 of record CM021100.1, read on the forward strand.
GTGTTAAGTTCTCTTCATCTTCATCTTTTGTGTGTCAAACTATCAAGGTGGTGATTACAAACACCTTTTTAAGGAGATTTCTAGATCATTATAATCAAGTTATATCATAGACAACATGCACAACCATATAAATGGCTTAAATATAGTTGTCCCAAAATCTAAAATGATAATAAGTGCATATTGAATGTCTTAAAATACCAAGACACAATAATAGTTTACACAAAACATGTGCCAAGTCAACCCATAATGGTTATTAGGAAAGGGTCATAGCTTAGAAACTTATATTTAAAATTTAAGAGTTTGGGATCAACCTTAAGCCACTCAAGATTGACCTAGAACAAAAATGTATAAGTTTTGAGGCAATAAATGAATGGTGTGGACATGGCTTTGAATGTAGGATAATAAAAATGTGTAAATAGTGAATATATGAGAATGCATAAATAAGGGGGATAACGTTGGGTGCATTGAAATAGTTATAGATGAATATAAACTAGATTTGGATAAGCATATACTCATAAGCCAAACTTGACATTAAATTAAGATATTCCATCAAAATACCCCAAAACTGTATGTGAATTAGTAGGGGTATACAAATTTCACCATTAGATTTAGCCCCCAATTTGAGGTGAATGTGAATTTAATATGAACATACATTTCAAATTATATGGAAATTCTTAGCCTTTAAATGAAAAGTAAATATCCAAACATTTAAAAAGGATATTTGGTTTTTGTAAATTAATTCACCATTATTGGATTCTTCTTTTGGTCTTCTCCTTAGAATGAGTAATCCATAGGGACTTACAAAATAGAAAAGATATATTCTATAGATAGATTATCATGCAAGTGGAGAAATAAAAAATAACAAGTGGTTTTAGTTATCCATAAAAAATGAGTAGAGAAATATAGAAGGATTAGAGATTTTGCATGTATGAAAAGTGATACAAGAGTGCTTTACTTGATGCAACAATATTATATAGAACATTCAATATGACCATATGATTCTACTCCACTTAATATAGAAAATATGATTTTCTTGATTAAAGTAATGCAATAGAACCTCATTTAATTTTGGGCATGTAATGTGAACAAGATCCATCTAGGTATAGTGGCGAGTCTCTATGTAGAATAAGTCATTACCTAAAATCTCTAACATGAAAGTGTTGGTGAATTCTATGCTCCTTCTTCAATTGGTTGCATCAAGTAGATGCAAGAAATTTAAGGAGAGGGAAAAATAATGCATGATAAATAAGTAAAGTAATTGAATCACATAACCATGTAAGCACACATCGTCATTTGATAGGTAAAAGCATGCAATGATTTTAATAAATAGCATCATGTGAGAAACAAATAATAAATATTGAATAGTAACCATGTAATCATATAAATTACATGAGCACATAAGGTCATAAATTAGATATGAGTATAAAGGAATAAGGGTGCCCCAAAATAGGGAAAGCACAAAGTAAGGTTCACATTGAAGGCTAGGTAAGGATCATGTAAAAAAATTAAAAGAGTAATGGAATTGAAGGATAGGAATATAAATGTGAATAAAAAAGATTAAAATGAAAATGAAGAATAAACCTACGCAAGATTATACTCTATTTCAATCCTAGCTATCACCTTAGATTGAGTTAGAAACCAAAAATAAGAATAAAATAAAACAAATACATTTTAGTCAATAGTTCTTATTTGACCACAAATGTCATTGTGCTCCATGATCTTGTTCATTTGAAGGACTTTGGTTGCCCATACAAGAAACATGATGATGCATTTCAGATTGAGAACCCTTGAAAATGGCACATAGATGGGTAGATTTACAAGCTTGGGAATGGATTGATCAATGGTCAATATTTGATGAGAGATCAATGGTTGGGTAGTTGTAGGATGGATGGTGTAGAAAAAGTAATTTTATAATTATTTGATTTTAGGGAGTTAGTTATGAGATGAAAGGTGGAGATAAAAGCACATTTCTATTTTTTATTGAACTTTGAGTTAAAAAGGTTGAATTTAATATATAAAATATATTAAATCATGTGAAGTGGGAAGGGGAATAAATAAGTTGTGTTAACTTTATTTATTTAGGACTTAGGAAAATGGGTAAATAGTTACATAAATTAATGTAATTTATTTAATTAATTAAAAGTTGGTTAAGTTCAATGGTGATGTTAGTGTTGCACAAATGGTTTTCGATGCTCCAAAAGATCGACCTGTTAATGTCTTATACAACCACCAAAGTTAATGAATCCATGGGAGGTGGTTAATCAATACCATAAACCTGAGCGTTGCGTTGCACAACACAAGGAGACCAAGTGTGTACACCTCACAACAATCCCTCAGCACAAGAGAGGGATTCAAACATGTGACCCAAGCTTTGATACCAATTGTTGCACAGATGGTTGTTGTTGCACATAAAGATTGACCTATTAATGTCCAATACAACCGCTAGAGTTAATGAATCCATTGAAGGCAGTTAAGCTATGCCACGAACCCGAGCGTTGTGCTACACAACACAAGGAGACCAAGGGCTCACACCTTCCAACAATTAGAATTATTAATATTGTTTAGATGTCTACAATATGTACAAATAAGTAGCATGTGATCATAAAATATCATGTAAAGACGATCACCCCTAATATAGGCAATATGATAAGATAGCTCTATAAGTATGATAAAAACTATAGGCTCATATAGTGATAAGATATTTAAATAAGATAAGCATATGATAAGTCCTCATAAGGCTAATGAAAATAGTAGCTAAGGAATGACAATTAATTTGTCCTCTATGTTGAGTACTTAGTTTAGCATTCATTCTAGTAGTATGTTCTAGGACTCATTCAACCTGTTATTTGGATCTATCACCTTAACTACATTATTAAAATCTGCCTTATGTTTGGTTTAGATATTCCTCAATGTTTAAATTTGGCTTATATGATTGAACCTAGAATCCAACATATTTTTGGTATAGTCCTTGCTAGACAAAATATTTATAAAATGACCAATCCTAATTTTGATCTCTTCCAACAAATAAAATCCAATTTTTCAATCTTTTCTTTATTTTCCAAATAGACTTTTGAAACTATTTATAAAATATTAAACCCTTAACTATTCAAATAGTAGAAAGTATTTTCAAAGAGATTAATTGCCGTGTTTCTCTATTGTTTCTTGTGCTTCTCTATATCTTATATTCTACCTTCTTCTATCTAGTTCAAGTAAAAGGAAGATCAAAAACATCGAAGAGAGATTGATCTTCAATCCATCTTGGGATTTGGGAGATTTTAGGGATTAAAGGGTTGATATAGGTTTGGGGATAGAAATTTTTTTTTATCCAAACAAGGTCTTTCATTTCCCTCCATGGTGCTTAAATGTTTCACATCACCATGTTAGAATTAGGTGTTCTACTTACCTTGCAAATACCATGTATTGAAATTATTGTAATTAGCCATGTAGATGATAAATAATGTATAATTTCCAAAAATTATGGATTGTGTAAAATAGGATGCCAAAATGAGGGTAGCAATATTATTTATTCCCTAGGATACTTGGAAAAATGTGTGAGAGGGAATTGAATAGAGAGGTTACACCAAAATTCTAAAGATGGGAGTTACATGGAACATCTTCTCAAGATACGTGTCATGATAAGAAATTAGTGCACTCATGGAGTCCCTAAAATTGGGAAAATGACTTCTAAATACCTACAACATAAATTCAAAATTTACAGATATGCTAATTAACATAGTTTTGAGAATGTGAGTAGAAATTGATAGAAAACTATCCTCAAATTCTATTCTATTACATACTATTTGATTATTATGCATCTCCTTTAGCTAGGACTATGATCTCCCACCACTAGTTGTAACCAATTTACACAATCTACCATGAAGAAAACATTTTTTTATTTTAAGGTCTTTATTTTAACTTATTAACATAATTTGTAGTATACCTCTCAACCTTGTGGTATAGTTCAATTATCATGTTTGCATATGATTTAATTACATACTCAAATTACCTTAAAGTGATCAAGATAGTTTAGATTTGTTTGTCTTCACATGTTGGTTCATCCCCTTCACGTGATAGTTGTAGAGGATGCTCTTTTGGTAGAGCAGGAGTCCCCCCCAACCTCTTTTCAGGCCACATCTTCTAGTGCCCACAACCGAAGTAGCTAGATTGTGCACGAGCGTAAGTGTTGATGAAAGGATTTGGTCGAGGAGTACATAGCCCTGCAGAAGACTAGGGAGGAGCTTGTTGTTTTTCTTTCTTCTCCTACTCCTTTTGTTGTTTAGATCCTACTTTTTTTTTCTCCTACTTCTATCTTTTCTTCTTCCTCAGTTCTCATCGCCTTAGTTCTTCTTTTGACTTCATTGGCAGATCCTAATGAACCTCACACAAAAAGGGTGCAAGTGTTCATCGCTCCCTTGGTGGAGCCTCCCCTTCTTACTTCTCTTCATGATATTCCTCCTTTCTCATAGCTTATAGACATGCCTTACACAAAGGTGGTGTCCTTTGTGGTTCTGTATCCTTCTAGCATTCTATTATTTTCTATTAAAACCATTAGATTTCAGCATTCAGGTTGTTAGTAGGTCCTAATTGTTTCTAGCAACAAGCTTTACTTTTAGTTTGTATGAGATGCCAGTGTACCACAAAGATGCTAGTGCACCGCGCTTTCATCCTTGGTTCGCGCTCTTGTCCTCTAGCCAAGAGCCTACAAGTCTATTTCCTAATACCTCTAAGGTCTGTTCACTTGACTTCTGAAGTCCTCCATCCAATAAACCCAAAAATATAGTTTAGTATTTCTTTCATTTGTCATCATGTCACTTAAGCTTTTGTCATTGAGGTAACCTAGAGCCATCCCTCCCCTGCAAACTCTTCCCTATCCTAGATGCTCAAGAGTGGTGGATCCTCTCTGTTACAACGTGATATCCAATGAAAAGTAAGTGATAAACTATAACTTTGAAATCTATATAAGATAATAAAATTATATATTCTTAAAAACATTAATTGTCATGTATATGTAAATTATTATATGAAATGGGGCAATAATTTATTTTCTTAAAAATAAATTTTTCCAAACACTCTAGTTGTGAATTTTTCATCCATTATATTTTGGGTCTATAGTAAAATTTTCAAAGGAAAAACAAATAAAATAAATAAGTGTTTGTTCTCTTTTCTATCTTAGAGAGGTATTGCTTCAATAAGAATTTTCATTATATAATTTTTAGTACCTTGATGTGATATTGAACTCATCTATGCCCCTCTAGATACAAGCCATAGATCTATACATGAAATTAAAATACAACCTCTTACAACAAGTTGTTATATATAATGATCATAAAACAAATGCTCCTTGTTCAATTCTTTTATATTTAGTTCAATAAGAATCCTCATATGATCTAGAGCCTCCTCCCTAATTGTTCTAAGGTTGTATCTCACATAAATTTCTCTTGGTTGAGCAATCTCTACATGTTCTTTCTCATGCTTTAACAACAATAATAAGAAAAATGTGTTATGAAAATTTCTATTCAACATATAATTCATAATTCTAATAAATCCAAATTTATACTATGAAATATTATAGATAAGTACCTAAAAATCTTTGGAGTCATCGACTAGTTGAAAAACCAAGGATACACTAGTTTCAAACTTATTTCCTTCAAAATTTTCATATATGTTTTATATGGGAAAATTGAAGAATAATTTGCATATAGTATGGAAGTTGATCCATCAATGGCATAATCACAATTACATAATGAAGTTAGAACAAATAACTTCATATATACCAAGTAAACTCAAAATAAAAAGATAAGATGTATATATATTATTATGATTTATTTTTATTTTTTATCTTTTCAAATTAGGCTATGATAGTAATAAACTCTAAATTAAATAACTTATTTGATCAAGGCCTCCCTAAAGGATATGAGCTCATCAATTGTATAACTTCATATAACAAGTAAATTGACAATAAAAAGATAACATTAATTTTATGATGTTTTTTTAAGAGGGAACAAGTTGGAGAAAACTTTTATATTAGTAATACCTAATTAAGGTATAATTGACCTTTGTAGCTCTTAATCCTCAAAAAATTGTTTTAAGGAAACCTAAGATAGAAATTTCAATTTATTGTTCATTTAATTTCCTACATAATAATATGTTTGCATGAGATTTGGACATAAAATTTAATGAATGGTGGAAACCAATTTTTAATCATGTTCATGTCTAGAAAACTACTAGATTCCCAAAGGAATTGGAGAAAGGGATAGAATAAATAGTATGAAGATGGTTATTCCCTAACCACACTTGAATTTGACTTGAAGGAGATTCATTGATGTCTTGATTCTTCCATGGTATGTTTCTTCATATCTCCTAATTGAACTAAATACAAGTGTATTTTTGTGAATATTTCTATTCAGCTAAAAATTTGGAGGCAAACACATTTTCTAACTGTCATTAGAAAAATGTTTAAACTAATATCCCAAATTTTCAAGATTGGATGAGATTCCTAACTTCTTGTAGATTAAAATAATTAATTTTAGGTGATGGAAAGTTTTTGGATATATAATGAAAGGTAAATTTAAAAATAATTACTTACATGATAAATAATGGGAAGAACATAAGTCATATTATTCAAATTCCTCATGAATAAACAAGTGACTAGCACAATGGTCAAAGAATTTAGGGATTATCCCATTCCTACCAGGCTTAAGTTATCTTGAGCACTACATGCACGTTGACTAGTGATGTGGCATGACTATTCATTGTTGGATAGCTTTAAAAACCACTACGTATTCCATTATAGAATCTCACCTCATGGTCATTGTTACCATTGCAATTAGACTTAAAAATATGCCCACTTTCAAAGAGATAAAATTCATGAAATCGATACACTCTAAAATACACTTATTCTAATTATAAGATGTGATGCTCGTATAAAACAAAACTATCACATTCTGTTACAATCCAATAATTTCAAAATTATAACTTTGTTAACCCTACCTATTATTAATGCCAATGCAACCCATTTGAAGGATATCTTGCAAGCACACCAGCCACTCTTAGGTGAGCCTATGCCTCTTTTTTGAATTGGGGTTTTGATTTCACTACTCGTTGACATGCATTTTATTTATAAAACAAGGAAATTGATGCCTATTCAAAACTCTATATTTCCCATTTTAGATATCTAAGATTGATACAAGAAGGAAAAATGATGGTGATTAAAATTTTGATTTTATGGTTTTATCAAAATGAATGTGATTTGAGAATACAATATTTTCATCTCAAGGGAAATGACACGTTAATCTTATCAACCCCTATAATTTACCACATAATATAATAGAGTTCATGAAATATTCAAGAAATCACATAATATGTTCAAGAATTATTATATGCTTCAAAAGAGGCCCATATTCATTATAATACAACATAAATTCATTATCCAACCCTAGATATTGGTAGAGAAATTTTTTCTTGTACAAAGTCCATTCCACAAAAAGTAATTACCATTTTTATCATTCTAAAGGGTGATCTTGGTTTCAATACTTTCTCTTAAAGGAAGAGGATATAAGTGGAAAAGCTTGAGACAAAAAAAACAAAGGAAGACATCCTTGATTTCATATATAAATAGAGAGAATGAATGAAGAAGAATTTATATTGGAAAACTATAAAAAAATGGTAGTACATGAATAATGTTTATGATTTTTTTAATTTTGTATCAATCCCTAGTTGTTAGCAGAGAGATTCATGCATGTTTGAAAGCTTATTCCATAGAAATTGATCACCCTATTTGTTATAAACCAACATAAATTCAACATATAATCCTAGCTATTAATAGAAAAAATCATGCCTAATCAATAGCTTATTCCATGGAAAGTGACTAAAATTTCTCCAATAGCAAAGTCTTTCCACTCTCTGTACACATCTTGTAGAAACAAAATAATTATTTTCCTCTTCTTCACTGCAAATTAATGAATTTTGTACATTAGATAAATACAAAGTTGTCTTCACTATAATAATATGTGAGGAAGCAGGGTTGACCCCACAGTGTGATAGTAGGTCACAAGACCTGTTGAGAGGGTCGTCTCATGTTTGAGACTCTTCGGTGCTTGCAGGTACGTCAGGATTAAGCACGATGTTCAAGGGCTTTGCATGGACAGAGGAGTGGCGTTTAGGCCCGACAGTGGAGTTTGGCGTATGATAGAGATGGAAGGCTGAGAGAGGAAAAGCGGGCCAGGAATCAAAGAAGTCAGACCGGTGGTAGAACAAAAGACACAGGGAGATGAAGGTTGGCAGTGCGGTAGTTGGAGTTGAAGGAAGAAAGGTGCTACAATGGAAATGGAAGGAGAGAAGGTGTTGCAGGAGGGAGGAAGGAAAGAAGAAGGCCCGAGGAGACGAGACGAAGGAGGAGGATGGAGGGGCGAAAAAGAAGGAAGTAGAAAGAAGGAGGAAGGCAGGATGACAAAGGAAGGAGGAGGAATGAAGGAATGGGAGACCCAAGGGGTGACGAAGAAGGAAGTAGAAAGGAGGAGGAAGGCAGGGTGATGGAGGAAGGAAGTAGGAACGAAGGAATGGGAGATCCGAGGGAGGTGGGAGGAAGGATGGTTGAAGGAGGAGGCAAAAACAATAGTCATGGATGGGGTCCACCATTGTGACCCCACTGGTTCAAAGCTCCAGTCAAAAGCGATTATCCATAAAAAAAAAATATATATGTGAGGAAGCTACAATAAAAATTGTAGTATACCTTATAAAATATATTATGAACAAATTCAATATATTACATTTAAACTAAAATAAAAAAAAGACCTATTAAGAACCTACATCTATGAGAAAGTTCAATAAACTTTGGATTCCAATTCTAGTTAGTTTTATTATGTAGTGTATAGAAATAACAATATCTATACTATACATGTTTGCTACATCTCCACCAAAGCATCACCCATGGTATCTCGACCCCTATTTATAGGGGACCCATCTTGACATCTCTTCAATCACCAAGGCTTATACATATATATGATACTTAATTGCCATCTCCTTTCTAGTTTTCAACATTTATTTCCAAAAATAAATCTTGCTAGCCTTATATGCAAAAAAAATTAAAAAATGAATAAATATATATTTAAAGACCAAACCCTTATCAGCGATGCTATTGTCTTTCTAATAAATGATTTTTTTTTTTTAAAGTAACAATCTTCAATATGTTGAAAAATATATTAACAAAACATATAAATATAATGCATGGAGTATCATTTCAATAGTTCAAAGTACCTCTTTTGATTGAAATTAAAAAAAAAAATTGTATTCAAAAGGTCAATGCCATCTCCAAACTGACAATAATCTTCATCATGGAAGGTTGAATATATAACAATGTTTTTGATATCACTGTCAGTGAAGCTTCTCAAAAAAAGTTGGAGCAACAATGGTGTGCTAAAATCTAACCAATGAAAAAAACAAACTATTAAAATTAAACCAAGTCAAGCAAACCAAATTTATATTAAAACCAGGTTAACAAGCTCGCCATGTTGAACATAATTCTGAAGTTTGAATTTTTTTTCAGTGGTGTTGTGACCTATTTCACACATCGCCCCATTACAAATGGGGGACCCTCAAGTTTGGTTCCGCCCTCTGCGCAACGTCCTCGAGAGTCTTAAATTTGGATAACTTTTTGAGAGTCAGTCTAGTCAAGTTGTGATTTTGAGCCCGTTTGTGTGCCTTAAAATCGTGGAAGTGCTTAGAAGACCTGGTAGACGAAGATCGCCATTGGTTTCAGTCAATTCTGACACTTCCTATTTTTTAGGGATTATGTTTTTTTGCTTTTTGCTTTTTGCTTTTTTGATTTTTGGCATTTTTAGGCCATTCTGAGGTTCCTATTTTTTAGGGATGCTTTTTGCTTTTTCTATTTTTGGAAAGTTTCTATTTTGGGAAAAAGTTGCTATTTTCGGATCCCACAGAGCGTGAAGTCAACATACCTCCAGAAAACATGAAAATAAAAAAAAAATTAAAAAAAATGGCAAAAGGTTTGGAAAATGGCTAAGTCTGAGAATGGCGCCCTTAAGGAAGGAATGGCAAGAAGGAAGCCAAGTCCGCCCTTGGCATAAGGAGACCCAAAGTCTGCCATAGGCAAGAAGGAAGCCAAGTCCACCCTTGGCATAAGGAGACCCAAAGTCCGCCATAGGCAAGAAGGAAGCCAAGTCCGCCCTTGGCATAAGGAGACCCAAAGTCCGCCCTTGGCATAAGGAGAGCCAAGTCCGCCCTTGGCATAAGGAGACCCAAAGTCTGCCATAGGCAAGAAGGAAGCCAAGTCCGCCCTTGGCATATGGAGAGCCAAGTCCGCCCTTGGCATAAGGAGAGCAAATTCCACCCTTGGCATGGAGAACATAAAGTCCACCCAAGATGTTTGGAAGAGGCAAATGGCAAGAAGGAAGCTGAAGTCCGCCCAGCCTAGAGGAAAATGGCAAACAACTAATGAAGTCCACCATACTAAAATGGAGAGATAGTGAGAAGTCTTCCCCAAGAAGTTTGGAGAAGGGTAGAAATATGAAGGGGTCCGCTCCAAGGTGTTTGGAAGGGGTGAAATTACAAAGAAAATTCTCTATTAATTGAATTAAATGTAAACCATAGTTGGCTCATAAAAACTCGCGAGTTTTTCAAAAACTCGCGAGTTTTTTTCAGAAACGAGTTTTTACGAGTTTTACTCGCAGAAGGTACAGTCCGTACTTTTTGCAAAAACTCGCCGGAAAAACTCGCGAGTTTTTGCAAAAACTCGGCGAGTTTTTAAAAAAAACCCGCGCGGCCTGTGTCTTATGTCCGCGGCCGGCCAAAATGTCATTGTCATTTCATTTTTTCACTTGTTTTCACTTTTAGCAGAGGAAAAAACTTGCCCAAAGCATTTTGCACTATTTATCTGTGATTTGGCATCGAGGGGACGAGATTCGAAGGGGATTTTCATCAGATTTCGAAGGCAAATTGGATTTCCAGGTAGGTTTTCTAATTTTTCTTGTTCTTTCTTTTTTTTTCATTTTTTCTTCTTTTTTGTTGATTGTATGTTTAAAAAACATCATGAATGAACTATAAAACAAATTCAAATACATTTATATGTTTAAAAGAAGATTTAGATTCAACAAAACAAGAATTTGTGACACTTTTTTATGATTTTTTAATATATTTTGCAAGTTTTTTTCATTTTTTTCAAATTTTCTTCAAATTCTAGTTATTTTTTGTAATTTTGATTCTTCTTGTTTGTTGAAAACATGTTTAAATTTATATATTAGCTTAATTTGTTACTAATTTAAAGTAGTTTTCTGATTTTTACATTTTTTTGTAACCCTAGTTTATTATTTTCTTTTTTTAATCCATTTTTTTGATGAAAAATTGAAAATGTTTAGAGTTTAGACTTTAGAATCTTATATTATTTTACTATTTAGAATCTTAGATTAGTTTAGAATCTATTTTGAAATTTTCAATTTTGATTTAATCTAATTTAGCTTGTTTTTAAAATTTCTATCAAAAAACTAACAAGTTGTGATTTCACTTTGTGTGTGTACTGTGTAGGTAACAGGTTAATTGATCATGGCTTCTGAATCCGCTTCTACCCCTACCTCTGCCCCATCCGTGCCTGGGAGTGGGGAATATGTAGGCACTCGTCCAAAAGGAGCTAGAGATCCCGCTTGGAGATATGCATATGAAGGACCAGAACCTGGATCAGTGTATTGCATTAGATGTAAAGAAATTTACCGTGGAGGCATCAATCGCCTCAAATACCACCTTGCAGGCATCCCTAGACGTGATGCTAAGGCTTGCATAAACACCAATGAGGAAATCAAAAGACAAATGAATGCAATAATTTTCGCTGCAGAAGAAAAAAAGATGCAAAAAGCGAAGGCAAAAGCAGCAATGCAAGCTGCCATAGCTTCTTCTCAAGGTGTTGCAAGTGCAGACAACCTTCACTCACTGTCAGATGATGATGATGTAGTAGCCAACATAGCGGGCTCTCTTCGTGGTCCACGTGTGCGAAGGCAACCCACCACCACCATGCCTTCATCTTCCTCTACTAGAGTACCAGTGGCAGGATCAACACAGACACCTAGAGCCACAGGTTCACACATTGGTGATTTTTTTGTGCCTAGAAACACACCTGGTGCACAACCTTCTTTAGAGGCAACTGGGTGGAATAAGGAGGTGCGTGAGCATGCAGATGTTGCTTGTGCCGATTTTTGGTACTTCAACAACATCCCTTTCAATGTGGCAAGCTCACCTTATTGGGACAATTTGGTGACCGCATTGACAGTTGCAGGGAAAGGCTACAAGGCGCCTTCGCGCAAAGAATTGAGTGGAAGGTTAGAAATTAGTTTATGTTCTTTAATTTAATTTTATGTTTCTTAAGTTTAATTTATGATTAATTTAAGTTATTTTTTTGTTTACAAATTAAAATTGTGTACTTAATTTCACTTTGTACTTGTAGGTTGCTTTCTAATGCTACTGAAAGAGCAAAGGCAGTGATACAAGAACAAAAAGAAGAATGGCAACAATATGGCTGCACTATTCTTTCTGATGGGTGGACGGATGGAAAAAACCGTACCATCATAAATTTTTTGGTTTCTTGCAAAAATGAGGTGGTGTTCTTGAAATCCGTAGATGCCTCCAACATAGTAAAAAATGCAGAAAATTTGGCTAGAATGTTGGAGCAAGTGTGCATGGAGGTTGGGCTTAAAAATGTCGTGCAAATCATAACTGACAATGCAGCGGCATATGTGGCAGCAGGAAGAATCCTCCAAGATAGACACCAGACAATTTTTTGGACACCATGTGCTGCCCATGTCCTTGACCTTCTTTTTGAGGACATAGGAAAATTACATTGGGTCACACCGATTGTAGAGGATGGAAGAAGGATCACTAAATACATCTACAATCACCCTTGGGTTCTGAGCTTGATGAGGGAGCACACCAATGGGAGAGACTTGGTGAGACCTGGTGTGACAAGGTTTGCAACGGTTTTCTTAACGTTGCAAAGCATTCTTGGCGCATTGACGGCTTTGAAACAAATGTTTGTGAGTCAAGCATGGATAGACTCACCTTATTCAAAGAAGCCGGAAGGAGAAAGAGTTGCAAGCATTGTCTTCGAGCCCCTCTTTGCACAAAAAGCAACAGAGATTGTGAAGGTAACTTCAAAACTTTGAGTTTGAATCTAAATTCAAATTGAACATTTTCTTAAAGTTAATGTCCTTCATTGTAAATTTGTAAATTACTAAATTGTAACTCTAATAGTTTTTTGCATTTTTAAATTTATATTGTAGGTGTCAGAGCCCTTGGTTAGAGTGCTCCGTTTGGTGGATGGGGATCAAACCCCAATGGGTTATCTTTATGAGGCCATGGATAGGGCCAAGGAGGCTATTAGAAATTATTATAAGGGGGACAGCCTCAAGTTTGATCCCATTTGGGAGATTATTGACAGGAGGTGGAACAATCAACTCCACCAACCTATCCATGCAACAGGGTACTTCTTGAACCCCCGTTTCATCCATTCAGGCACCTATACAGATCCTACTGGAGAGGTTATGGAGGGCCTCACTACTTGCATTCAGCGGATGACATCCACGCCTGATGAGGCAGACTGCATTGTTAATGAATTGCAAAGTTACAGGGAAAAAAGGGGTGTACTCTTCTCTTCAGACTTGGCAAAGAGAGCAGTATCTAGGCTGCCACCAGGTATAAAATTTGAAATTTACAAGTTACAAAAATGAAAATTTGATAGTTACAAGTTACAAGTTACAATTTTCTAACTTTTTCTTCTTTTTTTTGTAGATGTTTGGTGGACACATTGGGGTGGAAAAACCCCACATCTTCAAAACTTTGCCCTCCGTGTTTTGAGCCAGCCTTGTAGTTCATCCAATTGTGAGCGCAATTGGAGTTTGTTTGAGGCCATCCACACAAAGAAGAGGAACAAACTCGCTCAAAAACGCCTCAATGACCTTGTCTATGTGCAATATAATCTTCGATTGCGCATAAAAAAGGTAGAGGAGATATCATATGATGATCCAATTGATTTGGAGGAGATAGATCCATACAGTGATTGGACAGGGCGAGGGGAGCAACCTCCATTGTTTACCGAGGATGAGATTTATGATTTAGAGCGACAGGCAATGGAGGAGGGTGGATTTACATTCTCATTGGATGACCTTGAGGATGATCCTGAGGAGGAGTCATTGCCAGTGCCACCACCAGCAGCTGCAGGAGGATCTACATCTAGGATGGAGGTTGAGGAGCCACAGGCACAGCAGGAGCGGAGTCCTATGATTACACCCTCTTCCGGTCCCATACTGAGATCTAGACATGGGAAGAGGAAGATGTGATTCATGTGAATTTGTAAAAACTGAAATATATTAATGTTTATGACATATGTAGTATTTACTTTCAGTTTTACAAAAACAATTTGCTATTTCATTTTGTTTCAGACTATTATCATATCAGCACATTGAGCATTCCACATGAGGATGCCATTTTGTATCCAATTTCTTTCAAATCAATCAAATATAGCTTGTTTCTTATATGTACTCATTTATTGACTCATTGGATGCATCTTATCTTTGAATTTTGCAAAAAAAATGAGTTTTTAGTGAAGTTTAAGCAATTTTTTAAGTTCCCGAGTTTTTTGCCGAGTTTTTTCCGAGTTTTTGCCGAGTTTTTGCCGAGCCGAGTTTTTCGGGCTTGCCGAGTACTTGAAAATGCCGAGTTTTCCAACTATAAAACTACCAGTGAAGTTGGTCGTTGGACAAGCCAAGACCAAAACTCGCCATGGCAAGAGAAGGGTGAAGTCCGCCCTGGACAAATAGAAGATAAAACATGCCATTGGCCAGGAATTATAAGAAATTTGCCCAACTTTGGAAGATAAATTTTTCTAAGGCATGAAAATGGAGAAATGTCTAGAGAGAGAGAGATTAGGTTGGCATGAAAATTACTCCTCGGCAAGGCGAAATGAAATTCTTTGGCAAGAAGTGAAGAATATAAGGCAAGGTAAATGCGAAGGCCATCCTTCTCAGCTCGGATAAAATCCTGAGGCAAGGATAAAGAATAGAAAAATGCCATGGAGATCTCCAAGTTCGCCCAACCCAGAAGGAGAGAGAAAATGAATTGTTTGGCTAAGTAAAATGTCCAGAAAGGTCAGAAGTCCGCACGGAGAGTTGGAATTTGGCAGACAAATTATTGAGCACATTTTGGCTAGGCAGACAATTGGAAGATAAAATATTTAGCCACGGGCAGACAAATTTAGCCATGTATCAATTTTAAATGGGTTGGAATTTGATATTTTAATATTTTTAATTATTTCCCAACACTTAGGGAATTTTAATTCAAAATTCAAAATCCGAAGATTATTTGGAAGATTAAAATATTCCGCCTTAGGTAAATTTAAATTTTCCATGATCTAAAGATTTAAAATATGTTGGAAAATTAATTTTAAACAATTAATTTAATATCCTTTGATATTCTTTCCAACACTTAGGCAAATTTTAAGGAAAGCTGAAGATCTCTGGCAGAGGTGGCATAGAGATAAAAATTGGAAACTTGCCTCAACGACTGAAAGTAAAATTGGAAACTTGCCAATCTCAGAAGAAAAATGTTTCTAAAATTGAGAGAAGATCAAAGAAAAGAAAAAAATCCCTTGAGAAAAATCACACTTCTCAACCATAAAATTAGTTTCAGCAACTCATTTCTTCACAATTTCGACTGAGAAGAAGCTATTTCTCTCGAATCTTCAAGGAATCGTTTGCGAAAGAAAGGTTCATGAAAGTAACGTTGTTGTGAGAATCGAAGGAGTAATTTCTTGTTGACAGGCGTGATTTTTAGAGAGAAATAAATTATTTCTTTGCTAAAATCATACTTCCCAGCAGATTGGGGCACTTCCTGGCATATTTTCAGAATTTTTAAATTCGTTTGCAGCTAGAATATGATCTCTAAGGTTTGGAAATTAATCAGTAGTATATTTCTACCTCGTTTCTATCTTCTACTTTCTTTTCGGCACAAATTCTATTCAATGATGAGCGAATCTGTTTACTTTCAGCTTGCTTTTTGACATAAATTTTTAAATTAATAAGCTGAAAGTGCGATTTTGTCCAACTACATCTCGAAATAAATTAATTGTTTAAAGGTCTTATATTAATATTAAGTATTTTGTGCTTGCAGGTTGACAGTAGATCAAAGAAGAAGCATCCAGGCAAGCACAGATGAAATTTGCAAGTAAAGGATTGCAGCCGGACACCAGAATAAAGTCAAAATGGAAAAATATTTCAAACACTGATCTTGGCCACATTGATCTCGATGAATTCAAAAGGAGGATATATGGGCACAACGGACCTTTATCAATGCCTGCTGCCAGAAGAATAGTGAGAAACGAGATCTTTCAAGCTGTCGGATTCCCGCCTGCGCTTGGATGTGCTAAAATTATGGTAGAGTGTGCACTTCATTATGATGCCGATTTGAGACGGATCATGGTGCCCGGTGGGAGAGTGTTGGCACATCTGGGAGAGTTGGCCATTCAGGAGGCCTTCGACATTCCCACGTATCCTAAGACCGTCTACAAGACTAAGGAGGACGCTCAAAAGTTATATGATGAAAGGCCTGGCCTTTGTGCCGCCAACCTCAACAAATCATGGCTAGATAAGCCTAGACCATCTTTTAAGAAAATTCCCAACAAGTTGCTATGCACGAATTTCAAGGAGGACTACGGAGACATTATTATCATGCTGAGTAGAGTGGCAGGCAATCCTTCAGGAGCACCCTTCGAGTCATGGATGTATTAATTCATCGAGGACATCACAGAAGGTGTGAATATGTTCAACTAGGCGAGAATGATAAGTAATAACCTCCACAATCAGCTTATCAACCTAGAAAAAACCAAAACGTTCTACACAAATTCCTACATCATCTATATGTTGGCTAGAACTTACAGGTATGCAGGCTTGATCTGCAAAGACACGGTTGGTAGTAAAGAGAATGAGTTAAAGCCATATGACTATTATCCACAACTGCAGCTGAGGGAGAAGGCGTACTTTAGGCGAGCTCACGACACTTTCCTAATGTACATCACTAGGATACTCCAAGGAGGGACGCATCAATGGCTGAAACATGAGGCCAAAAGCTTGATCAATAAATACGAATCTTGGTTTATCCAATATCCAAGATTTACTTACATCAGAATCCAGGGATTCACCGGGAGCCCATATCGTTTGCCCATCTTCCCCACAAATAAGATGGTCCTACTCGAAGTATTGAGGCAATTAGAAGAGTTTCAAGGCCTTCAAAGGGTGAAGCAAAAGGTGGCAGTTACCTTTCCCTTTTTCATAGGGAACATGCTGGAGTCATGCCCATTATCATAGGCGGCTGATAGTGCCAGAATCGAGATACAACATTACCCCTTTTCCCCATATCCGGCCAGAAATCACTACGACCCACATCACCATATTAAGACGGTGAATGGAAGGAGATACAAGCACAGGGTCGAACTGGAGGATTTCCGGGTAGGTGCTGCAGATGAGTTTGAGGTTAGGCGAAGGATGTGGTCTAGACTGCCTGTCACCCTAATCAGGGCAACAGAACTTTTTCGAGTGTCGGATCAGTTGGAAGAGGATGGACAACAGGTGCAGCCATACTTCGATGAGAATGTGTCCTTGCCTACAATCAGGTGGTTAGAATCGGAGCATGCTGATTTGAATACTTTGATGAGACCTATCATCAAGTTTACTCAATGGTGGGTTGATCACCAAGTTCAGGAACTAAGGCGCCAAAAGTTAACCCTAACCTATGATATGCTAAGCGAGGTAGATTCCTATTCTTCTAACACAAGTACATCCCAGGACATCCAAGTGATAGA
This sequence comes from Sequoiadendron giganteum, assembly GCA_007115665.2. Lineage (NCBI taxonomy): Eukaryota > Viridiplantae > Streptophyta > Pinopsida > Cupressales > Cupressaceae > Sequoiadendron > Sequoiadendron giganteum. The sequence continues at coordinate 205,250,594 of CM021100.1, forward strand.
AGCCACCACGTCTAAGAAAAGGAAGGAAATAGTTGCAGGGAAGGATAAAACCTTCTCAATCGGCCGCCTCTAGAAATATTGAGGAGATATTGGCTACTGTCGATGCCTCGCTAGCAGACATGAGGGATCCTTCTTCGATTCCTAAAGATAAAACAGAGCCTCAGCCAGATGGTGATGCACCACCTTCTCCCACGGGCACGGAATTATTGGAGTCAGATGATGACAATGTGGGCGCCCAAAGTGAGAATTTCCAGGAAGGGATGATTTCAGCCCTTAGGGGAATCTTGGACACTCCTGATAGGGAAGGCATGTCGGAGGAAGATGGCATGGAACAACCAACTATTTCGGATTGGCTGATAGAAAGGATGAAAGTGCAGGTACCAGTAGATGAACCAGAGGAGGATGATACGATAGACTTCTTGGCCAGATTGTCACAAACGGCGGCTAAGAAGCCGATGAAGAAATTTTCCAGCATACAGAGAGATGAGGCCAGCAACAAAATGGTACAAATTGTCGTGCCTACAGTGGACAAGCCACAGGAGGACATGGCCTTGCAGGATTATGCCATCACAACCATTGACTTGGGTCCAACCACTAAGGGCCAAGAAATAGAAGACTTGGACAATTTTGTGTTCGCTATCAAGTTAAGGTTGGAAAAAGAGGTAGCCAAAAGGACGGAGTGCCAATTAGAAATTGAGCGCCTAAAAGAGTATATCCAACACTTGATCAAGCCACTTGATCAGGATGACATGGTAGCTCCTCTACTTCCGAACTCTTCACAGGAGGCCATTAGAGAGGCATAACAAAACAGGGTCATAGTTTAGGAGGCCAAGGAATGGATAGCAGTCATGGGCACTGAAGCTGAGGCATCCGTGGAGAGGCTAACTTTGGTTTATGGTCAAGCCATTGCCCTAATTTCTAGGCTAGCCGCTTTGGCAAAAGTATGGGAAAGACTTCCGGATATACAGGATAGGATCATTCCTTGCCTTAGGATTTTGAAAGGGATTCTGAAGCAAGAATTAATAGATGGAGATGTCATTGTAGTAGGCGTAACCTATGATTTCCATACTTGGTATTAGGCCTTGACGGCATGAGGTGAAGTCTTGGAAAGGGTAAGGGTTGACGGTGTCAGGTTGGAAGAACAGGTCAAGGAAGTTTAGGCCAGAATCCTCCACATGATTGCCGATATCCTGGATATAGAGGCTCTACGAGAGAATGAACTGCAGTTGGAGGTTTTGAAAGAGAATGTCCAGGAAAACATCTTTGACATCACTGGACCCATTTTGAGGTAGGACTGGGCCAGATTGGCAAACTTCTTGAGCATTCGAGAATCTTTTGAGAAAACTGAATCGGAATGGGAGGAGAGCTTCGTCAGATGCACCGAGAGCATGGCTGGGTTAGAATTCAGAATTGGCATGCTTCCAAAGGTTACCATGGATGAAGTTGCCTTGATCATGTCTAGATTCGTCAAACACACGGCAGCTCGAGAGGATCGGGATGTGGTTCCTTGAAAATAGCTCTGGGTGCCAACTCACTGCTGTTACTCTCAGTTCACTGAAGTCATTTTGGAAAACCCTAATTAGGGTTTCATTTGTTAAATCTTGGCCGTCGGCTCAAGTTAATCTAAGCCATTTATTCAATTTATGAACTCTATATAAACTCATATGCTTTCATTTGTAATTTGTGAAGTGAGTAATAGAAGATTGTTGCGTCAAAACTATTTCCATTTATAAAAGCTCTTGTGTATGATTTGCTAAGAACCACGTTTATTTTCAAGTAGTGTGCAAGGTTTTATTATTTCTCCTTCAACACTTAGAATAGAATTAAAGTAGTATTTCATTTTCATGCTTGTTAAGTGAATGATAGATTTGATAGCAGCAGTGGATAAAATTCAGCTCATACTTTTGTCGAATGGATGATTTGCATTCGATGTGTAAAGTTATCCTAAGCCATTAAATCGTGGATTCTTAACTTCTGTTTGTTTTTCAAATGTGAAAATTATTCTCACTTCTGTTGAAGATTGCACCCGCTTTGCGTAGTTGTCCAAGGGAGGCGAAACAAAGTGTGGTTACCCTATTTTATCTAGTTGCTGTTGTCTCTTGAGTTCTTAGGCGTAGTTTAGATTTCTAAACCCTTATCCTTTTTGTCTTTTTTTTGAAAATCCGAAGTACCCATCAAAAAGAGCCTTCAAAGATAAAACCGTCTAAGTCCCCAACTCGCAAACGAATTTGACGTAAGTCCCCTTATGATTACCAGCAATCACAATGCCCACTGGCCTTATCCACATGTCATGACCTGACCAAAGAAACATTGGAGTTATTGCATTCACGATCACTTTTCAAGAGAGGATAAGAATGTCCTTGGGCATTTTTATTCTGTGTTCGATGGCGTATTGAAAACACACACCAACAGAATTGGCGCTAGAAGGAGGGCGGATTGCACGTAATTGTTTGCGGAGTTGAAAATAGTAGACATGATGAAGAATGGTGTTGCCACACGAGTTCCCATTTGACGTGCCGCTTGAACAGCCATAACAAGGTCAGATAGATATTCTTGGCCAGTTGCACTCATTAGCATGGCAGACACAAGTAGATAGCGCCCAATTTAGACAAACAAGTTACGTTCTTGCTCAAGAAGAAGAAAAAGGAAAATTCATCAAAGGAGCTATTGAAAGACACTTCATAAGGAAAAAGATCAATCGCCTAAATAGAACTTTTGACTATATCGAACAAGCAATTGCCTCTGGCAGATTGACAAGATCAAGCTTTGCCCGTACAATGAAGAATGGTACTCCCAAGCCATACCCCTCTTCCTAGACAAGAATCTAATCCAGTTTTGCAACCTGACTTGGGCTTCCATGACAAAAAAGAAGACGTTATCACTGAATTATATAGCTTGGCATGGAGATTGAAGCGAAATGTACCTAATTGGATGCGCATGCGTTTTGTTCTTGAAGAAGAAGAAGAGATTGCCCAAAGGATCGAATTTCATGTTCAACAAGGCTTACTTGTTCAAAGATTTGAAGCTCTTCAACGGCAACAGGCAAACTGACTAGCCCCAGAAGCAGCTCCAACACCACCCCGACAAGCTTAAAGAGGATACACTGGATCGCATCAATTCTTTTTCTCCCGACAGATTTCGAAGAGTCACTAGATCAACCCCAAATTCATTCAAGGAGTTTGTGGAACTATCACCATTCAGGAAAAGAAGGAGAACTGAAGTAACATCGAGTGGAGTTAATTTCAATGAAGAGATGTCAAGTGAGGAGGACCTTTCTGGTTTCTCCCAAACCTCGCCACCAAGCACTCCAGTTCCAAAAACTGTCCCAATTAACAATCAACAAATACCTATTCAACTAGTTCAGCTGGCACAGCTGATCCAACCCGTCCCAGCAAATCAACCTAACGTTCCAATGGCGTGGCGTCCAGCTAATGCATCTCCCATGATGTTTGGTGTTTACCATGATATGCTGAAAAATCTGGAACATTTTTGTTCCAAGTTTCATAGCGCCGACCTGAGTCACACAACAGATGAACACATCAAGCTTTTCGAAGACCTCCTTCAAAACAGAGACATCGAGGAGGAAGATGTTGCATGCCAGTTGTTTCCCTACACTTTTGATGATCAAGCATCTTACCGGTATATCCATTTACTAGCTAACTCCATTACCACTTGGCAAGGGATGAAGGCAGCATTCTTGGAAAAATTTAGAATGCCCATTTCAGCAACTAATCTATATAGGCAATTCATGGAAGTGAAGAGACAGGTCCATGAGCCCATCAGTACTTTCAATGATAGATTTTAGAGGGAATACACAAGATTGAGAGATCCTTATGACTTAAACAATGCCGCAGCTCTACCCATCTATTATGAGACCTTGGATCATCTCACGACCATGTTCATAAAGTCTAAAACTCAAGCCCCAAACAACTTAAAAGAGGCATACGCCGCAGCAGTAACAACGAGCAATGGTCTAGGAGTGGGTATTCCCCAAGGTTCACTTCACTATTTGGGGAGTTCAGCTTCCCAAAGTCAAGTACAAGATATCAATCACACGTTGGCTCACCAAACGCCCCTGATGAACTCAATTCTGGCCATTAGCAATCAATTGGTGCCACATCCAAGAGCTCCAATGTCTCAAGCACCGCCGTCACAACTAGTATACCTCCAGAACGTGACAACTTCCACCAGAAGTCAAGAGGAGAAAGACGAAATGAAGGAGTTAATTGATCAGGTCAAAAAATTGTCGACCGACGTCACCTATCTGAAGGGTCAGACAAGTCAAATACAAAATTTTCAAAGAAGTTATCAACCATCGTAGAATCATCACCAAAATCAAAATCATTCGGGATATACAAGAGATAATCAGAATTACCAAGGGAACAATCAAGGGTTTTGAAATAACAATTCGGGCTTCCAGAAGAAGACTTGGAATACAGGACCAAACAATGGTACTGTGCCATCTCCCTTGGGCAATCCACCTACAGACAACTGTCCTGCAGATAAAGTGTTCTTGGCCAAAGCAACATTATCAGGTTGGTGTCGATTACACAACACGGACCAACACTCCGAGTTGCACTGTCACGAATTCCAAGTAGCGGCAGATATATTCAGAGGCAAAAGAAGAAATTTAGAAGTAGAAGATCTGCCAACAACCGGATATGAGCTCATTCCTGCGCCAAGATACGACCAAGCCCTTGTAATTGAGAACATGAAATTTTCATCTCAGGAATATCTACCATATTCCCTGGGTCAAAGATTTCCACCAACATCAGCAAATGGTCCAGCAGAAGCATTGCAATATCAAGATGGAATGGAAACTTACGCTTCCACTGACCAACCCACTTCAAACAATGGGTATAGTTTTCCACCATTACATGACAGGTATTAGTGGAAGGAACCAGAGAACTTCAAGCATTCCAACAAATGTCTAAGAACCTGCCAAGGGTATACCAGAGGAACGTTCGTCAAAATGAACCTTTGACTTCATCTATTCCTCCCAACAATTTTTAGACTCCACCAAATCCAGGTGCTGCTAATGTGCCACCTCCTCTGAGAGATTCTCCGGAGTATCGCCAGCAGAATGTCCAATCTAATTGGACAAGGTAAGTTTTTGTTCCACAAATGGAACAAAGGCGACTGACAAACCCTCAAGTGGAGTAGACACAAGCCCAGAAAAAAGATCGTCACAGGGAGGAGCTAAAAAGATTGAGCTCATATGTACTACAAGAGTTCAAGAAGCTAAAGGTCAGTCTACCCCTAATAGAACTAATGAGAATTCCTGAAATTCGAGAAACACTTTTGGGTAGTTTAACTGAAGTTATTGCCTCGAGGAACATTCCTCAAAATATGCCAAACAGAGGAGCAGTCAACGCTCCAGCCAACACAAACGTCACCAAATGGGAAACTTCAGGCTATAAGCCACAAACACAATCCTCTTCAATAGGCCCTAGTCAAAACCACATAGCCCCAGAAGAAGTTCTGGCTAGCGAATTCCCACAGACCACGAAGAAGTCGGGATATGTCTCTGGAACACAGAAAGAAAAGAGTCAAGATGTTAATAATCCAGACAAACATCCGGTAGTCTTTTACCAAGGAAAGGATGAGCCCGCTCCGTTCCTGCTATCCATTTGAATATTTGGCAAAATGTTGCATAATTGCTTAGTAGACTCTGGTGCCTCAAGCAATGTAATGCCATTGGCCGTCTATCAAAGATTGGGACTTGTACCTCCAAGAACCAACAAAAAGGTCACCCAGTTAGACAAGACCGAAGTCCCAGTGATGGGAGAGTTGAATAATATCCACATGCAATTAGCAGCAGACCCAAGGATGCAAAGTTGTATCGACATCTCAGTTGTTGATATTCCAGATGGCTACGACATGCTTCTAAGTAGGGATTGGACAAGAAAATTAAACAGATATATCTCCACGGACTTCTCTCATATGTGGTTACCTTGGAAGGGAGTTCCTAACCAGATTAGGATTGACAGTATGCCAAGACTAAAGCTGATGATCACCGAGTATGGCGAGAACAACGAGATTTTATTTCTCGAAACTGACTTAGGCTCTTACAGGCCTAAAGTAAATGAAATATTGATGTTGCATGGGTCAACCCATGAGAAAACCGGATTTACTGAAACATTTGTAGAAGACTCTCAAGATTTTCAATACAAAGGGATGTTCAAAAGTTTTTGAAACTTTATCCTGAGGAGTGTTTAGTTAAAAGCAGAATTACACGAGTATCTCCACATTCATGATTTATTGCTACCAAATCGGTGTCGGATCCACAACACGACGCATTCTGAGTTTGTATGCAAGATGTGCCACAAAGTAGTTGAAGAAGTATGGAAAAGTATCCCACATGCATTGAATCCTCTCTATGATGAAGAAGTGTGCCGCACAAGAAGTTCCACCTTAGTCATGATACAAGAAATGGAGCAAGAAGAAAGCATGGAAGCATATCCTACGCCTCCTCTACAACAGGAACAACTATGGACCTTGAGGTTCGATGGATCTCGATCTAAGAAAGGAGCTGGAGCTGGCTTCAAATTGACCAGTCCAAGAGGAGAAACGTATCTCGCCGCTCACAGGTTAGAGTTCCCCTACACAAACAACGTCGCGGAATATGAATCACTGATTCATGGATTACTACTGGCACTAAAAAAGGGAGCAAGAATATTGTACACTCTTGGGGATTCTGAAATAGTAGTAAGGCAAGTAAGAAAGCAATATGTTTTCCATGATAAAAGATTGGCCCGCTACCGCAACAGGGTATGGGACATCATTGAGAGCTTTGATGCCTTCAGTATCTGATCCGTGAGCCGGTCCAATAATCAAGTGGAAAATTCCTTGGCACAGGCAGCCAGCTCATTGGAGCCAGTAGCTATGGAATCCATAAGCCAGTTCACAGTGGAACTCTCATCAATACCATCCATTCTAGATAATGTTACAAACTTTCAAGTCTTCGAGGATGACGACCACATTCGTGAATTTTTAACCAGTTTTGATGTTTTTGCTACACAAGTCATTGATGAGGGAGAAACACCAGAGGCTGAATTAGACGACGACAGTATTCTGAACTTAAAGACTAATATCATCCCAAGGGGAATGATACAGTTGGAAAGGATATTCGACCAAGATCAAATCCAAGAAGCGAGAAGCCCAAGGATTGAAGGTGATCAATATGAAAAGATAAACTTAGGAACTAAAGAGGAAGTTAGAAATGTGTGCATAGGGAAAGCTTGCACCCCCATAGAGAAGGCTGGAATAATCCAGAATATGAGGGAATTCATGGATATTATAGCTTGGAGCTATGAAGACCTAAGAACTTACGACACCTCTATCATCACACATACTATTCCTCTCAAGCCTGAGAGTAGACCATTCAGGCAACGCCAAAGGCTGGTTAATCCAATATTGGAACCTCTCATCCATCAGGAGGTTAAGAAGTTACTTTCAGCTGAAATTATTTTCCCAGTACGCCACTCAACGTGGGTCACCAACTTGGTTCCCGTTCGAAAGAAAAATGGGGAAATAAGGCTATGTGTGGAATTTCGGAACCTAAACTGGGCCTTAGAAAAAGACAACTATCCATTGCCATCATTGGATGAAGTCCTGCAAGTTGTCAATGGGTCGTGAATGATGTCTTTCTTGGATGGATACTCTAGATACAACCAAGTGCTGGTAGAATATGAAGACAGATTGAAAACAACTTTCACCACGAAATGGGGAACTTTCACCTACAAAAGGATGCTCTTTGGGTTGATTAATGTAGGAGCCACATTCTAGAGGGCCATGGACATTTCCTTCAAAGATTTGATTGGGAAGTGTACAATTATCTATATGGATGACTTGACGGTATTTTCAAAAAAGAGAGAAGACCACATAGAAGACTTGAGAAAAGTGTTCAAAAGATGTCAAAGATATGGGATTTCGTTGAATCCTAAGAAGTGCATATTCGGGGTCACTAAAGGAAAACTATTGGGTCACTTGATCACGAAAAGAGGAATTCTAATTGATCCTGAACGCATTGAGGCAATTTCCAGAATCAACCTGCCGACGAGCCAGAAGGAATTAAGATCTTTCTTTGGGAAGATCAACTTTGTCTGGAAATTTATCACTGGCTTTGCCGAGATAGTGAAACCCTTGAATGAGATGTTAAAAAAGAATGCTAAGATAGAATGGACGACACTAACGAAAGAAGCTTTTGAAGAAATCAAGCAAGCGATAGTTGAGGCTCCTGTCTTGGTTAGTCTAGACTATACCAAGCCCTTCTATTTGTATTCCTTTGCATCAGAACATTCTTGTGCTGCGATACTCACTCAGAGGACAAAAGAGAAGGATGAACATCCTATAGCATTCATGAGCACACCCCTCTGAGATGCCGAACTGAGATATCCTAGTATTGAGAAACAAGCCTATGCATTGGTGAAAGCCATTAAAAAATTCAGGCATTATATTATAAGGAGTAAGGTCTTTGCCATCGTACCAGATGCAACTGTTAAGACACTCCTAATGCAAAATGAGCTTGGAGAAAGAAGAGGAAAGTGGGTCGCCACTATCCAAGAATATGACTTTGAAATACAACCAATGAAGTTAGTCTGAGGCCAAGCCTTGACTCAGACGATGGCAATAGAAGGACCAGGCTTAGTGCAACAGATGTATGTGCTGACAGACACCTCCCCAGAGGAGTGGTACTACGATATCGCTGCATATCTGATAAATTGCAGGTACCCTACACAAATGAATCCATCACAAAAGCAAGCTTTCCGATCAAAATGCCAACACTTCATGCTTCAAGGGTCAGTACTCTCCAGAAGAAACCATGATGGAATCTACTTGAGATGTGTGGGGAACGATGAAGCAAGGATGATAATGGAGCATTTCCATTCTAAATTCGAGATAGGCCATAGTGGAAGCCAGGCAACTACTTGTCAGATACTCAGAGCAGGGTATTATTGGCCCTCCATTTTTAAAGATGCCTACCAACATGTAAAAACTTGTCACACCTGCCAGATTACTACTACAAGGGAGAAGAACCTGGCCATGCCTTTGCAACCCATAACTGAAGTAAAGCCATTTGCAATGTGGGGTCTGGATTTCATTGGTATGATAAACCCACCATCTTCGGTGCAACACAAATACATTCTGATGGTGACTGATTATTGCACTCGATGGTCTGAAGCACAAGCATTGAAGAATTGTACAATGGATGTGGTAATCAAGTTCCTAGAAGAACATATCATTACAAGATTTAGTTGCCCCAAAGCTTTGGTGTGTGACAACGGTTCTGCATTTGCCTCTCTAAAATTCTCCAATTGGGCATTTGACTATGGGATAACTTTGAAATTTTCTTCGAACTATTACCCTCAGGGTAATGGACTAGCGGAGTCAACAAATCAGAATTTGCTCACCGTGATTAAGAAGTTGTTGGATTAGAATCCAAGGGATTGGCACTCTCAATTGATATTTTCTCTATGGGTAGACAGAACATGAGCTAAGAAGTCATTGGGGACCTCGCCATACCACCTAGTCTATGGGCAAGAACCTGTATTTCCTATTCAGTTAAGGATTCCGACACTAAGGTTTATGCAAGAATACTTGGACCCAGATGACAGAGTCTAGATCCATCTATCGCAGTTATTGATACTGGAAGAACAAAGAGATAATGCCTTGGAAAAGTTTGCTAAGCATCAAGGGGTTGTTAAATGATGGTTCGATAGACGTGCGACGATAAAATCATTCAGAATCTCTGACTTAGTCCTGTATTGGGACAAAGCACATGAGAGGAGGGGTGATCATGAGAAGTTTGACAATTTGTGGAAAGGACCATATCAAGTCTCCGAAATTTTGGGAGAAAATGCATTCAGGTTGAAGACCTTAATAGGAGAGGATATCCCTTTGCCAATCAACGGGCAATTCCTGAAACACTATTTCCTACCTTGAATCCTTAAGTGGGGCCTACTTGTATAAAGTTAGATTAGTTTGTTTTGAGTTTGGTTTTCGTTTTCCTACTTTGGGTTTGGTTAGTTTAGGTGTTTTGTTTGCTTTTGCTGTTGTGTGCATAGTTTAGTTTGTTTGGGTTTTTGTGTGTTTAGTTTAGATGAATAAGAGGGATTCCCATTTTGTGAGAAAGGTGATGTTGCTTACACGCACACTCTGGATTGATTTCACCTAATTATGTTATGAGTATTCCTTGGACTAATACTTATAGAAAACCTTCAAGCCTCAAGATTAGTTGTCTCGAAAGTATCCATAGGATTAAGGCTAGTACTTGACCGAAGTGAAGAATCATCTACTATATCCTGATTTTGAAATCTTACAGTTACTACATTTCACACATATAATAAGTTCTTTTAAGTCACGATCATTTCTAAGGAGAATTCATGGTTTGAACAGAAAAGAAATAATCAAGGTCTTACTTTAGCGCCACTACAATGCTCAAGCCTACGTAAGCTTCATTGCTTACAAGCCAAAGTGTGAAAATTTTGAAAAAGAAAAGAATATCCGAATAAGGGAAAAGAAAATAAGAAAAGGAGATAAAACACTTGGCTAAGGGTGTGCGGACATCTCTACAGGCATGCAATCAATCAACCTGATAAAATAAATCGCCAAAAGTAGAGCAATCTCCGTGAGATTATAGCAGATAACCTCACCGGGGCTATGGACGCTCGTTGGCAGCGAGGCTCTATCCAAGGATGCTTTTGGAGTTAAGACCGGTTAGGATGAAAGCCATGATGGAACTAAAGAGACTTAGTGTACTTATGATAAGGGAATGAATGCCAAGTGCACACACTTGTGACTAGCAGATGAAAAATCTTGATATAGTTTAGGATTTTTCTTTTCTTTTAAGTACTTTTCTTAAACCAGGGGATAAGCTAGTTGGAACTGATCTAAGACTATTCCAGTTTAAAGTGGGTATTGTCCTTGGAATGTTTAGGAACATTCCCAACATGGAGTCACTAGATGTTGTGACCTATTTCACACATCGTCCCATTACAAACGGGGACCCTCGAGTTTGGTTCTGCCCTCTGCGCAACGTCTTCGAGAGTCTTAAATTTGGATAACTTTTTGAGAGTCAGTCTAGTCAAGTTGTGATTTTGAGCCCATTTGTGTGCCTTAACGTCGTGGAAGTGCTTAGAAGACCCGATAGACAAAGATCGCCATTGGTTTCGATCAATTCTGACATTTCCTACTTTTTAGGGATTCTGCTTTTTTGCTTTTTGCTTTTTTGATTTTTGGCATTTTTAGGCCATTCTGAGGTTCCTAGTTTTTTAGGGATGCTTTTTGCTTTTTCTATTTTTGGAAAGTTTCTATTTTTAGAAAGTTTCTATTTTGGGAAAAAGTTGCTATTTTCGGATCCCACAGAGCGTGAAGTCAACATACCTCCAAAAATCATGAAAATCAAAAAATAAAAATAAAGAATGGCAAAAGGTTTGGAAAATGGCTAAGTCTGAGAATGGCGCCCTCAAGGAAGGAATGGCAAGAAGGAAGCCAAGTCCGCCCTTGGCATAAGGAGACCCAAAGTCTGCCATAGGCAAGAAGGAAGCCAAGTCCGCCCTTGGCATAAGGAGAGCCAAGTCCACCCTTGGCATAAGGAGAGCCAAGTCCACCCTTGGCATAAGGAGACCCAAAGTTCGCCATAGGCAAGAAGGAAGCCAAGTCCACCCTTGGCATAAGGAGAGCCAAGTTTGCCCTTGGCATAAGGAGACCCAAAGTCCACCATAGGCAAGAAGGAATCCAAGTCCGCCCTTGGCATATGGAGAGCCAAGTCTGCCCTTGGCATAAGGAGAGCGAAGTCCACCCTTGGCATGGAGAACATAAAGTCCACCCAAGATGTTTGGAAGAGGCAAATGGCAAGAAGGAAGCTGAAGTCCGCCCAGCCTAGAGGAAAATGGCAAACAACTCATGAACTCTGCCATATGCTAAAATGGCAAGAGACAAGTGAAGTCCGCCCCAAGAAGTTTGGAGAAGGGTAGAAATATGAAGGGGTCCACTCCAAGGTGTTTGGAAGTTTTGAAATTACAAAGAAAATTTGCTATTAATTGAATTAAATGGTAAAACTACTAGTGAAGTTGGCCGTTGGACAAGGCAAGACCAAAACTCGCCATGGCAAGAGAAGGGTGAAGTCTGCCTTGGACAAATAGAAGATAAAACACGCCATTGGCAAAGAATTATAAGAAATTCGCCCAACTTTGGAAGATAAATTTTTCTAAGGCATGAAAATGGAGAAATGTCTAGAGAGAGAGAGATTAGGCTGGCATGAAAATTACTCCTCGGCAAGGCGAAATGAAATTCTTTCACAAGAAGTGAAGAATATAAGGCAAGGTAAACGCGAAGGCCATCCTTCTCAGCTCGGATAAAATCATAAGGCAAGGATAAAGAATGGCAAAATGGCATGGAAATCTCCAAGTTCTCCAACCCAGAAGGAGAGAGAAAATGATTTGTTTGGCTAAGTAAAACATCCAAAAAGGTCAAAAGTCTGCCCGGAGAGTTGGAATTTGGCAGACGAATTATTGAGCGCATTATGGCTAGGCAGAAAATCGGAAGATAAAATATTTAGCCAAGGGTAGACAAATTTAGCCATGTATCAATTTTAAACGGGTTGGAATTTGATATTTTAATATTTTTAATTATTTCCCAACACTTAGGGAATTTTAATTCAAAATTCAAAATCTGGAGATTATTTGGAAGATTAAATTATTCCGCCTTAGGTAAATTTAAATTCGCCATGATCTGAAGATTTAAAATATGTTGGAAAATTAATTTTAAACAATTAATTTAATATCCTTTGATATTCTCTCCAACACTTAGGCAAATTTTAAAGAAAGCTAAAGATCTCCGACAGAGGTGGCACAGAGATAAAAATTGGAAACTTGCCTCAACGACTGAAAGTAAAATTGGAAACTTGCCAATCTGAGAAGAAAAATGTTTCTAAAATTAAGAGAAGATCAAAGAAAAGAAAACAATCCCCTGATAAAAATCGCACTTCTCAGCCATAAAATGAGTTTCAGCAACTCATTTCTTCACAATTTCGACTGAGAAGAAGCTCTCTCTCTCGAATCTTCAAGGAATCATTTGCGAAAGAAAGGTTCATGAAAGTAACATTGTTGTGAGAATCGAAGGAGTAATTTCTTGTTGACAGGCATGATTTTTAGAGAGAAATAAATTATTTCTTTGCTGAAATCATACTTCCCAGCAGATTGGCGCACTTCCTCTAGCATATTTTCAGAATTTTAAAATTCGTTTGCAGCTAGAATATGATCTCTGAGGTTTGGAAATTAATCAGTAATATATTTCTACCTCGTTTCTATCTTCTACTTTCTTTTTGGCACAAATTATATTCAATGATGAGCGAATCTGTTTACTTTCAGCTTGCTTTTTGACATAAATTTTTAAATTAATAAGCTGAAAGTGCAATTTTGTCCAACTACACCTCGAAATAAATTAATTGTTTAAAGGTCTTATATTAATATTAAGTATTTTGTGCTTGCAGGTTGACAGTAGATCAAAGTAGAAGCGTCCAGGCAAGCATAGATGAAATTTGCAAGTAAAGTATCGTAGCCGAAGACCAGAATAAAGTCAAAATGGAAAAATATTTCAAACACTGATCTTGGCCACATTGACCTCGATGAATTCAAAACGAGGATATATGGGCACATTGGACCTTTACCAACACCTGCTGCCAGAAGAACGGTGAGAAACGGGATCTTTCAAGCTACCGGATTCCCGCCTGTGCTTGGATGTGCTAAACATATGGTAGAGTGTGCACTTCATTATGATGCCAAGATGAGACGGTTCGTGGCACCTGGTGGGAGAGTGTTGGTGCATCTGGGAGAGTTGGCCATTCAGGAGGCCTTCGACATTCCCACATATCCTAAGACCATCTACAAGAGTAAGGAGGATGCTCAAAAGTTATATGATGAAAGGCCTGGCCTTTGTGCCGCCAACCTCAACAAATCATGGCTAGATAAGCCTAGACTGTCTTTTAACAAAATGCCCAAGAAGTTGCTACGCATAGATTTCAAGGAGGACTACGGAGATATTATTATCATGCTGAACAGAGTGGCAGGCAATCCTTCAGGAGCACCCTTTGAGTCATGGATGTATTACTTCATCGAGGACATCAAAGAAGGTGTGAAGATGTTCAACTGGGTGAGAATGATAAGTAATAACCTCCACAATCAGCTTATCAACCTAGAAAAAACCAAAACATTCTACATGAGTTCCTACGTCATCTATATGTTGGCTAGAACTTACAGGTATGCAGGCTTGATTTGCAAAGGCACGGTTGGTAGTAAAGAGAATGAGTTAAAGCCATATGACTATTATCCACAACTGCAGCTGAGGGAGAAGGTGCACTTTAGGCGAGCTCATGATGCTTTCCTGATGTACATCACTAGGATACTCCAAGGAGGGACGCATCACTGGCTGACACATGAGGCCAAAAGCTTGATCAATAAATACGGATCTTGGTTTATCCAATATCCAAGATTTACTTACATCAGAATCCAGGGATTCACTAGGAGCCCATACCGTTTGCCCATCTTCCCCATAAATAAGATGGTCCTGCTCGAAGTGCTGAGGCAATTAGAAGAGTTTCAAGGCCTTCAAAGGGTGAAGCAAAAGGTGGCAGTTACCTTTCCCTTTTTCATAGGGAACATGCTAGAGTCATACCCATCATCATAGGCGGCTGATAGTGCCAGAATCGAGATACAACATTACCCCTTTTCCCCATATTCGGCCAGAAATCACTACGACCCACATCACCACATTAAGATGGTGAATGGAAGGAAATACAAGCACAGGGTTGAACTAGAGGATTTCTGGGCAAATGCTGAGGATGAGTTTGAGGTTAGGCGAAGGATGTGGTCTAGACTGCCTATCAGCCTGATCAGAGCAACAAAACTTTGTTGAGTGCCGGATCAGTTGGAAGAGGATGGACAACAAGTGCAGCCATGCTTCGATGAGAATGTGTCCTTGCCTACAGTCAGGTGGTCGAAATCAGAGCATGCTGATTTGAATACTTTGATGAGACCTGTCATCAAGTTTACTCAATGGTGGGTTGATCAGTAAGTTCAGGAACTAAGGCACCAAAAGATAACCTTGACCTATGATATGCTAAGCGAGGCAGAGTCCTATTCTTCTAATGTGAGTCTATCCTAGGACATCCAAGTGATAGAAGCCACCACGTCTAAGAAAAAGAAGGAAATAGCTGCAGGGAAGGAGCCAGCTCAGAAGCAGGCAAGGATAAAACCTTCTCAATCGGCCGCCTCTAGAAATATTGAGGAGATATTGGCTACTGTCGATGCTTCGCTAGCAAACATGAGGGATCCTTCTCCGATTCCTAAAGATAACATAGAGCCTTAGCCAGACGGTGATGCACCACCTTCTCCCACGGGCATGGAAGTATTGGAGTCAGATGATGAGAATGTGGGCGCCCAAAGTGAGAATTTCCAAGAAGGGATGATTTCAGCCCTTAGGGGAATCTTGGATGCTCCTGATAGGGAAGGCATGCCGGAGGAAGATGGCATGGAACAACCAACTATTCTGGATTGACTGATGGAAAGTATGAAAGTGCAGGTACCAACGAATGAACCAGAGGAGGATGATATGGCAAACTTCTTGGCCAGATTGTCACAAACTTTGGCTAAGAAGCCAGCGAAGAAATTTTCTAGCACATAGAGAGATGAGGCCGGCAACAGAACAGTAAAAATTGTTGTGCCTACAGTGGACAAGCCACAAGAGGACATGGCCCCGCAGGATTATGCCATCACAACCATTGACTTCGGTCCAACCACTAAGGGCTAGGAAATAGAAGACTTGGACAATTCTATGTCCGCTATCAAGTTAAGGTTGGCAAAAGAGGTAGCCAAAAGGAAGGAGTGCCAATTAGAAATTGAGCGCCTAAAAGATTATATCCAGCACTTGATCCAGCCAGTTGATTAGGATGACACGACAGCTCCTCTACTTCCGAATTCTTCACAGGAGGCCATTAGAGAGGCAGAAGAAAATAGGATCACAGTTCAGGAGGTCAAGGAATGGATAGCAGTCAAGGGCACTGAAGCTGAGGCATTCATGGAGAGGCTAACTTTGGTTTATGGTCAAGCCACTGCCCTACTTTCTAGGCTAGCCGCTTTGGCAAAAGTATGGGAAAGCCTTCTGAATATACAGGATAGGATCATTCCTTGCCTTAGGATTCTGAAAGGGATTCCAAAGCAAGAATTAATAGATGGAGATGTCATTGCAGTAGGCGCAGCCTATGATTTCCATACTTGGTATTGGGCCTTGATGGCATGAGGTGAAGTCTTGGAAAGGGTAAGGGTTGACGGTGTCAGGTTGGAAGAACAGGTCAAGGAAGTTCAGGCCAGAATCCTCCACATGATTGCCGATATCCTTGATAAAGAGGCTCTACGAGAGAATGACCTGCAGTTGGAGGTTTTGAAAGAGAATGTCCAGGAAAACATCTTTGACATCACTGGACCCATTTTGAGGTAGGACTGGGCCAAATTGGCAAACTTCTTGAGCATTTGAGAATCTTTCAAGAAAACTGAACCAGAATGGGAGGAGACCTTCATCAGATGCGCCGAGAGCATGGATGGGTTAGAATTCAGAATCAGCATGCTCCCACAGGTTACCATGGACGAAGTTACCTTGATCATGTCTAGATTCATCGAACACACAGCAGCTTGAGAGAATCGGGATGTGGTTCCTTGAAAATAGCTCTGGGTGCCAACTCACTGCTGTTTACTCTTAGTTCACTGAAGTCATTTTGGGAAACCCTAATTAGGGTTTCATTTGTTAAATATTGGTCATCGGCTCAAGTTAATCTAAGCCATTTATTCAATTTATGAACTCTATATAAACTCATATGCTTTCATTTGTAATTTGTGAAGTGAGTAATAGAAGATTGTTGTGACAAAACTATTTTCGTTTATAAAAGCTCTTGTGCATGATTTGCTAAAAACCACTTCTATTTTCAAGTAGTGTGCAAGGTTTTATTATTTATCCTTCAACACTTAGAATAGAATTAAAGTAGTATTTCATTTTCATGCTTGTTAAGTGAATGATAGATTTGATAGCAGCGGTGGATATAATTCAACTCATACTTTTGTCGAATGGATGATTTGCATTCGATGTGTAAAGTTAGCCTAAGCCATTAAATCGTGGATGCTTGACTTTTGTTTGTTTTTAAAACATGAAAATTATTCTCACTTCCGTTGAAGATTGCACCCGCTTTGCGTAGTTGTCCAAGGGAGGTGAAACAAAGTGTGGTTACCCTATTTTATCTAGTTGCTGCTGTCTCTTGAGTTCTTAGGCGTAGTTTAGATTTCTAAACCCTTATCCTTTTTGTCTTTTTTTTGAAAATCCGAAGTACCCATCAAAAAGAGCCTTCAAAGATAAAACCGTCTAAGTCCCCAACTCACAAACTAATTTCACGTAAGTCCCCTTGTGATTACTAGCAATCACAATGCCCACTGGCCTTATCCACATGTCGTGACCTGACCAAAGAAACATTGGAGTTATTGCATTCACGATCACTTTTCAAGAGAGGATAAGAATGTCCTTGGGCATTTTTATTTTGTGTTCAGTGGCGTATTGAAAACACACACAAACAAGTGGATAGAAACTTCTTCTTACTACCCACTGGGTATCTAATAGAGAAATGCAAAGGCAGAAGAAGCATCCAACGAGCCTGCCTCTATGTGCACTGACTCACATTTAAAAAAAAAACTTTTTTCCTCTCTCAATTCACAAATCAACGTTTTCCTATTTTCCACTGCAGCTTCTCAGCAAATAATTCATATCTTGGAAAAAGAAAAGGAAAAATAGAAAAAGAAAAGAAAAAAATTTCAGGCAAAGAAATTTAGAAAATGGAGAGCCAAAGCTCTGAGATGGCATAATTCTTTCTTTCTAGATTTAGGGTCATGTGGGTTATTAACATTGTACTCATACAGATGATTGTCTATCTTGGAATACTATCTAAAGAAAGAATTTTTGGGTCTAGTCTGTTGAAGATTTTTGGAGGCATTACCCTGTTTTGTGCTATTGGGTTGGCTCTGTTTCGTGTGATTGCAAGATCATGAAGTAGTGAAAACGCCATAATTTTTCATTCATCTATGGGTCGGCAAGGCAAGGGAATTTGCTACATGTTTTGGCATCCTCACAAGAAAATGTGTGTTTTTGAAGCAAGTTTTTTGCTCCCAAATTTTTAACATAAATTGAGATTGCATTTGCCATTTACAGCATTGTTAGTTACGTGATTCTAATCTAATCACATTTCTACGAGACCACATTTCTTTGAGGCATTTTGTCAAATAGTTCACACTCCTTGTTCTATACTTTACTTTTTACATACATGTTTATCAGAGCAGTAGCAACTACAACATCTGACAAAATTCCTCTATCCTTTATGCTTTGATGGATACCCATATGCTGCTCCAAAGCTCTCATTTTGGCATAGGTTGGGAAGATGCCGCTAAAGGTTGCAAAGGCTAGCTTTGCACTTGCCAATTGCATTTTCTTGAAATGAACGCTTCTAAAACCTTTTTCAAAAAAACTGTTTTGTGCATATCCTGCAATCATGGCATTCCATGAAACTGAATTTCTTTGACACATTTGGTTAAAAAGCTCACAATCCTTGTCTATGCCTCCACATTTTAAAAGGATGCCTATCAGGCTATTTCCAATGCTTCCATTTTAACACAGGCTGAGAGTACACTGGCAAATGTATAATGATCGGGTTGGAGACCTGTTTGTTGCATATAGTGAAACAATGCAACTCCATCAAGACACTTTATGGCATACACTAAACTTCTGCAGTTGTGCGGGAACAATGTTTGAGATTTGAGTTTGGCTTTCTTTATGGGCGGGAATAGTGATTTGAGGTCGATTTTCTTTATGCACAGGAACTGCTGACCGCTAGCTGTAACGACAAGTGTCTACATTGTAACTACAAGTGTTTCTTGGAACGAAAATGGGTAGGGGAACGAAATAGCTTAGGTGGGCCCACCAGAACACTCTAAGCAGTCAATTAATGAATCTGCATTTTATTTCTCACCTCACCTTGTCGAATGATGATTTGAAGGTACTTGCAAATCTCACAACATTATTTATGTGTTAGTTCCATGGCCAGAAAATGTCAATCATTGAGGTATCGAGCAATGGAGACTCCAATTTCTCTCTATAGTAGCAAAATCCAGCTTGCATTTAGGGGGAAGATAACTGATCAGTGGCTAAAGAATGTGATATTTGATAGTGACCATTTGAATTTTAAGGCCATATGTTTGATTTTGGGAAGGGAGTTTCCGGTGTCTCAAGAATGTTACAGGGTTAATTATGATATCCCTTCACAGTTCATGGTGTCCCTTTTAGACCTTAGGGTTTCAAATCTAATGGTGGTTGCTCTAACTAGAGATATTTCCGATGCTAGCTTGCTCGAGGGTTTAGATGAAATTATTGAGGTAGCTCATCTTGGAGAGGGGATCCCATGTCCCAAGGAGTTAGGCCAACATTAGAATCCAGATATTGAATATTTTCCCTTTATAATGGATCTCTTCAAAAATGCCTATTGGATGCATCACTTCCATGTTAAAGTCAGATTTACGTGTTAAATCTGGATACAACTGTAGACTCTTCCTTGTCCTAAAGATGCGAGAGTAGTGAATCCCCTCCTTTACAGTTGGATATCTAGTGAGTGAGAGGTGTGGTATTGCATGCACAATAAATTAGGTTTTTTATCCCAATTTGGGTTGTTGAGGCAACCACTCCTGTTGGCACACATGGAGTAACTTCTAGGTTGGTCCTAACATAGTCTTTAAATTCCTTGATTGTGTGTTGATTTATACACAATATGTTTTTTCCTTGGTCAATTAATTTTTAGTTCTTATGGAGCCACTGTCAAATGTCACCCTATCAGACCACTTTCCCATCCAACTCAAAGACCAATGCAACATGGGACCTCCTCAAAGTTGTAAAAAATATATTTTTTAAAATACTTCTCTACTTAGTCATCAATCTTCATTGGACCACATTAGGAATGTATGGAACCTTGAAACTTGGCCCACTCAATCAATTGGTTGGATTTCTTGGTGGAACAAAGCCATTTGACGTACATCCTATTCATTTGCATCTATGGGTGCCTTCTGACAAAATTTTGATTCCATGCATATGAGGCCACCACCTTGGATCATTGCAAGGCTATGAATGATCTTGAATTTGAACTCTTCTCTCTTTCTTTTTAGGTAACAATGGTAGATCTTAGGCACCATAAGAAGATTTATAATAACCACTTAGCTAGAGGTGCTCAAATCAAAGCTAGGAGGTGCTGGATTAAAGTGGGAAATATAGCTCATAAATAGATTTTTCAAGCTCTCAAAACTTTTCACACCTCTAAAATTATCAAGAATGATTAGGCCATCATAAAAAATTATCATAAATTATCAAGGATTTTTCTAAACGTTATGAATAAGTTTTCACAACCTAGAAAAATCTCTCTTGAAAGGGACCAAGCCCTTTAGGAATGCCTCCAATTTTTTCATTGTTAATTTCTCTCCTCACAATAAGAATTTTTCTATAAATTACTCTCCATTGCAAATGTTAAGGAGGTTGATCAGACCATGTTCAATGATAAGGATTTTGGTTATGATGTCTTCTCTTATGAGTTCTACAAGGCCCTTTTAGACTATTTTGGTGAGGACCTGCATAAAATTTATCTAGAAGCTTTCCACTCCAAGTCATTATGGAAAGTTATAAACAAATGAAATATCAAGTTCATACCTAATTTTGGAAATTTGGAAGATATCTATAATTGGAGGAATATCACCTTTCTCAACATGTCATATAAAATCATTGCCAAAGCTTTGGTTTTGAAGGTGTGCCATCTTTTTCTACAAATTGTGTGGCTAGATAAATCTAGTTTCATAAAATATAGGTCATCTTTGATAATACCATTGTAGTTTTAGAAGGTATGAATTGTGTTAGATGCTCATAATCGAGACTCTATTCCTAAAAATTAAAATTTTCAAGGCCTATGATCATATTGAATGACCTTTATTCTAGCAATGGTTTGACCTCTAGGGTTTGGACCCTATTTCATTCAATTCGTTAGCATGTTATTTATTGATGCCTTATCCTACATCATCATCAATGGTCACCAATCCAATACCTTTCGGATTTTTATATCTATTTTCCATGGTTGTCCCTTGTCCCCCATTCTGTATTCTCTTGTAGATAAAGGTTTTGATTACCTCTCATCCCACTATGTGTCTCAAGGGTTGTTCAAAGGTATTACCTTGCTTGATTTATCGAGACTACATAGTTTTTCAATGACAACATTTTAGATGACTTTTTCATCACTCTTATTTAAGTGGAGAAAAATATAAAAAATACCCTTAAATATTTGTATTTATTTTATAAAGAATTTAGTTTTATTGTTTAGTGGCATGATTCAATTTTATAGACAATCATTTCTCCCCACACCCTCTTAGATCAATTTATTTGGATGGAAATGAATTGGTCATAGAGAATTTTTTAGATTCTTGCAAATTACTTTTGCTTCCCAAGCTTCATAGTTTTCCTTATGGAAATATTTTCTTTCTAGAATTAAAAAAATGTTGGCATGTTGGATCACAAAACCTCTCTTTGGGAGTGAAATTTTAAGTGTGTTCCAAAATTCTTGTAGCTACCCATTTTTATTATTCTTCATGCTAGGCTCCTTCTAAGGCCTCTTATATGAAGCTAGAAAATCTTCTTCATGTTTTTCTCTAGGATTCCATATAAAATCACAAGGGTTTCCATTAGTTTTCCAAGGAATTTTTTTACTTCCCTTGAGAATCTAGAGGATTGGGGATTTTACCTACACAACACCAAGGTTTGGTGCTTTTCACCAAATGGATTATTTGTGCCCTTCATGGAGATGAAATCTATATAATTCTTGTTCAACATCGTGTTGCCTCTAGTCATCCTTATAGATGAATTTCTTAGAAATATATTGGGCTCTAGACTATTATCACCATGAAGAATGTAATTCACAGTGAAGGAATTTTTTAATCAAGAGCATTTAGAGAGCTTGGGAAGCCATGATACCTTATTTTTTTTAGAATAGTTTAGGATTCTATGATGGAAATTCCATCAACCAAAATACCATCTTCTCATCCCCTATTCTTCAAGATCAAGGTTTCCCATTGTCTTGATTTCCTTAGGTGTGTGCCTTGATATTTCACAAGAAAAAAATCAATATCTGGAAGATTATTCTCTAGAACTTCTATGAGAACCATGTCATGGAATAAAACTAAACTCAAGTTTCTCCTTTCTATCCAAGATTGCTAAAATTTAGATACAATAATTAGGGAATTCTAATTTATTATACCCTGTTTCATAGAACTACCGAGTTACTTTTACCATAATGAGTGGAAATATTGATAAATGTAAATTATGATTTTAATATGTTTGATAGGTGAATACAATATGAGAATATGCAATAAGATGACATTGATTTCAAAAGAATGAATGTGTTTTGAATTGATGGAATGTTGTGTATTGCAATGTGAACATTCTAATGCTTTGTTAATAGAAATGTATTATGATGCATATTGATTTATTATGAACGTCTAACTACCTTGATGTTGAACTAAGCTGCATACAGGGATAGATTCAATCCTCTGGAAGGGAGGAGAAGTATCACTCAAGAGAAGTGATTGGTCGGGTAACCCTTAATGAAACCTAACTGAGCTTACACATACTTGTTTTTAGTTGGTTAATTCAAGTCAATAGCTTGGGAATTAGGTAAGTTCCTTTAGTCATAGTCTTGACTTGTTGAAATAATTAGGTAGTCATCCTTCGTTAAGATAGGTTATTTTCTTGAATGAACGACTTTGGTTTTATTCTTTGGTTTCTTGATTGATTGTGATTTGTTTGAAATCTCTTGCCTGATGTGAGTTCTTCCAGGTATGTGTTTATAATTAATCAATGAGTTATAAACATATCACTGAACATGTATATATGTATTTATCAATACAGTTGCTTATATATATGATTATAATTATCAATTCAATGATATATATATATATATATATGATATAGCAATATATAGATATAAATATTAATGTGTGCATATGTATTGACAAAAATAGAGGTTTCCATATGAGCATATATATACATATATATATGTATATATATGTATGTATGTATGTATGTAAATATATATATGCATTATCAATCTGTGAATTACGATAATATGATATATGCAATCGAATATCAAATGATACTTTTGATAAACTTATGAATTGATGAAAAATATATAAATATGTGTATGTATATATAAGCATATTATATATATATATATTATAATATAAAGAAAGAAAGCACATGTGTTACTACTTACTACGGATAAAATATTAATAAGCGCATGATATAGTATTTATGATGCAAAGTAAATGAGGTGCATAGTATAAAGCATTGTCTTTTATATAATACAAAGGCTATATAAATGTTTAAAGCGCTAGAGAAAAAGGCAACGCCCAAATGGTGAATTATATATGCAAAGTAAATACCAATATGGCTGTATAAAAACCAGCACATAGTTTGAAGCATGGGCAATACATATTATGACAGTGCTAAAACATTAAATATGTATCATTAAACTTGCAAATGCAATGCAATATGTATTAGAAGGTGCCTAGAAATAATATGAGAGACTCAATAAAAAGTGATATGAGATATTTGAAAGGTCATTTAAAATGCTGACTTAACTTTATAGAACAACAAACACCAAAAGCACGATAGAAGGTTTTAGGTGGCGCCAAAAATATGAAAACTGCATTGCGAATAGAAGTCTAAACTATAAGCTTTGTCAAACAATGGAAGACAAAGTAAAACATAGAACAATTCAATTAAAACATTGCATATTATGAGTTGACTTGTTGATTTTTTACCTGCATTTTTAAAACGCATTCTTGTTGTCTCTATTTCAATCGATCTGCTACTCTATTTTGATGAGTATTGATTTTAAATACATTTCCACCATTGATATTAATTGTTGAATCAATCTTGTTGTTGTTGTCTTTTGTGATAAAATGCCTTGATTTGTTAGGTTGAGTAAAGATTATGTTTTGAAATAATCTTAATCTACTTAATTCTTATGAATCATTATTTGAGTGTTTATACATACTCCATATTAAGGAGTGATTGCATTCACTAGTATATGGAAGCTTAGAATAGCTTATGAAGTATTTGTCTTTAGGTTATCGTGTATTTTGAACTATAGAAAGTTCATAGATTACTTTGGAATTAGATTATCCAATGGAAGAAGTAACTTGTATTTGATAGTATATTATGCTAGGTAAACCCTAGTGGTTAATGAAGTTAGCAATACAACAATGATGATGGTATAAGAGACATGTCGTCATTGACAAGTTGTAATGTCACAAAAACCATAATGTTATTCAATACTTGAATGCTCACTTAATCATTTCTTTACTTAATTATTGATTAGAACCCTAGGTTGAGAATAACCTACATGAATAGTTTGATTGTTGATTGTTGATTGTTGATTTCATCTTGGGATTAGCATAAACTATGGATGAGATTACCTATGTGATTAAGTTGATCACTTGAATTTGTGAATTACTATTGATTGGAGCCATAGGTGGGCATTCCCTATTGAGTTGTTTTTTACTTGATTGGTTGTTTTACACTCTTCACATGAAGTATTTTATTGATGAAAATCTTTTGTTTGGATAGTCTTTTATTGATGAGAATACACTCTTGAATAGAGTCTTTTATTGTTGAGACTATACTTTTGAATGAGTCATCTATCATTATGATTATTCTTTTGATTGAGGTCATTTATTGATAAGATTATACTTTGAGTGAATTCCTTTCTTGTTGAAGGTTATACTTTTTAATTTGAGGTTATTTTTTTGGTACTTTTTAAGGGAACCATTTAATGTTGAGATTAACCATTGATTGGAGACTTTTATAGTTGGGATTGTACCTTTGGTACTAGAGTCATTCAATGAAGTGATGCTACGATATTTGGTTACTCAATAAGTAGGAGTTTCTTGAATTACTGAACTAGTAGGAATGTTATAGTCATAGGTTGTTCATGGGGTTAACAATTACCAAATAGAGGGAATTACCTATGGGTAAGTGCACCAAGATGGTTCCCAAAAAGGGGATTTAAGTGGACAACTTTTTCTGAAATCAGGAAATACTGACCTTGGACGTGGAATTGAGGATACTTACACTCAAAATTTTGAGATGGAACAAAAAGAAGGATTCAAGTTCTCTGAGTCTACTTTCTAAACTACTAATTTATTTTGAAAATGGTTGAGATTAAGGGGTTCAAATGAGGGACATACACAAATTGGTGTTGTTTTTGTCAGAAAAACATAGCATAGCAACTCTTGTACAACCCTCGTACGGTGAAATTTTTTTTAGTATTTTAAAAATCACAGTGGTCAGAAGTTAGTTAACAGTATGTAGTTGATGCACGATTTTTCTGATAATTTTTTAATGAATATTTAATTTTTTACTAATTTTCGAAGGGGACATTTCCTGAAAAATAGAATTTTGGTCGTGCTACCCCTACAAATTTTGGAAACTAATTGAATTTATTTTTATTTATTTTTTAAAATTTGTAGAATGGAGTCTAGTTTCTAAAAAAATAATTTATTTGAAAAATCGATTAACGGTTAATTTATAATGAAAAAATTACCAAACACTACTTTTTGGCAAAAAAAAGACATACAAATAAAATAAATTATGGATGAAAGGCTTAATATTTTTAGAAAGTGAAAAAAATTACATTGTTGGATAGCTAAGAGAGAACCCAACATTACCCATGTGCTTGATTTTTTTGATATTGAACCATGTGCAATCCTGACGGTGAGCACGAACTCGATTATGTGAAATATGGAATATTTTTTAAAAACACATCTTTGGTCATTGGGAATGCCCTCCAAGCCTTTGGGTTGGTATTCCAAGGTAAATACCAAGCCCAAGGTTCAGGAATTCCCAAAGCAAGATATAAC
>CM021100.1:205276726-205389882 GCA_007115665.2 Sequoiadendron giganteum
TTAAACCCTAAACCCTCATCCATCATCCCTATACCATATACCCTCAACTTTATACCTAATATCCTAAACCCTAAACCTTTTCCCTATAACCTCAACCCTATACCTTAAACGCTAAACCTTACACTCTCAACCCTCATAGGGGGAGAGAGAAATAGGGAGAGGGAGGGATTGGGGAGAGAGAGAGAGGTTGGGAGGGAAAGAGGAGATAAATATAAGTAGAGAGGGAAGGAGAGGTAGAGATACATGAGAGATAAAGAGTAGATAAGGAAGTATAGATGGAGGGAGAGGTATGGAGGGAGAGAGAGGGAGGTGAGAGAGAGGTTAGATAGAGAGAAATAAAGAGAGTTTTGTAGGGAGTGATAGAGGGATATGTAGGTAGAGAGGGATAGGTAAGATAGAGAGAAGTAGAGAGATAGAGATAGAGGGAAGGAGGGAGTGTGGGCGAGAGAGGGGAGGAAGGGAGAGGTAAAGAGGGATATGTGAGATAAATATAAGTAGAGAGAGAATAGTGACATATAGAGGAGAGAGTTATAGAGAGGGAAAGAGAGAATGGTGAGATAGAGAGGAGAGAGAGAGAGAAAGAGGGTGAGGGAGGAGTGAGAGAGAGTGAGAGAGAGAGGTAGATGCAGGGAGAGGAGAGATAGAGAGTAGATAGGGGAAAAGGTAGGGAGAGAGATATCTAGTGAGAGAGAGAGGGCTAGGGGAGATAAAGATAATTAGAGAAAGACAAATAGGTAGAGAGAAGTAGAGAGAGAATAAGGGAGGGAGAGAATCGATATAGAGAGGTATAGAGAGAGTGGTTGGGAGTGATGGAGGAGAGGTAGGTAGAGAGGTATTAGGGAGATAGAGAGTAGAGAGGGAAGTAGAGGGAGAGGTATGGAGGGGGAGAGAGGGAGGTGAGATAGAGAACAATAGAATGAGTGTGGTAGGGAGTGATGGAGTGATATGCAGCTAGAGAGGGATAGGTGAGATAGAGAGAAGTACAAAGAGATAGAGATAGAGGGAAGGAGGGAGGGTGGGTGAGAGAGGGGA
Organism: Sequoiadendron giganteum; assembly: GCA_007115665.2. NCBI lineage: Eukaryota > Viridiplantae > Streptophyta > Pinopsida > Cupressales > Cupressaceae > Sequoiadendron > Sequoiadendron giganteum. Next base: position 205,277,759 of record CM021100.1, read on the forward strand.
GGAAGGGAGAGGTAAAGAGGGATAGGTGAGATAAAGATATGGAGAGAGAGAATGGTGACATATAGAGAAGTGGAGAGTTACAAAGAGGGAAAGAGAGAATGGTGAGATAAAGAGGAGAGAGTGAGAGAGAAAGAGGGTAAGGGAGGAGTGAGAGAGAGTGAGAACAAGAGGTAGGGGGAGGGAGAGGAGAGATAGAGAGTAGATATGGGAAAAGGTAGGGAGGGAGACATCTAGTGAGAGAGAGAGAGGGATAGGGAAGATAAAGATAATTAGAGAGGGAAGGAAAGGTAGAGAGAGAGTAGAGAGGGAATGAGGGAGGGAGGGAGAGAAGAAATATAGAGAGGTGTAGAGATAATGTTAGGGAGTGATGGATGGAGAAGTAGGTAGAGAAGGATTAGGGAGGTATAGAGTAGAGAGGGAAGGAGAGGGAGAGGTATGGATGGAGAGAGTGGGAGGTTAGATAAAGAGTAATGGAGAGAGAGTGGTAGGTTGTGATGGACGGAGAGCTAGGTAGAGAGGGAGAGGGGATATATATATTTAGAGATGGAGGGAGAGACAGAGAGAGATGTAGTGAGGGGGAGAGAGGTGAGATAGAGAGAAATAAAGAGTGTTTGAAGGAGAGGTAGGTAGAGAGAGGGAGAGAGGAGATAAAGATAAGTAGAGATGGAAGGAGAGGTAGAGAGAGATGTGAGATAGAGAGAAGTAGAGAGGGAATGAGGGAGGGAGGGAGATAGGTGTAGAGAGACTGGTAAGGTTTGATGTATGTAGAGTTAGGTAAAGAGAGATGGGAGATAAAGAGTAGATAGGGAAGAAGAGAGGGAGAGAGAAGTATGGAGGGAGAGAGAGGGAGGTGAGAGAGAGGTTAGCTAGAGGTAAAGAGAGATGGGAGATAAAGAGTAGGTAGGGAAGAAGAGAGGGAGAGAGAAGTATGGAGGGAGAGAGAGGGAGGTGAGAGTGGTAGGGCATGATGGAGGGAGAGGTAGGTAGGTAGAGAAAGAGAGAGGTGGGGGGAGGTAGATAGAGACAAGTAGATAGGGAAGGTGGGAGAGAGGGAGAGATAAGTGAGGTAGAGAGAATTAGAGGGAAAAGGAGAGAGATAGAGAGAGAGATTTCTTGAGATGGTAGGGCATGATGGAGGGAGAGGTAGGTAGGTAGAGAAAGAGAGAGGGGGTGGAGGGAGATAGAGACAAGTAGATAGGGAAGGTGGGAGAGATAAGTGAGGTAGAGAGAATTAGAGGGAAAAGGAGAGAGATAGAGAGAGAGAGATTTCTTGAGATCAAGGGAGAGAGAGAATCAGAAAAAGGGATAGAGATAGTGAGAGAGAGGTCTAGAGTGTAAGGGATAAAAATGAGTGAGATAGAGATAGAAGTAATACAATTTTTTGATTACTAAAATTTGACCTCCTGATTATTGAAATTTGACTAAGTTTGAAATTTGTGAGATCTTCCAAAAAGTAGAAGAGAGAGGGGAGAGAGGGAGGAAAGGAGAGAGAGAGGGAGTGGAGAGATAAAGAGTAGAGAGAAGGATAGAGTGAGAGAGAAAGATGATAGAACTTGTTGTCTACTAAAAGCTGACCTCCTAATTACTAAAATTTGACATGCTGATTACTGAAATTTGACTAAGTCTGAAATTTTAAACATCTCCCAAAAACTAGAATTTGCACTATAACTCCTAGAGATCTGAAACCACTCTCAAACATCCTAGAAGTATATACATGAAATATAACTTAAAGTATAAGAAAGTAAATGTCCATTTTCTTAAATGTTTATTTCATGTATATAGTTTCCCTAAAAGATAACAAGAAGAAAGAGACAAGAAAAAGAGAAGAAAATATTTTCAATGTAGACCAAAACACGAGCGCATTATAATGCGCTTGTGTTTTGAAAATGTCTTTTTTATTTCAAAAAATGCACATTTTTGAACTCCAAATGCACGCATTTTTTGAAATCTTAAACCATAACGCGAGCGCGTTATAATGCACTCGCGTTTTAAAACACTCGCGTTAGACTCGGTAATGACTGAGCCTAGGCTCGAGCATTACCAAGCCATAACACGAGCATGTTTTACTATAACACGTTCGCGTTTTTTCTATTTCGGGATGAAAAAGTAAGTTTTCCATGAAATGGCTACCCATTTCCATGCACCAGCCCCTATGTGTATATTATAAAAGAGATAGGTTGTCACTGGGGTTAACGATTACCCAATGAATGGAGTTGCCTATGTATAGTACATGAATGGTCATTAACCAAATCGAGCTAGGAAAGTGGGTGAATAGATGACTCTTGAAACTTTGGCCAAAGTAGTGTATGTAGCTACTGTTTACACTATCAGTTCACTATGCTCTAGTATAGACAATTCTAGTTCAGGATTTTCATAATTGTAGTTGTAGCTAATAGATGATTAGGTTATATATTGTAGGACACAACACTAAGCTCGGGAAGGCTATTTGTTATGGGTTTTTACCAACCAATCTCTTCATCTAAGGGTAGGGCCATCTATTAGTGATGCAATGACAAGCGGAATTCACCAATCTCAAACTCATTCTATTGAGGCGTATTTAACAACAATGACTTAAATCCCACAAGCTCTTCAAAATTCACAAGAATTCTTCATAAAAAAATGGCACAAAAATGAGTTTCTCACAAATCTAGCCCAAACAAGGTTTCTCAAGATCTTCCAACTCCTTAGAAACTTCAACACAAACAAAACAAACCTTTACATAGATTGCACTTTCACATTTTCACCCTTTCTTCATAAATCAAGACATTTTACAATGGCACAAATTTTGGATTTTAGTTTCTCAGGCCCCAAACCAGAGCTTTCAAGACATCCTCTTCCTTTAAGAACCCTAACTCAACAAAATCAATCACTCCCTAAGGTCTCCCCTTATGCACAATTCCCAATTCCTTCATTGGCTATTCAAATTTCTAATAGCCATGCACTTACAAACTGTCAGGCTTATATTTTGATGTCAACCCTTTCTCAAGACTGTAATCAGTGTTTTGGATACCTTTTAAATGGTTTTAGAACATATCCTAAAAACAATATGTTAACTTTGGAGAATATGCCTCAAATCTGAACTATTACCATTCAAATAGGGCTAATTAGGCCTTAGAATAAACATGGTTTAGTGAAGTAACTATCTCCTCCCCTAATTTCTCCTAACCAGTGCTTCAAGCATTATTTATCAGATCTATACAAGCTTATAAATTCATCAGATGCCCAATTCCATAAACACTTTCACAAACCCTAGGTCTATTTCCCTTGACTATGTATAGATGCTTTGTTTTCAGACCTAGGGCATTAAGAAATTTATCAAAACTTCCTCCACAATTACTATTCCTTGAATAATATTTTATAACACATTAATATCCTTCCACACATCAAATTTAAGGAGTTTTTGTAGACATGGAAAATATATAGTTTGATCTTACACACCTGATCCTGGTCCAACTAACACCAATTCATCCTTAATTATCCCCTTTACTAATCAATTTAATTGAATAATCTTTATTTGATTAAATTTATCACATTTCCTCTCTTAATTAAATAAATCAAATTTATCTAATTATGTCACCTACTTCTATTAATTAAATAAATCATTTTATTTAATTAATCCTATAGTCCCTCTTTTAATTAAATAATTCACTTTATTTAATTAATCTCTAAAATCATCTTCTTTAATAAATTAATCTTTATTTGGTTTAAAACTAACATCACCCTCTTTTGACTAAATCAATCAATCTTTATTTAATTAAATCTAAAATCATTATTCCTCTCAATTTTGATTTATTTAAACTCTAAAATCTAAGTCAAAATTGTCAACTCAGTTAATCTTTAGCTAAATTAATCAAATCATGATTAATCCTAGACTTAATCACTCCAATCCTCTAGATTTTGCAACTTGCACCAATAAATCAATTTAATTGATTTATTAATTCATCTATTTTCCCTCAACTTGGCATCAAAAGGGAATATTCATCAAATTTGAAAATCCCTCCAAAAGGGACGAGTACATCCAACAAGGCATTAAAGGACTCTTACATGTCCTTTGCCTTGATCCAAACAACATTTACTCCATTTCTTCTTCCCTATAAACTTGTCATCTCAACAATTTCAAATTCCACCTAACTTCATTTATTTACGCATTCACCAAAATGTGCTCATTCCTCCTCCAATCACATGTGGACAAGTGGCCTCCTCTCATTGGTTGGTATTTTTATCCCACATTCATCCATTTTTCTCATTCTTCCATTCTTAAAATCTATAAATAGAAGACCTCTTCTATTGATTTATCATCCATAATCCATGCAAGCTTACTATACTCATTTTCACTCACAACTTCATCCATTGCATTCAAATTTCATAGTTGTATATCAAATTTATCAAGGTTATCATCACATTGCATCAAGGAATCAAAAATCATCATCCAAGATCATAAAATCACCTCAAGGAGATGGGAAAGGTCCATTTTCCACATCAAAATGACACCAATTCCCCCATGGGATTGAGAGTTTGCTCATTAGAATAGGATTTAATTATCTTTATTGCTTTGTTCTTCATTCTATTTCCTATTTTTATGTTTCAATTTAATTTCATGGGTAATGTTGAGCTAACTTGCATAATGATATAATTTTATGTGTGTTCTTTGTGTTTGTGCAAGTATAGGTTCACCATTCACATTTTGGCGCTAGAAGGAGGGCAAATTTGGAGAATTTCATCAAGTTTTTTTTTTAATTCCGTGGTTTTTTCATTTTTTTTGCTGTCTACAGGAAACTCCACAACTATTAGTCTAGTGGTGCTATATTGCGCCGCTACGAAATTCAAATTGTGCCACTAGGGTCTTCTCACCCAAAAAATTGAATTTCCAAACTACATTTCTAGTTTCCAAATTCTAAACCACACTGCAAGTGACCAAACTATGTCGCAATCGCACTCACTTTTTTCCTATAGAGCATTGCTATCAGTCCTCAGTGGCACTATATTGTGTCGTTGACCTTCTCAAACTGTCTCGCACTTGTGGATTACACTGCTAGAGTTGGGTAAAAGGTAGATTTCCATTTATTTGTGGCATGTGTTTTTTTTCATTTTGGTTATTTTTGACATGTAACTGGTTTCTAGTCTCCGTTTTGCAGTATTAACCAATTTTTATGGTTGACTTGATCAAAGTGAAGGAAGGGAGAAAAGACCAAGATTTATCTATGCTATCAATATCTCATTGTATCAAGTGTTTTTAAACACTTTGGGGAGAAATTATAATCCCTCTTCTAAGGATTTGTTATATTCTCGCTTTTTAGGACTTACTAAATTTTGTTTGGGCTTTAAAAGAACAAAAAAAAGGGTTAAAAATAATCATAGGAAAACTCACTAGATTTTGTTTTGGACTTAATCAATGAACAAACAAATCTCACACTTCAAAATTGGTGCTTAAAAATAAATCATATCATTACTTTGTGGTTAAAATGAATATGTGCATGCTTTGTTTTGTAATCCCTTATCCAAATTAGTATCATTAAAAAAGACGTATGCACTTCTCTCGCCCTTTTTACTGATCTTGAGAATCAAAAGTCTTTTTGTGATCCTAAGTTGTGTAAGTGATTACCTTCACACTTCAATTTGGATTCTTAAAATTGAACAAAATCTTGTGAGTGTGAGTGTAGTATATTGTATGTGTTCTCTCTTTGTTTCTCAACAAAGATTGATCGAACTATAAATGTACTTGCTTTCTTTTGTTTATCCATAGAGGGCCTTCCTGGTGGGAAAAAGTAATCACCCCAGGTAATGACCCTGCTAGGAACACACTAAAGCCAAACGAATTCCACCCGAGATATAAGTTTTGGTACTCAAGGAAAGTTCGAGTATCATGAGGATTGTTTCGATGAGAAGGGCATCAATGGTCTCTCACTACATGGATGGTCCCCTATGAATGGAATGCCGATATTAAAACCCCTTGTTTAGAAAGGCCAAAATCCTTATCTATTTGTTGGTGCAAGAACAATCGTTCTGAAGTCATCCCACATTTTTATGGATCTTAGTAGAAATAAGAAGTATGCCATGGGAGTTTCATGTGTAATGATGCTTGGTTGACCTGAGAAGCGAGTGCATTGTAAGGGGGATCCTGTGTGGTCAAGCATCTAATCATTTGCTAAGCGTAGGCATAGCTAGATTTATTTAAGTGGGAACTCAACAAGTATTCTCTTTATCCTAGGATTGTGCATTACTTTGAAATCAAAACACTTTGCTTGGATCCAAAACAATTGAAAACAAACATTCACCAAGTCCTCAAAATTTCAAACCCTTTATGGGGAACAAATAGCTTTGACGAATCCAAGTGCTATTGCTTGCCCTAGGGATTTCATCTTTAGAGGTTTCTAATCATTTTGATTCATGTCATAATTTTTTTTCACTAAATCCAAACATTAAGGAACTTTTGCCTTTATTTCCTTGATTTCCACATAATGGACTTTGTGGGATGAGAAGAAGTTAGGATATTAGACATCTATTTTGAAAACATAATCAAGAATTGTTTTTGGTAAAAGGAAATCATTAAGCAAAGCTAAGAAACAATTGAATCCCAGACACGTGCTCTTCCAAATGATTTCCCGAAAATTCAAAGTTCCTAAACCAAATCGTCACAAGTTCCTTAGTCCTAAAGCTCATGAGGAATTCCTTGAAAGACTTATTGAAGTTAGAGAAAGGTTGATATATAATTTTTACAAAAAATATTCAAGGAACAATCCTAATTTGTATGAATTTTATTGCAAACAAAATCCAAGTCTCTTCCAAAAAAAATATTTTCTCACATAGGCGGTATCAAGTGTGTTCTTCAAAACCGAGGTCTTCTAGAAAGGAGTTTTATCTAGGTATAATTTAGGATCAAAATCAAAATTATCATCCATCCTTCAAACATTCAATCAAAAATGACCTCACCAACAACTCTTAGAAATCTTGAAAAAATCATTCATGCTAAACGTTTGGCAAGTCCAAATCGTCTTGTTTGATTAAAGATGTGTGTAGATGAATTCTTCTCCACATATTTAGTCAAATTATCAATCCTTGTGAACGAGTCTACCATTTGATAACATCCAACATCTTGGGGTTTACAAGATCATTATCCAAAATCAAAAGGGGAAAAATCAAACCCAAAATCATCTTGTTTGGCTAGGAGTGTCTAGATGAATCCTTCTTTACACACTTAGTCAAATTATCATCTTGAGTACAAATCTACTCTAGGACAATATCCAACCTCTTATATTTTATGAGTTCACTATCTGAATCAAATCCTATCAAGCCAAATTCAAGATCAAATAAAATAAAATCTAAATCTAAAAAGTCCCAAAGTCTAGTATCTCCTTCAAGATTTCTCAAGAGTTCAATCATTCACACCATTCATCTTCAATTTCTCATCATCACACATTTGATCCTTAATTATCTTAGTTCTTCTCTTTTGTACCTAAATTTAGATCAATCTCAAGAGTTAGAGGTTCATCTCACATATTCTTGAAAATTGATCCCTATTTTATGGTGCAAAATCGATCGCAACACAAGAAGAACATGGAAAACAACAAAGAAACACCAAATTTGACTAACCTAAGCCAAACTGCTCCTAAAATGAATCCCCTTGGATCGAGCAACCCCCTAAATAATCTTCCTCTATCATCATAGAGTCCTTATGAGGAAGGTAAAGTGGAAGACATCACTGATAATTTCATTTTGGGGCATAAAATTAATCTTGTTTGTCCACATCATTGAAATTGGGTTAAAATGAACAAGTGTCTTTCATCACATTTGGCTTTGGGATCTAAAAAGAACAAGTTCTTGACTTGTTTTCCACACATTTCAATTTTTAAGGGAAATTAACAACTACGAGTGTGAATCAAGTGTGTGTGTGATAAGAAACACCTCACTTGGTTTGCTTTTGTCAAACCCTTCATAGGAGGCCTGCTAGGGGATTTCCTCACCCCTAGGGACGACCTCAATCGAAGTGTGAATCGAAAGACACACTTTTTTGAGAGTTAAAATCTTGTCACTCTTGGCTAAGCCCCAAATAAATTTATACCTTTGGGAAGTGAAGGTGAAGGGTGGGTTACCCCTTTCTCCCAGCTGTGTGGTAGGATTTTGCTTTAAATCATCCCTAGTCAACCTTGTGCATCTTAGTTCAAAACCTAATTGGTCATGCCCACTTGACTAACATTATGTTTTTTGTTGTGTATTTGAGTGTTTGTTTAATCATAACATTTGATCTTGAAAGACAAATTTATCATTGTGTTTGGTTGTGTGCTCACGCATTTACATGTGAGATCTTGTGTTTGATATTGCTCAAGTCAAAATTCCAATAAACACTTGCCACATCATCCAAATCATCCAATCTTGTCATTCCACATCATATCTTAATCATCACCATGTCTTTAATCCAATCAACATCATTTTACACCATGCCAAATTAGAAGACATAGCACAAAAGCTCATTCACATACTTCACAAAGCTCAAACAAGCCAATCACCTTTAAACCAACAAACCATTCAAGGAATCCATGACATGATCATAAACCTTCAAAAAAACCAATCACCTCAAATAAAACATCTCATAACACAAGCCCAATACCTCATGGCCACTTTTCAAATCCAACAAGCAAAACATCAAGTCCAATCACCACATCAACAAATTTCACATCAATCATATGTGTTACCTATATCATCATATCAACCTCATCCATCCACATATCATGTCACCCCTTCATCAACCTATTAAACCTCCTCTAATGTCAACCCTTATCCATATCAATCCACCTTTCAACAACCATTATCCTATGTAACACCTCCATCATTATCACAACAACAAATCATGCCACAACAAGTCCAAACTCCATTTGAACCTCAACACATTCACCCAAAATCCTGTGTTTTACCTTCATCATCATTCCAACCTAACCCATCTACCTATCATGTGAATGCTACATCAAAATATCCACCCATATCGCAACAAGAACATAGGAGCCTAAGTCACCTTGGCAACAAAATCAAGATCCTTTCAATTATCCATCAAATCCTCACCCTAAATTCAAACATTTCAAAACTAAACCTCTGACATTACCTGAATCCACTCATCCACCTACTAAAGAGTCTTCAAACACCATTCCCATTCTTACAACCCCATCATGTAGTCTCTCCCTTGAGCCTATTCAAGAATCTCCCCTATTGAGCCCAAGTCAACCTCCATCATGTCTCCATGTTGTTGACCATCTAGAACATGTCAATCCTACTCAAGAGTCACACCCCTCCACCTCATCCAATGAATCCATACCATCTCATAAGCTAAGCATGTCCAACCCATTTGATGATCCAAGCATATCCACCTCGTATCATGATCCTATTATACCACCTCCATGGCATGACCCTAGTCCATCACGAGAACAAAGTTTTCCATTCATTACCCCATCTAATGATACCCCTCCCAATCAAGATCAAGATGTCACACCCACTCTAGCACATGATACCCTTCCATCTCATGATCCTTCTCTAAATCAAGATCAAAGTCTAACTTATATTCCATGCAATGATCCCCTTCCTCTAAATCAAGATCAAAGCATCTCTTCATCTCCATTTCATGAGCCCCTCCCATCTTATAACCAAGATCAAATGATACCATCCATCCCATTGTATGATCCTACCTTAGGTAAAGATCAAAGAAGCCCTTTATCTTCATGTCATGATTAGAATCCTCCACAAGAGTCTCTCACCCCTATTCAAACTATCCATGGACCCCACACTTATAAAATGGGTTCCTCTACCTTTATCCACTCTAGTTTACTTCCAACACCTATCCTTTCATCCATATCATATCCTCCACAACCTTGACTCGCATCTTGTTTCATAAACAATACATATCCATCAAAACTTCCATCTATCCTAGGTCCTTATCCTAGTCCATCAAACCTTCCATCTATCCTTGGTCCTTATCATCCAAAACCTAGTTCATCAAACCTTCCATCCATATTGGGGCTTTGCATCCCACATATCCCTAGTCAAGATCAACAAAGGTACATACCCTTGAACCTTTTCCAGCATACCTACACCAACCCATCCATAATACCTTCATATCATTCATCTTTATCCACCCATCACATTGCTCTTGGAAGCAATTTGGGTGCCAAATTTTAAAATCTTCCATATCAAAATCCACATACATAAAAGGATCAACATGTCTCCTTGAAGAGACATGCAAAAATAAAAGAAAATCTGATCCAAATTCAAAAGAAAAAAATTCAAAGGCCACAAAGGCCCACAAATCGAAAATTGCAAAGCCCACAAAGGCCCATAAAGCAAAAAGAAATAATTCAAAGGCCACAAAGGCCCATAAAATAAAAAGTAAAATTTCAAAGGCCACAAAGGCCCATGAATCAAAATTAAAAGTCAAAAGCTATGTGGATTCCTAAAAGTCTCGTAGAAGCAATAAAATCAAAATTGGCATCCAAACTTGCTTATCCAAAAACTCCATCCAATTCTAAATATCCTTTATCACCACCATCCATTTTGGGTCCTTATATCCTAAAATCCCCATCCACTCCTCCATCTAAATCTCTAAATTCAAAAGCCACTTCTCTTCCATCACTCTACCACCCTTCAAGGTGTGTTTCAATGTTGATCTTGTCATCCTCTCCATCTATCCATCAACAAGCCTTCCAACCTCCTATCCATGACCCAACATCCATCCCCCATTATCCTCCTTTAATCCAAACCTTTGCTTAGACTAGGGTCTCCTTTGCCACTGTATTTCTCAAATCTTGGAATCTCGAGAGCAAGAGTCATGCCTCGTTCTAAAGAAAATAAGAAGAGTGGTCATATGAGAGCTCTGCTAGGGTTTTGTATTTTTTGTGGTCATCCTTGGCCCCTCTTGCATCATACTGTGCCTTCTGCACAAGAAAATTCCTCCCTCATTGAGTACGACCACATTTACTATGGTTTTAGGGGTTTATTATGCCTTCAACCGACATTAACCCAACAATTCATGTTGGTGTTAATAGTTCGTCGGCGCAGTTCGATGTCTCCTCCTCTGAACAAAAGTCCACAAAAATTTGTTCTGAAAGTCTTTCACGAGGTAAGCATTTTGATGCCCTTGCTAATGTAGTTTTTCCTTTACCTAATTTTGATTTTGCTTGCCAATGGCTCGAACAACACACCCTTGTGGGTTATTTTGTTGGGATGACTCCCCACGAAAGTGTGTTGAAAGAATGGGTCAACAAGGCTTGGGTACCTCATGGGGTCCACCTTGATATGGTCCAAAACTTGACCAAAGGATTTTTTTATTTCGCTTTGCAGAGGTTAATCATGTCCAAGACATTTTAGGCCATGGGCCCTAGTATGTTAGGTCATCTTTGTTGGTATTCCAAGCATGGACCCAATATTTTTCTATCTCAAACAACACCAAAATGCGGGTTTCGGTCTGGATTGAGTTTCCTGGTCTTCCCTTGCCATGTGTGCCCTTCCTACACCACATTGCTTCCTCTTTGGGGAGGGTTGTTTGTATAGAACCTGATAGGTTCTTCCAAACCCGACCACAAAAGCGGGTTTGTGTGGCAGTTGATATGTCCAAGGACTTGAAAGAGTCTATAGACATTCAAATAGGAGCTATTAGGCAGACCCATAAAGTCACATATTTTAATCTTCCCAACACATGCTATTGGTACTAGTTAGCTAACCATAAGATCAAGGAATGCCCTTTGGCAGTTCCTCGTACACCATCACCATCATGAGATGTTGAAAAGCATCATCAGACGAAGCCTTCTGCTAAGGCTGAAAAAAAGTGGACTACAGTTACAAATTGGAAGAATAAGCCAACTAGTTTTGGGTCGGCTCCCAAGGCCCCTCAACCGTCTAAGGTTGTTTCAAACCCTTCTGATAAGGGGACAACCACTCCTACCGAAGCTACTACTATTTTAGTGCAGCCCAAGTCAAAGGAAATGCCTCAACCTACGGTTGTTTTGTGTGCTTAGATGACTATTCCTCCCATAATGGGGACTCAACAATGATCTCGTAGGCTGTCTCTACCATCCGAAGAAGGAGAATATGTACCAGAAAAGTGGAGGTTTTCACCCCCTATTTAGATTGGCTCAGTTCCACATGATTTTTTGAAGAATAGTTTCTCCTCCCTGGTTGAGGAGGAACTAGATTCCAAAAGCATGGAGGAGTTTCATCCATGAATTTTCTTTCACAGAATGTTTGAGGTCTAACTAACCTCTCCATAAAGTATTCTGTTAGGGATACTTTATAGAAGTATTCAGGGATTGAAGTGCTTTGTCTCCAAGAAGTTAAAATTTTAGGTTTTTCTCTTGCCTTGAATTATCGCTCTATTTGGCTAGCCAGTGCTATGTTTTGTACTTTGCATGAAGTCAAGTGTGGTGGAGCCACCACTCTTTTGTCCCCATGATTGCTTTCTTGTGTTGTGGATCATTGGACTGATCCTTCCCAGTGGGTGATCTGGGTTCTTCTAAACATTGATAATCATTCCTTTGGAATTATTAATGTCTATGCCTCTAATGATGTTGTGGAATGCTCTTTGCTTTGGCGTTGGATTATTGATTCTCTTCCAGTTGCCACCTGGTTGCTCTGCAGGGATTTCAATATGATCGAAATGGCGTATGACAAGGATGGGACCCTGCCCTTCCGTTGGGTAGTGGGTGAAAGGGAGGTGTGGTTTTACATGTGTAATAAATTGGGGATTTTTGATCTCAATATTGGTTACCACCATTCTCATTCTCTCGAGAACACTTAGTGTAATTACAAGGTTGATTCTGATAGAGTCTTTAAACACCTTGATCATGCTATGATCTTGGCTCAATCTTTCTTTTCTTTTACTAGCTCTGCCTTGCCATTGAATCCGTTAGTGGATGTGACTCTATCTAGATACTTTCCAATTCATTTTTGCATTGAATGGACGTCTTGTTAGCCCCACATGTGTAAGACTCAATTCCTTCTAAACATGTCTCTGCTCTATCATAAGCCCACACTGGCCCACATTCATCAAGTGTGGAATTTGGAGTGCAGGCCAGTTGGCCAAATGGGCTAGATTGCTTGGTGGAATGATGTCATTATTCATATTGCTCATTTCTTGCACATTTATGGGCGCCAATTGGCTATCTTTCACCGGTGATCTTATGAGGCTACCACTGTTGACTTGCTTATGGCTATGGAGGATTCAATGGCATCCAGTCCTTTTTCCCTGTCGCATCAAGTCAGGGTGGAAAAATTAAGGCACAAAAAGAAAGTGGCTGATAATTACGCTGCCAGAGGAGTGCAAATCAAAGCTTGGCTACATTGGCTTAAGATTGGTGATCATGCCTCCAAAGAATTTTTTTTGGCACTTCATGCCAAACACTCATCCCCAAGAATCAAAAAAATCAAGGATGGTGCTTGGGTGCTCTTTGAGCTTCTCAAAATTCTCTAGGCCTTTATTCGCCATTATGAATAGGTGTTCATTGCATAGGATTCCATGCCTATGCAACAACAAGCCCTTCAGTACTACCTTGTTGTTGTGCCACATAGGCTTTCTTCTACCTAGATAAAATTTTGTGATTGATCTCAAGGAAGTTGTTTCTTCTATGGTCGATGACAAGGCTCCCGAGATTGATGGCTTCCCTTGTGAATTTTACAAAGCTCTATGGGATTGTGTTGGGAGCGATTTGCATAATGTTTATCTCTAAGCCTTTCAAGCCAACTCTCTGGGAAATTTAATAAACAAAGGCAATATAAAGTTCATACCTAAGCCTACAGATCTGGAGGACATCTACAACTAGAGGCCCATCACACTTCTCAATGCCTCCTACAAAATCATTGCCAAAGCCTCGGCTTTGAAAATTTGTCATCTCTTACCTCAGATTGTGCGCCTTGAGTAGACCAATTTCATCAAATCCAGGTTTATTCTAGATAATATCATTGTTGTTTGGAAAGGCATGGAGTGGGCCCGATGCTCCAACCAGAAAGTTGTGTTCATTAAAATTGACTTTTTCAAAGCCTATGACCGCATTGAATGGCTTTTCAGTCTTGTGATGTTGCAAGCCTTGGGGTTTGGACCCAATTTCATTCAGTCTGTTTGTATGCTTTTTGTGGATGCTTCAACTTGCATCACTATTAATGGCCACCAGTCTTCTACTTTTGGTCCTTTTCACTCAATTCAACAAGGATGTCCTCTTGCCCCTTCTTTGTATGTGCTTGTGACTAAAGGCTTTGGTTACCTTTTAGCCCATGTTGTTTCACAAAAGCGTGTCAAAGGGATTCTTCTCCTAAACTCTCAGGAGCAACTTGTTAATGGCCACTTTGCGGATGATTCCTTTCTCACTCTTTTGGAAGAAGAAGAATCTATAACTACTGCCCTTGATTGTCTTAACATGTTATGTCTTGCCTTCAGATTTTCCATCCAATGGAACATGACATTATGCTATAGGAAATCTATGTTACCCACTCCTATGTGGCTTCAAACTTATAATTGGAAGTGGATTGGGTAGGGAGAGATCTTTCATTTTCTAGGCATCTCCTTCACCTTCCAAGCCTCCCCTATGGAGCTTTGGCAAGTTGTGCTCTCTAGAGTCGAGCATAAGCTTGCTCACTAGATTACCAAGCCTCTTTCTCTGACTGGTAAGTTCTAGGTTTGTTCTAAGATCTTGGTAGCTAGTCATGTCTACTACTCCTCCTGTTGGGCTCCTTCCAAAGCTGCCTACAATAGGCTTGAAAAGTTGCTACAAGATTTTTTATGGGCCTCCTTTGAAACCCACAAGGGTTTCCATCATGTTGCTTGGGAGTGTTGTTGCCTCCCTAAGGATTCTGGATGGCTTGGGCTGCTTTCCACTCAATGACAAGGGAATTCTCTTTGTCTCAAATGGATTATTTGGGCCCTCACTAGAGATGAAGCCTGGAAGATTATCCTCAAGCACTATATCCAATTTGGATTTCCTATTCACTCACCCATTTGGAAAGGAATAGGTTTTCAAACCCTCCTGGTTATGAGGGAGCTTGTTCAAATTATTGGAAATTTTGTGGGCAAGAGAATTTGGCACGCCTGGGAGGCTGTTAAGCCTTGGCTCCATTAGGATGGGGCTGGATTTCATGATGGGATTTCGCTCAATCAGTATAACATCTAGTGGTCTCCCCTTCTTGCTTAGAATGGTCAACCCTTGGCTAAATCGCCTTGGCTCAAAGCCCTCAGATTTCACAAAAATGGCATTCAGACCCTACAATAGTTCTTTTACTGGCCCACTATGTGCATCATGCTACAGGATGCTTTTAAGGCCCAATACAAACTTCAAAACTAGGACCGCTCCACCTTTGATGGGCTAGTGAGCGCCATTTCGGTTGAAATGCTTCACGAAATTGGCATTCGTGGACACAAACCTTGGTGGAAAGACTAGAATTGATTTCCAGACACTCCTCTTAGGAGCTATAAGTCACAGCTTGGCTACAGGTGGCTTTCACCCCATTTTCCTATGATCAATAGTTTAAACCAGAGGCGGCTTCTTAATTCTTCTACTCATGTCTAGCAGAGAAGATTTGATGCCACTTGGTCTGTAAGTGTTAATCTGAAGCTGACCCACTTTGCTTGGTGTATTATTTTCCAAGGCTTTCCTATGGGGTCTTGACTTATTCACTTGGGGGTCCAGGACCCTCGTTGCCCTTTTTTTGGGCAACCTGAAAGATTCAAGCATATTTTCTGGTTTTGTCCCAAAGCTCAACATCTTTGGACTTGGATTCATGATTTATTTCGGCCCTTTCGGTTGGAGCCTTTTTCTTGGCATATGGTTCTACTGGGAGATCCTCCAGGGATCCCTACTAAGTTCAACCAACTTTAGCACACTTTCAGGGTGGAAATCCTCTTCAACATCTGG
Source organism: Sequoiadendron giganteum (assembly GCA_007115665.2). Classification (NCBI taxonomy): domain Eukaryota; kingdom Viridiplantae; phylum Streptophyta; class Pinopsida; order Cupressales; family Cupressaceae; genus Sequoiadendron; species Sequoiadendron giganteum. Next base: position 205,293,634 of record CM021100.1, read on the forward strand.
AAAGACAAAAATTCTTGTATATTTTCTCATTCTCAAATGAATTTTAATGTTTCTCTCTATGCTAAAGCAGTTATTTTTTCTAATGTTCTTCTACAAATACAGGTGCAAGCTAAAAAAGTTGCACTGGAGGTGGCTCACCTACAGGTCCTCCTGGACCACTTGGGAAATGCCTTATGTGCTATGGCTCGGGTCCTTGACTTGCCCTCCTCCTCTTGTGTTCGGTCACCCTCTCGGGGCCGGAAGCGGAGTGGCTCTGTGCGTCCCCGTACTTAGCCCCCTGCTCGGTGGGACTCTCTCCCTCCTCAGCGTGCTCACTCTCCTCCATTGTGGGCTGGTCAGAGGTGGCCTTCCAGTGATGCTTCAAGGAGCAGTGGTGGCAGTTTTGGGTGGCCTTCTGATACTCCACCTACTCTTGGTTCTGGCTGGCCTACCGGTGGTAAAAATTTTCCATGACTGGTGCTTGCAATCTCGCCCTAGTGCGAGGAAGAAGATAAAGAAAAAGAAAAAGATGATGATGGTTGGGGTGCTTCTCCTGATGTCACTCCAGACCCCGCTGATATATGGGGGAAAAACTTGGATGACAGAGACCCCCCGACTCTGTTGGCACTGCTCTAGCCGCTTAATGGCCTGTTGGTTTTATTTCTTCATGTTTTTTTAGACTTCTGGGCTAGGCCCAAGTGAACTGATATATTTTTTTTTCTGGGCACTACCCATGTGGCTCTCGGGGTGTACCTTCTTACCACCCGCCCTTTTTTTGTGAATATGTATTCTTATCTTTAAATTAATATAGATAGCTTCCTATTCATTAAAAGAAACCTTTTCTTAAGTCCTTAGCTTCTTCCATCATGCCCAAATTTATGAGTCTATTTTCATGGTTTATTAGGGTACATATTCGAGGGATATTAGCCATGAAACTTGATGTTGGAGTCCTTCCTCCATATCCCTACCCACATCCTATCTTCCATATTCCTCTTGCACTTTACATTTGGGGGAAAGTCTAGTCCATCATGTCATTCGTATCCATTATCCTCTTTACATTCATCTTTTACCTTTCCACCTTTGATCTTGACAAGGTTAAGGATCTTATTGAACATCATACATCTTATCCTATACACTTTATCTATATCTTTCGTAACATATCCTTCACCTTATCAGTATTCCATCATTCTATCTAAATACATCCTTTCTTCCCTTCCTTCGTCTTTATGAATAATAGGGGAAAAATACTTAGGAATTTGTGTCCATATCTTATCTAGTTGATCCTGATCATCCTATTCATTAGCCTTATCCTTGCATTCTTTAGTTAAAATGTCTTGAAAAAATCCCTAAATTTTTATTTTTTTAGTCCTGAAAAAAATATTAAAAAATAAAATATTCAGAAATACAAACAAATCAAAATATCCCCAAAAATACAAAAAAATGGAAAAAGGTCTCGAAAAAAGACAAAAAAACCAAATAGCCAACGAAAATCCAAGCAATAAAATCAATCTATCCAATCACCTCTTCTAATTTCATCTAATCAATTCGTCACCTCAATCCAATAATCCAACCATTCAACCAATCAATCATATTCATCAAATTCATTCATCCATACATCACATCCAAATCCAAGTCATCATTAATCCATACCAATCAAGTTGATCAATCTTGTCAAATTATCCAATGGCATCAATGGTCTTGATCCTAATCTTGTCATAAACCAAATCAGCCAATCAATCAATCAATCAATCAGTCATCCTTGTGTTGATCTAGTGATATATCATTCCCTTTAATGACACCACTATCATCATCATCAATCAATCAATTAATCAATAGTTTACAGCTTGATAGGGGCAATACCTTGTTTGTTTTTGAATCATTTGTGCATGCTTGCTTGTGTGTGTTATCATTTTATCTTGCATTTGTATCAAATATGTATCATTCCAGCTAATATTCATATCTTGTGTATGTTGGAATGAATTTTTGCACTATCCTGGGCATCTAAGGTCATTTCATACCTTTTGTGCATTAGGAATTTAGTACTCTAAGTTTACTTCCTCATATGTTTAGACAAGGTTATCTTACGCTGGGGCACGAGACACATTGTCACCTTGGTCATTATACCTTGGTGCATAACGTCTATTTCTATATCAAACACCATGATTGCTCACTTTCTTGCAACATAACATATTATCCATCTCTTTATCCATATTTTATCATTTCATCCATTTCGAGAGCATACCCATGTCCTTCCAACCTGCCTATCCTCTTGAGGGGGCATCATCATCCTATTCTTATATCATCATCATCTCATCATCATCCTATATTTCTATCATCTTCCTCTATCCATAGCTTAGCTTCTTTGAAATGATGTTACTTGACACAAATCTCATCATCTCGAACATCATCTCAAAGAGGGGAAAAATGTAGACACCCAAAAATGTCCTCTTACGATACTTTGTCATGAAATTATATCATTTAGACATCTTGTAGCATGTTTTACCTTAGGTACCCATGTCATCATCTAATTAGTTAAATAAATCTCATTTATTTGACTAATTTCATTCATAATCCCTCCATTCTTCTAATGTCAATTAAATAATTTATATTATTTAATTAATTAAATCATTTCCTTTCATAGTCTCTCCATTCTTCTAATATTAGTTAAATAATTTATATTATTTAATTAATGAAATCATAAATCAAACATTTATTTAATTAATAAAATCTTAAAAAGATCTTTCACTTTCTTTCCAAAATCTGAACTCGTGTGCATCTAATTAATTAATTTAATTAGATAATTCATCACTTATCCTTCTCATCTATTTCAGGATTTACTTCCTTTAAAATGAAAAATCAATATCTTTCTATTTTATTAGAATCTTATCCCATCTCGTTGTATTTCCTCTTTTGTCAAAAATCAAATCTCATCAAATCTTCTTCTTCGTCCACATCGACACTCTATAAATATGGCCTCTCACAAGCCATTTGGGGATTCGATTATGAAAGTACCATTACTCTGTCAAATTCATTCTATAACTTTTCATCATCATCCATCCTTCTTCCTTCATCTTCGTCCTATCGTCATGCTTCCATAGTGAGCAACCAACATTCCTTCAACAATCGAATCCTTCGAAGCTTGCATTCTCATGTGAGGTTGAGAAGAGCAATGGAGATAATTCGAGTGTAATCTAGAGATTAGTTTGCATTTTTTTATCTTTTTGATTTTCATATTATCTTGTACTCTAATGTGCTAGTTTATGATTTGATATATTTCTATTTTAGTTTTATATCTGATTTTATGCTAACTACAATTCCCATGACCTACATTATAGGAAAAAAGATATCCAAATTCATCCTAAAATACCTTATTTGTTGATACAATGTCCCTTAATCCATTATCTCAAGTAAAGGGACACCCTTCAAAAATCAGGATGTCCACAACCTATGCCAAAAATTAAATATCCAACATCACTTTTCCACTCTGTATTATCCCCAAGGCAATGGTCAAGCAAAAGCTACCAATAAGACCATTCTAAAAATCCTCAAGAAAATAGTCAATGATGTTGATCGTGACTGGCATCTATAATTGAATCCCGCCTTATGGGCCTACCGCACAAGCATCCACACACCAATAGGTGCAATCCCCTTCTTCCTAGTCTATGGATCAAAAGCCATACTCCCCATTGAGATCGAGCTCTCATCCCTAAGGATATCACTGCAAAATCTCATAGCAGATGAAGAATATTGGGCCTCATGACTGAATGAGCTAGAGCTACTAGATGAGCGGCGTATGGATGCCTTAAACCATTTGCAAGTCTATAAGAACTACCTTAATCAAAGCTACAACAATAAAATCAAATGGAGGACCTTCCAGGTCTGTGAACTAGTACTGAAGGAGAATTAGAAGAACGTGCCGAATCCAGATAGCAAGGGAAAGTTTGAGCCCAACTGGTTGGGACCATTCATCATTACAACAAGCTACAAATCAGGGGCATATCAACTATCAACACCCGAAGGGGAACCTCTGCATGAGCCCACGAATAGCTTCCATCTTAAAATGTTTTATGCCTGATCTTTTAAGGGTAAAACCAAAAATAAAAAGAATAAAAAAATCCAAAAAAATAAAAAAAAGGATTAAAAAATAGTAAAGATAAAAAATCGTCCTCTAGTAAAAACCACTTCGGTGGAACTTTAGGCAAGTACCTTGGTGAAAACCTGTCAAACAAGTGCCTTGTGTAAATAAAGCGCCCTCCATCCACCAAGATCTCTACAATTGCTTCCACACCAACCATCGCATTCCATAGCATCCTTCCATCATCCACCTACGTTCGTACCATAGCTTGATCTTGTGTTTGTATCATGTTCCTCCCTAGTACTACTTGGCACATTCCTTAGGTCAGTTTGTCCTACCTATATCGAAGTATTCTATCACATCACACTGGGGGTATGTTCCTTTACCTGCATTAGGCTAGATTTGTGTATGTCCTCAAAATCTTCCTAAAATCAAAAAATCCAAAAACATTCAAAAATCCTTCAAAAAATCCAAAAACATTCGTAAAATCCTTCAAAAAATCCAAAAAAACATCAAAAAATCCAAATCATGTCAAAAATCCAAAAATCAAAAGTGGAGTCATCTTATCGAACTACTGTGCACTCATTCCAATGACCTCTCGATGATTCTGAATCAAAGTGGTTTAGAGAGAAAAGAATGGGGCAATTATCATTATCTTTCTATCTACTATGCTTGTTGGATGTTCTTGTAATATAACTTCATCATGCATGCTTTGTTTGGTTTGTAGGGAGGGTGTTTTAGGTGTCTTGTTGACGACATAGGAAGGCTTACTTTTCTATTTTTTGGTCCTAGATGTCTAGAATATCTAAACTACATTATGAATATGGTTTCATATGTCAGGTGTGAATGAGGGCACTCCTATCTGATTGTTGAGTCAAAGTCCATCACACTAGGTACAATGCCATCCTGGTTCTTTATACCTTGATGCATCATACCTAAGTGTATTATCAAACATAACGTAAATGGCCCTTTTAAAAATCCCAATTCCTAATATCATTATCATCATCATCATTAATAAAGTAGGATTTTTGGATCTTCTTTCTTTTGTCTTCTTTTCGTACTAACATGGTACCATGACAGTTAATCAAAAAAACATCGCTAAAACACACCCACCCTGCATCCACCAATCATCAACATAATGCATATCAAATCATATAGGAGACATAGATGCATTTCATTTTATCATTAATATTATATTCATTAATATTATTTTCATTTCATCATAGATATTATCGCATTAGCATATTAGGTCATCCACCATTTTACATATCATATCACATGCATCATCATTATAAATCATAAATCATTATATATTCATATCATATAATAATAATCTCATTAAGGATAATAATCATTTGCATCCCACATTATCATATCACAAAATATTATTTCATTTGCATCCACGAATCATTATGGAATAGGAATCATCACATATCATAAAACATAACCGGATAAACATTATATCACATAATCATCACATATCATATCATTTTAAAAGATTGCATTCATGCCATTACATTCATATTATTGCATTACATTCATAAATCACAAAATGTATCAACATTTTCATATCCTAGGTTACCTCACAACATACATTATCATACACTCATTTCACATCAATAGATTACATTCATTGTCACATAGGCATTATCAAATCATCCATTGCATAAACCACATATTATATCATCATTATAAATCATAAATAATTACATATTCATATTACATCATTTTTATCATTGCATTACATTTTACCATTTCATATCATTTATCATAAATATCATGTGTAATCTCACAATCATTATATTCGTATTCCATTATATAAGAGGCATCACGTAAGTATCATCATAACATACATATATAATCCATCATAAATGCATAAGGAAAATAAACAAAAACGTTACATTTGCATATCATTGCATACATTTCATAATCATAGTACATCACACAATCTGTTAGGATGTAATTTGGAGAATCATTTACATATCATAATATGTCACATTCATACATCATCATCATATAGTGCATAGAAAATATAAAAAAAGAAATGTATAATCACTATATTGCATCATGACATCACATAGAAACATAATCACTGCATCACATAAAATAAATGCATCTCTCATAAGATAGAATCATAACATCTACATATCATATCATATAGGAAAGTAAATACATCCATCTATCATGCATTAGTAAATTAGGACATCTCATAAACGGATCAAACCATCTCATATATATAAAATACAATTATCATGGTACAAAGATCAGATAAAATGTGTGTAGGAATCAAGTATACAATACAATCAAGGCTATAAAAAATGAGCCCACAAAGAATGCCATATGTGATCAAAATGGTGGCTAGCCTTGCTGGATGAACTCCTCACCCTCTTGCCTCTCAGCATGATCCGTGGGTGGCCTTATCCTTGCCTACTATGAAAACTTTGGCACTTGAGCCCCTGCTAGTATTTCCTACTTGTAATGTAGTCTATAGTACGCTACCTCTCTAATTACGTCATGATATACCCATGTAGACACCGTCCTACCCAGAGAAGAGCTTACCATACTCTCAAGTTTTCATATTTTTCCTATCTCTTGGTCTCGCTTTGAGTGGGCCTGATCTCTCTCTATCATAAGGTCCTAGACCTATTGTCTAGCCTAGTCCCTCTTGGCCATGAGCACCTACACCTATACCTGAAGCTATCGTATGAGAACATCTCTATGTTCTAGCTATGGTGGTGGTGGTGGTGGCAGCGAAGGCTACTGCTAGTGGTCCCTCAAGAGCCCTCTCTCTCCATCCCCATCTCTGGGCTGCTCCTGGGGTGGTATATGTTATGGTTGCGCTTGAGGTGGTGTCTGATGTGGTTGGTGTGGAGGTGTAGCTCCTCCTCCTCTTTCCCTATCTCCTCCTCCCCCTCTACCCCCATCTCCATCCCCATCCCCTCTGCCTCCCCACCCTTAGCCTGCTGACCTACCTTTGGGCCTCCATCATAGGCGTACTGCACCTAGATTTGTTAGTCATAGGGGTGGTCTAAACCATGTTGTGTAGGCTTGTGTCCCTCCTACATCCCCCTCTCCTTGGTTATATGGCCACAGTCTATCCACCAGCTATCTGAATGAAGTAACAACCTCATTGATCAGGATGGGTCTACCCCATGTTGTCTCCCTTGTAGTACGGGAAAAGATGGCCATGTACTGGTCATCAGGATGATCTTTCTGGTCCATAAACTATCTCGCAAACCTATCTGAGAGATACCTCTATATCATGGTATGCTCCCTTCCCTACATATCAGTCTCTCCTGGTATGCAAAAAATAACTGTTATACATCATCAAACCTTGGACCCATGCCAAGCCAGGGCCGCCAGGTGAAGACTGTCATCTCCTCTATCACCCTCCTCCATTAATTCCACTTGCCCCTGTGTGTGTAAAAGTAATATGTTCCCCATCGTATCTCCAAATAATGTGATCATTGGGCTATAATGCAACTAGTGTGACCTAAGGGTGAAGCACTGCTATGTGCTCCCAAGCCTAGACATGCAGAAGTGTGACCCCTACCCCAATAGCCCTGCTATTCAAGTATGCAAAATTGTGAAAGTCTCGGTAGAGCAAAGCCAACATCATTGGCCCCCATGTAAAAAACTCTCTCTAGAAGAGCATCCGCTACCAGGCAAGGCCCCATCCGAGACTGAAATATTAGCCTCATAGATTTGGTGCCACAAGACCTTAGATGATCACAACTACAACCAGTCTGAAAGTGGGCACTATGCCCCTCTACCTCTCAAGCTCTATTTGGATCTCAAAAAATATGAGCTCATCAAGCTCCATAGCCTCATAGAACGCATCCGTCCTAGCATCCACATCATGGATAGCCCTCTCTCTATGGATGGGTAGCCATAGGATGTGCTAGACATCCTCAAGAGTGACTGTAGCCTCTCCTATGGGCAGGTGAAACAAGGATGTATCACTATGCCATCTCTCTACTAGGGTAGTCATCATGCCCAAATGTGTCCTGATGGGGGCTGCATACACAACATACCACAACCCAATCACACCAAGGTGCTCTTGGAGAAACTCATGCATACCAGCTAATCTACTCAAAACTGGGGACCTATGCTCCCATGAATGTAGTATCCCGAGGTCCTCCTATGCAAGAAAGGCCACAATGCCAAGTTTCATAAAAAATTAGGATCTCGCCACAAGTTTTCGCAATTGAAACAAAAAAATGTGGCGTTGTTTGCAAATTCCAAACTGCGCCACTAGGACCCTTCTAAAGTCCAAATTGTGTTGTCGTGACACAGTTTGACTACGACCCTAAACCCAAAACCTAAATTGGACCACAGTGGCACAGTTTGCACATGCGCTTGACTTTGCCCAAAACTCTAATTTCTAAACTCCACTATGGTGGCGCACTTAGCAAATGTGGCAAAGCTTTTGACCTTCCAGTGGCACTAAACTACGCCACTTGACCTAAACTTGACTTTGAACCCTATTAAATGCATGTGAAAATTGAAAAGACAAGATGGGTAAGAGTCTCATACCACTGGTCTTATGCTTGTTGGCCGCTAGTAGACTCGAACTCGATTGGGCACGTGTCATGGAAGCACCCATTGCTCCATCTCGATCAATGCTTAGAGCTCAAAGTGAAAAAATCTCAAAAGGTTAGGTATGTAAATGAATTGAAAATGACCCCTTGGGGCCTATATAAGCTTGAAAGTTAGGGATTTTTGAGCCTGTTTAGCTATCCAGCTAGGGTTTTGGACCCTCGATCCCATTTTTGCCTGTTCGAGGGTGGTTTTGCATCAATTTTTTGTATTTTGACATGTTTTTGGCATCCTAGACCCTTTTGGGAACCATCGAGTAGTTTGTCCCTTTTTTTCGTGAGATCATCCAAAAAATCCAAATTTGCATCTAATCTCTCGAGGGGGTAGTATACCAACGTAATCCTCTCATTGGGGTAGCAGTGGGGCATTTGAAAAATTGATTTTTTTTTAATTCTGATCTTGGTAGTTTATTGTTTCAACCAACATAACAGGTACATTGCTTCAAAGAGGAGCAAAATGTAGACATGAAAAATATATAGCTTGATCTTACACACCTGATCCTAGTCCCACTAACACCAGTTCATCCTGAATCATCCCCTTTACTAATCAATTTAATTTAATAATCTTAATTTGATTAAATTTATCACATTTCTTCTCTTAATTAAATAAATCAAATTTATCTGATTAAGTCACTCACTTCTATTAATTAAATAAATCATTTTATTTAATTAATCATATAGTCCCTCTTTTAATTAAATAATTCACTTTATTTAATTAATATCTAAAATCAACTTCTTTAAATTAAATAAATGAATCTTTATTTGGCTTAAAACTAACATCACCCTCTTTTGATTAAATAAATCAATCTTTATTTAATTAAATCTAAAATCATTATTCCTCTCAACTTTGATTTATTTAAACTCTAAAATCTAAATCAAAATTGTCAAATAAGCTAATCTTCAGATAAATTAATCAAATCATGATTAATCCTAATCCTAATCACTCCAATCCTCTAGATTTTGCAACTTGGACCAATAAATCAATTTAATTGATTTATTAATTCATCTATTTTCCCTCAACTTGGCATCAAAAGGGAATATTCTTCAAATTTGAAAATCCCTCCAAAAGGGATGAGTACATCCAAGAAGGCATTAAAGGACTCTTACATGTCCTTTGCCTTGAGCCAAGTGACATTTACTCCATTTCTTCTTCCCTCTAAACTTGTCATCTCAACAATTTCAAATTCCACCTAACTACATTTATTTGCACATTCATCAAAATGTGCTCATTCCTCCTCCAATCACATGTGGACAAGTGGCCTCCTCTCATAGGTTGGTCTTTTATCTCACATTCATCCATTTTTCTAATTCTTCCATTCTTCAAATCAATAAATAGAAGACCTCTTCTATTGATTTATCATCCACAATCCATGCAAGCTTACTATACTCATTTTCACTCACAACTTCATCCATTGCATTCAAATTTCATAGTTTTATATAAAATTTATCAAGGTTATCATCAAATTTATCAAGGTTATCATCACATTGCATAAAGGAATCAACAATCATCATCCAAGATCATCAAATCACCTCAAGGATTTCGGAAAGGGCCATTTTCGACATCAAAATGGCACTAATTCCCCCATGGGATTGAGAGTTTGCTCATTAGAATAGGATTTAATTATCTTTATTACTTTGTTCTTCATTCTACTTCCTATTTTGATGTTTCAATATAATTTCATGGGGAATGTTGACCTAACTAGCACAATGATCTAATTTTATGTGTGTTCTTTGTGTTTGTGTAGGTATAGGTTCACCATTCACAATTTTCAACAAAAAATGAAAGAGAAAAGAATTTATAATTATGTTTGTTTACCCTAGGACAGGGTTATGACTGGTTTTAGAAAAATGACAATAACTAACCCAAACTTACACCAAAATGCATGAGACAAATTACATAAGGAAGGTGATTGAACATACTACCACATAAAATCAAATATAAATGCACTCCTGCCCGTATTGGGTCATACAACACCAAATAACAGTATATTTTTGTGTCAATATGCCAAACAATGGTGGTTTCTATCATTCAAATTCATAATATCAATCACCCACACCTTCCAAAATGGTTACAAAGCATTTTTAAAGGAATTACAAAATTGAATCATCACATTCCAACTAACTCCTAATGAATTAGAACAAGGTGATTGTTCACCTTGCATCTTTTTGCACCTTTTGCAATTTTTTGCAATATTGTGACATCTATTACATTTTTCGAAATTGAACACAAAACTGAAAATATTGGCCCTCCTAATGACTTCAACATATGAAAAATGACCTAGATAACCTTATTGCAATGTTGAGACATCAAAATTTGAATCAATCTTCAAAATTTCTTCAAGGAAGAATGATGTTTTCAAGATGCTCCTACATCATTCTCGCAACCAAAATAATTTCAAGTCCACTTGAATGTGAAGTTGTCAACAAATCTACACTCTTGGTATGTGTTGGAATTTTTTATTACAACCCAAGTGGACTTCCTGAGAGATTCTATGAAATTTCCATGTTCAATGATAAAATTTTAAGAAGTGATTGGCCAACTCGACGAGAAGAAGCGATAATGCTAATTCTCCTACACTTCGGGATCTGTAAGACCCAGGGGGGTAATCCCTAAAATGTGCTTCTCAATACAACTTAAACAATTTCAAATGCACATTCCTGAACAATAGATAGATTCCCCATCGACACTAAAAGGATGAAATCCTTCAAGAAATTGGCTATTCCTTGAAAGACTCAAGTCCTACTAGCAGGGAATTGTAAACATCGCTAAAAAGGCTGATAAGAAATATTTGATAAAATGTTCTAAAATCAAAACTCAAGACATGAGAAACATAACCATAATTTGTATACCAGTGCCATATCCTAAAGCATGGAATCAAATGAGAAAGAGTTGAACTACAGGGAAAATTTCATCTTAAACAATTATGATCTATATGAATTGCATTACAATCCACGTATCTGCACCGAAATCTATCACTACTTTATGAATCTAGTTGCTAACTTGCATGAAATTACACATTCAATAAAGCATTTAACTGATACTTTGAACCAGAGTCATCATTAAAATGTAATTCATAGTAAAGAACAATGAAGATCAATGAAAACAGTCTTGGACTAATATTTCATTAATAATTCATGCAAGATATCACAACGGGAGAGAAAATAGACTCAAGATATTTTCATATTTAATAATAGCATGCCTAAGAACCCCATAATTGACCAAGTTCCTTTATCTAACTCTAAACTTTAAGACAAGGACTCACATTCATACTCTCTGTATCACAAAATTCTCCTTTCTTCAATCTCGGATTCAACAGAAGACCCTGTACCACGACCCATAATTCACTTCTATAAAACAAGGGAGAAAAAAATGCTTCAAGATAGAGGGTACACATGTCCATTTTTCATTGGACCACAAATTCCCAATACAATTATATTTGCATCCTACGATTGGAGGGAAAAGGCATAAGACAAAAATAATCATCAATTGTTATGGAGGAAGAAAAACACCTTTCAAAAGGCAACTCGTCCATACAAAAGGCATCTTTAACCATTATAACACTTTATTCCACCTTAGCAGCCTGTACTTGAAGTTGAGAGAAGCATGCATATTTTCAAATGTAACTTTTGATGCCAGACTTGCATTATACATGACCAAGTTGCACTTCTCAACCTTAGTACTCATATTTCAAACTCATCGGTGAACACCTTTTTCCATAATTCAAAATCTTCCTTAGATGGAAACTTGAAAGCAATAACGTAATTAATTTTATCTCTATATGGTGCATATTATACCATTACTAAAGTGGCCTCCTTATCAAAGTCTTCTAAGAAACTAATGGAGAACGATAGTTTCTCAAGTGTATTCTCCAACATACTAATGTCAAATTTTTTGCATATTTCATATTTTTGAGCTATCATTATATTAGTCATTTGATATTTCCAAACCTTCAAAGGTTTCAACTCATCATGACTACATAATTTGTGGTAATGAAGTTAAGTCCATTCCATCATACTTGTCCTTCAACTCTTTGATCTTTCATTCCATAGGGGCAACATACCCCTGAAAATTTTACTCCACAATTCCTTTGATAAATTGATAAGTTGACATAATCATAGGATACTTATCCCCATGTTTCTTTGCTCCCACTGCCATGAATGTCAATTTCTCAATTCTAGGGCTCCATCTATCTAACAATGGGGTAGCCAACTCTTTATCTCTCAAGAACATCTTGAGTGCTTGCAACATTAGAGCATAACTTGCATGAACACTATTTAATTTTCCCTATTTAAGTGTCTCAACGTAGTGTCCACAATCATTGAATTTATTTTCCCTTCTGATTCTCGGATTTGTTGCACCATCTCTTTATACTCCTCAACCTGACAAATTAATTTTTCCCTAAAGAGTCCTCCTCCTGGGCTATTCACCCTTTCAATTGTAATAGGAACTTATCCCACATTATATGGAACAATAGGTAAGGATTGTCCTTGTGAAGAGGGTTGAGGTTGCTCCATTGGTGGGTTAGAAATAGTGCGACTAGAGCTAGCCCGCCCTTGAGACTTCAATGTCTTCATTTACTACTTTAGTAATGCCAGCTTAGTTTCTAGCTCTGCCACTTTTGTTGACTCCTAGTAAATTCAATAATAAGGTCATTATACTGGCCCCTCAAAGTATCCCGATCCTTAGTCAAATCCTCAATAGTTTCCCTAGTGAACTTGGCAACATTCACTACCATATCTACAGCCTCCAATGCTGGAGTATCAACAACTCTTCTTACAACAAGGTGACCACTGAAATCATATGGTTCTGCAACTATTGGCTTCCTAGATCTAGTGCATGAAGACAAAATTCCCAAGGCATCTCACTCCTCACTAAAGGCTGACCCCTTAAGCACCAATGTAGCTTCTTCCTCGGTTGAAAGAAGTGGCCTATTGGCCCTTCTTATTGTATCAAATACCACAACATCAACAATATCCCATTCAAGAAGTAACAGTACTCCACTCTTTTGTACTAATGATCGGCCTTGCTTTGGTGTTATCTCTTTGAATCTCTCCTTCATCTACAACCTGACATTGGACTGAATTACTTGTTCTAGGAGTTTAGGGTGCAAACTTATTTCTTGAGCTACCTTCTCAAAATATAGGGAAACATGTTCCCTCCATACAAAATCCTTATAAGAATTGGTGTTGATAAAAGAATCATCCATCATGAACTTTCTGCAAGCCTCCATCCTCAAGTCATCATTGTTGGCTATCCCTCTTATTTCATCTTTTCCCATCCTTAAAGAAATCACTCTAGAACTTGATGAAATGTCTTGTGGAAAAGATGGTATTCCCTAATGCATATCATCAGGAGTGACCAAGATCTCTTCTTCATCATCATCATATTCAACCATCTTTGTTCTTTCAATTTTTTGTCTCTTTGGTGATGATGGACATGTTTGACCAGGAGGCCTCAGAGGGGAATCCAGATCAACAATATTAGGCAATGACTGCCCTGAAGATGATGGTACGACACTCTTATCAGCTTCCTCAACCATACGTCCCTTTTTCCTGGAAAATATCCTAATCTTTTTCAGGGGCTAATAGGTAGGTCTTTCCTCCAACCTTACCATAGGGTATTCCTCAATAGTTTGTGACTTTCCCCTATCTTCCACAACCTTCTCATCCTTCAAAATCCCCACTAAACTTTCAAAACTGTCAATAAAATACATAGCCCTATTCAACTCACCACTAATATTTGGTATGGGATTAAAAGAAGGTATCTTTTCTTTCTTCTTCTTCACCATCTTGGTCAAGGCAATATATTTTTCTTTTCTCTCTTCTTGTATCTCCAAATAAAAAATATTCTTGATAATGTCCTCAGGGAAATAAAAATTGTGGATGAAAGTTCTAGTCTAGTGCTTGTCCTTCATTTGAGAAATGAAATCCTCAGGGTTATGATTCCTAGGGCGTACATTCTTTAATCCATAAGGTCTAAGCAATGTGTAAAAATCCTTCCATCCTCCCTTTTCCTTAACAAAGTCAACAAACGTCGTATACTCAGGAAAGAAAGATCCCTTCTTTTGTTCTACTAGAAAATGTGCATCTTGAGCATACCCCGACTATCTCATGATTTGTAAAAACCCAATTCTTAGAGGCACATCCCTCGGTAAAACATATGGGTTGATATTAGTGCCATATACTCTGAAAATTATTGTATTATGATAAGGGATAATATCTCCCCAATTATGTGTCAAATTTAATTCAAGTCTTCTTTCCATTGACCTCAAGAAGTCATGAATCTCCTTAGGAGACCTAGGTGGATTATGAACCAGAGCTCTTCTCAATTTCGACCCAAAAATATTTTAGAATGCCACATAATCAAATTTATGATAATGTCTATCAAGGACCCTAGTCCAATATTGGATAGGCATGTCAACATCATCTTCTCTCTTCTTCAATTCCATATCCTACCCAAAAACTGCCCGTCCCCTACACAAAAACATGTGCATCAATAGGGAAAACCATCTAAAACCAACCAGAGTCTTTCCTTAAGGGCCACCAGACACCCATGCATTTTTTCTGCCAAAGAAGTGGCAAAACCATATACCACATTAAAACCTAGATGTTGGAGATTTACAACCATGTACATGATGTCAGTAGGTAGAGTAGTCTTCAAACTAATTCCAAGAACCTGACACAAGGCACAAACTATCTTCTTGAAATAGTTAGAAAAGTAATTCACAAGAAAAGACTCTAGCTCATTTTTATCAATCACTATTTTCTCCTTATTCTTTCCTCTTCTAGAGGTTGCCAAATGAGGTATCAACATAGATGTTCTAAACAAACACTTAGTATTTTTGTATTCTTCTCTAAACACCTCAAGATCAATAGTAACCATATCCTGACTCCATTCATGTAGACCAAAGATCTTTGTAATTTCCTCCCTGGTTATCTTTACCATTTCTATACCAGAATATGTTTTGACGACTCTGGTTACAGGGTCATATCTTGCAGCAACATCTTTTAACAAATCTACATGCAGATAGAAATTTGGGACCACCGGCTTACCAAGATCTAGCCTCCAAGGGTTACATAGAGGATCACACAAATTCCTATTCCTAAACCAATGTGAGAACAACTTCCATCTAGTATATGGTAGCTCAGCATTCTGAATCACACATTGTCTATTATTTAACCCTTCTAGGAGTAAGAGCCCATAAAATAAATCCTTTCCCTCGAGATTTTTGTTGGTAGAGGGTTTTAATAAGTCTATAACATCTTGGGAAAAAGACTTAGTAGAGGTTTCAGAGCCGGATCTTTGGGCCTTGGGTGCCATTTACACAAGACAAAAAATAGTCCAAGCTAGGGTTTTGAAGTATCAGACAATTATAGACTTACACCCTATAGCCTTAAAAAAAATACTTCACAATTCAAGAAGCTACAACAATTATCAGGACAAGCTTTAAAACATTTTAAAGCAGATTAACCCATACAATCCTTTAGGAAGAAAACAAAATGCAGTCGATATTTATTCTCAAACAACCATAAGACCTTCTAAAAACATAGGACATGGCATATATGTTACTTACGATTTTTCCTACAAAATATGTCAATGGTAGTGATGCTGAATTTTCATGAAAAAGGCTCACCTCACTTGGTACTAGGAAATTCTTCTTTGGTGTGGAAATGCACACAAAAATAGCAAGTCAATGGTCTTTTAGGATTTAATTGTGGGAGCACAGTCTGAACTCAACCATTACTATTCACTCACGCAAGATAAAATAGCTATAGTACAACACCAATTTATTTCAAATGCTAGCCATTAATCTGAATCTATGTAAGCCAGAAAGAATGACTCAAATCGAGTCAATATGGTTTGAAAATGCCACATTTGTTCACCAAACCTCAAGAAAATATAAATCAACCTACAACACACCACCTGAACACGAATGGGTCCCACCTCGATCATCTCTCATACGACATCGACGTCCATGCGTCAAAAATTCACACAACTCACAACATTATTAAAACTAGTGTTCTAATTGCGCGAGGTCGGCGAGGAATGATCACAATGCGTTGTTAAAAGACAGTTGTCAGATTCAATGTCCTTCATCAGTCAACGAACAAGGAATGGGCCCCATGATCATAGGCGACAGATGGAAGCATCTCACATACCTCGCAACATTATTGTGACATCATCGAAAACCTTACGAGGCTAGTGGGGAATGGTTAGGATGCGAATCATTCCATCCGATGGTTATGAAACCTATGCATGCAAAAAAAATTATTCATTAAAAAGGGACTGACTAGGTGTACGGGGAAAATGACCCTCGAGGCAGAAATTTTTTAGAGATTGGTCTAAAAATTTAATCGTTTATGAACTCGACACTAAGGGAAGAATTAAAATACAGTCATAATGCAAAAAGACTAAAAGGGCAGGTAAAGAGGGGCTGGTAATGCAATGACTAAAAAGGGTTCAGACCATAACTTATGCAACCGACCACCTACAATAACATGTCACACATGAATAGAACAACCACGACCAAAATTTATGGTAAAACCCCAAAAACCAAAGACAAACCAATAGATCCAAGCACCACCTTGGACATAGTAAATAAGCAAACTCATGGGGACAATTTTAAAAGTTCCACCAATATTCTCTACCACTGATTCAGCTTGCAACTACTCCTAAACACCTTCATTTTCACCTTAGGCTTGAACCTGTCCATGTAAATCAACTTCCTATCTTGCTTGCCAGCTGAAATCAAATTCATTATGCTTTGGTGCATCTTAGTATCTTGTTTCTCCCTTTGACCTTTGGTCTTCAATTTGTTCCCTATCCAAAATAATAGCATTACAAAGAAATAATATATTTTATCAACCACATTACCTCCATCTTTCTTCAATTCTTTGCAAATCTCCAAAAGCAATTCATCCTTGATCATTTTTTCATTCAATCTTGACACCAACTCAATATCTTCTCCCTCTAAACCAGGTTCTTTATCTCTACTTCTCCTTCATCTTCATGTTTGGGAATGATTGCACTATGTTCATCCTTGAATTCTTCATTTGCATCTTGAAACTCTTCTTCTTCTTTCTCTTTCATCTTCATTTTACTTCTCCTCTTGACTATCTTTTGAATGGGCCATACCACTTTATTTTTATTGATTGTCAAATGCCAACTTTGTGCTTGCCTAAGAAATTGCTCCATCCTCATGTGGAATTCCAACTCTATTATCTCTATAGCTTGCTTCAGTGTTGCTATTTCTTTGTCAAACTTTTCTTGTCTCTTTCTATTTTTCCTTTCTTCCTTTGCCTGCAAATGTCTTCCTAACACATCCATCTTCAAGATGGTCTCTAAGCAAGTCTTTCCTTGCTTCCACTCAACTTTTCTTTGCCTTCTCTTAGCAACAACCAGGTTATCTTCTCAACCTACACAAACCACAACACAAACAGAAAACCACAAACTTTCTCTAGCCCATTCTTTGGTTGAGCTATGATACCAAACTGATGCAAGGATAAGAGAAATTCACCAATATCAAACTCATTCTATTGAGGCATATTTCACAACAATTGAACAAAACTAATTTTCTCACAACTCTGACCCAAACAAGGTTTCTCAAGATCTTCCAACTCCTTAGAAACTTCAACACAAACAAAACAAACCTTTACATAGACTACACTTTCATATTTTCACCCTTTCTTCATAAATCAAGACATTTTACAATAGCACAAATTTTGGATTTTAGTTTCTCAGGCCCCAAACCAAACCTTTTTAAAGACATCCTCATCTTGTAAGAACCCTAACTCAACAAAACTAATCACTCCCCAAGTTCTGCCCTTACACACAATTCCCAATTCCTTCATTGGCTATTCAAATTCCTAGTAGTCATGCACTTACAAACTGTCAGACTTATATTTTGATGTCTTCCCTTTCTCTCAAGACAGTAATAAGTGTTTTGGATACCTTTTAAAGGGTTTTAAAACATATCCCAAAAACAATATATGTTACTTTGGAGAATATGCCTCAAATTTGGACTGTTACTGTTCAAATAGGGCTAATTAAGCCTTAGAACAAACAAGGTTTATTGAAGTAACTATCTCCTCCCCTAATTTATCCTAACTGGTGCTTCAATCATGCTTTATCAGACCTGTACAAGCTTACAAATTCATCAAATTCCCATTTCCATAAACATTTCCATAAACCCTAGGTCTATTTCCCTTGACTATGTATAAATGCTTTGTTTTTAGAGCTAGGGCATCAAGAAATTTATCAAAACTTCCACCAAAATTACAATTCCTTGGAGAATATTTTATAAAACATTAATATCCTTCCACACATCAAATTTTAGGAGTTTTCCACAACAAATAAAAGAGAAAATAATTTATAATTGCGTATGTTTACCCTAGGACAGGGTTATGATTGATTTATGAAAAATGGCAATAACTAACCCAAAATTACACCAAAATGAATGACAAAAATTGAATAAGGAATTTGATTGAACATACTACCACATAAAATCAAATATAAATGTACTCCTACCTGTATTGGTCTGTACAACATCAAAGAACAATAGATTTTTGTGTCAATATGTCAAAAAACAGTCGTTTCTATCATTCACATTCATAATCTCAATCACCCACGCCTTCCAAAATGATTGCAAGCCTTTTTAAAGGCATTACAAAACTGACTCATCACATTCCAACTAATTCCTAATGAATTAGAACAAGGTGACTATTCACCTTCCATCTTTTTGCAGCTTTTGCAATTTTTTTGCAATATTGTTACAACTTTTACTTTTTTCCAAATTGAACACAAAACTGAAAATATTGACCCTCCTAATGACTTCAAGATATGAAAAATGACCTAGATGACCTTATTAAAATGTTGAGACATCAAAATTTGAATCAATCTTCAAAATTTCTTTAAGGAAGCATGATGTTGTCAAGATGCTCCTGCATCAATCAGTTAGATAGATGTGTGGGGAATTGTATTTCAGTTCGTGGTTGGCGGAAAAGCACTTGAGTGATGCTTCTACTCATCAATTGGTGGTTGAGATTTGCAAGTTATTTCTTGGACCATTTTTTACTAGTGCTAATGAAGCTCAAGGATCTATGTATGTTATCTTATATCCATTTCTATGGAGGTTGTAACATAAGAAATGTTATCTTGAGATTTTAATGTTTTGGAAGAATTGTAATATTCAATTATAATGCAAATGGAAAGTTTGGGATATGTGTTATTTCAAATTTGCATGTAGTCTTTGAATTTACAAGAAAAATTTTATTGCTATGTGATGGCATCGTATATTATTCACTTGTTAAAACATTGATAATTCTTTGGAGGAGAACAACAGAGTTGTTACATAATTGATATGGTTCACAAAATTGGTATCAATTCCTGTAGGCCTTGGTGAAAATATTAGAAGTGGGTTCCAAACACCAACTTCTACAATTATAAGCTTCGACATGGATATCATAGGACCTCTCCCTATCTACCCATGGTTCCAATGTTAAACTAGAGATGGCATTTGTAATCACTAGTTTTAGTTTGGCAAGATAGATTTTATACCATTTGGCTAGCTATTCTGGAACAAAATTAGCTCTTTACTTGGTGTATTATCTTACAAAGCTTTTCAGTGGGTTCTAGGATATCTCATTTGGTTGTTTGAGGCACTTGTTTCCCTTCTTTTAGGTATTCAAATTCTTTAAAGCATATCTTCTTGTTTTATCCTAGATCCCAAAAGCTCTAAACCTAGATTCAAGAGCCTTCGAACAATAGCCCTTTTCTTGACACATGGTTGTTTTGGGGAATTAGCCTTGTATCCCTAAAAAATTCAACCAAATTTGGCATGCTTTTAGGTTGGAGATTCTCTTCAGCATATGACAAGATATAAATTATACAATCATTGTTAATTACTTTGTTGATCAACATATTTTTTTCTAAAACAATTATTGGTTCTAATATCTTATTACAGATCTAGGTGCAAGATAATGTTTCATTGGAAGTGGCTCATCTTTAGGTTCTTCTTGACTATTGGGGTAATTCTCTCTTTGTAATGGCTAGAGTTTCCCTATCTCCCTCCTCCTTTAGGGGTTGCTCACCTCCTCACGAGTGTCGGTGGGGGTGAAGTGTTTTTTCTTGTGGTAACCAAGATGCTAACTCTTAGGCTTCTCCTTTGGATGCCAAAAGGGGCCATAAACAATAGGGTTGGATGTGGCCTACTTGTCAAAAAAATTCCTCTCTTTCACCCGTAGGGGGAACCTTTGGATGATCTATAAGTGGAACTTCTATCTTATTTGATTCCAACAAATTTCCTTGGCTGTCTCTTGTGATTTCACCAACCTATACCAATAAAAAAGAAGATAAAAAGAAGAAAGAAAAGGAAAAATATAACGAAATATGGGACTCTCTCATGGATACCTTGGACCCTAAATTTTTGTATGGGGTAAATCGAGTAATGTGACCCTCCTCCCTTGCCTACCCCCCAAACCACTCTACTACTATTGTTCCCACTTAACAACTTGGTTTTCTATATTTTTTGATTTGGCCATTAGCCCTATATGAACCGTAGGGGTGTGATTTTATATCCACCTACATTTTTGTGAATATTTATTTAATATTATTTTTTAGAAATGATAAATCAAACAATTATTCATAGAAAATAAATCAATCTTGTCATTAGAATGACCTCCAAAATTACAACCTCTTTTCAATATTAAATTGGGTGCACAACATTTTCTCTTCATATTTTTTAATGAATAATTTAAGATACAACTATGTTAGAATTGGCTATGGTGGCCAAGATCTTGAGATCAAATAGAAAGAACAATGAGAGAGAATAGAATGTGACAAGAATAAACTATATTCAATGTCAATGTGATGTACAATGTAGTAGAAACCCCTGGTTATATAGCCAAGGTGAGATACAAGATGCCATAGGATTATGACAAGTGTCTTAATCATATGACATGAGACAACTAATAACACTTACCTAGATTCACATGTGTTACAAGTCAAAAGATAAGATAAAAACTAATGAGAAATAACACCTTCTAGAAAGATTCCTTCATAGGACCTAAGTGAACTTATCAAACATGTAAATAAGTCCCCTAGTAATAAAAGAAATAGGTACAAGACTTTATTTACACCAACACCCCACTTAAGTGCAACTTAGGGAGTAGCAGATTATTATGCAAATGACACAAAGATGCAAAGATGCCCATCCTAGCTACTAGGCCATATTAGGTACCCATGTAAATATGAAAAATAAATCTCTCACAAATGGAGAAAAGTAGAAAACCCAATGGGACAAAACTTATCCCCAAAAGAGAGATGAAATACAAAAAGGAAATGCTCTCAATGAAGAATGAGGAGGTACAAACCCCATGTGAGGAAAAATACCCCCATAAGAGAGAAGAAAAAGAGAGACGATGCAACCCCCCCTCAATGTTGAGTCTCCTACACTGATGGTAGAAGCTCGATATTGAATGTTGAAGATGATCCAATCTCACTGAACAACATTCCTCCCCTTAGGAAGAAGCAAAACCATGGATTTATGCATAGGATATCAGGAATATGGATGATGGATGATATCTCTGAAGCATGCTCAATTATCTCCATGTTGATGCTGAAAGATGATACACTCCAAACAAAAGTTCTAGGCCAAACTACTGAAGAGGACAATCCAAAATCTAGTAGAGATGAATGTAGAATATGATCCAAAGACAAAGATATCCTCTTTGAAGACAAAGAATCCTCATCCAAATGTTGTCCAAAATTATCCACACTCACATCAAACTACAAAGAATGATCATATAGAGATTGAACAAGAGGGTCAAGGTGTTCCCTCACAACAACTGAAGAAGGAACTTCTCCATCAAAGAGAAGATGAATGTCATAAATGATGTCTCCCAAATATGAAATATGAGACTCCACAAACACGTCTGAAATACCTATCAAGAAGCCATCCAAAGTAGCCACATATGAAAGACTATGTATGTCCTGCTACACTAAATCACAAGGAACCAAAACTGTTGGATCACAAGCATCATCAACTACAAAGTAGATGGAGGAGATGAAATACATGAATCAAGAACTTGATCTGATGTGATAACTACCAAGTTTAGGAATCCAAATTTCTCCTCTAAATCATGGTTGTGATCAATAGCTGAAGGAATAATGTCATTCTCAAAAGCAAAATCTACAAAGGTATACAACCGAGATGAATGATCAACCACCCCAGTAGCAATGATCTCTCTACTCTCCAAGTCTCGAATGATTATTGAATCAAGTGTGAAATCCATAGTCCTCCCATCTCCACCATGTGTAATATGATATATGGAAAGAAGATTGTTTGTCAAATGAGGAACACACAAAACATTCTAGAAAGTGTTGTCCCCAAAACTAATGGATCCCTTCCCAATTACACTCATGTATGTACTATTTCCCATCAAGATAGGAGACATAGTACAAGGCTAAAATGAAGAGAATATTGATTGTGAAGATGTCATATGATGTGATGCTCCTGAATCTAGAATTCATCTCCCTGATCTTGGACCTGAAAAAGCGTAAAGAGATTGACCTTTATTTCTTGATGTAGATGCTTGACCTTTGTCCTTTTTAGAATGTTTTGAAGAAGGAGGAGGAGATTCAGACATTCTAGAAGGAAAATCAATCTAATTCCTTTTGAGAAGATATTTCAACTCATCAATATCCTTCTTGTAACAATAGTGTTCTTTGTGTCCATCCTTCTTTCCATATGCACAAGTAGGCCTTTGCTTCTTATACGATTCCCCTTTAGAAGAGGATTTTTTCTTTGCTTGATCTGAATGTGGATTATTCTTTGCTTTCTTTTGTTTCTTATCTGATTCAGATTATTTCACCTGACTAACCAACAATGCTTGAGCTTTAGAAGTCTTGATGAGACCCATTGAGATAAGCTTTTGTTTCTCATGTATCAACATCTCAAAAAATGATGCAAATGAAGGTGTAGTATATGCAAACCCCATAGTCAATCTATGAGTATGAAAGCTAGAAACAAAAGAAGCATAATCAAGACCAAGTTTGCTCATTGTATTATAGACCAACTGAATGTCCTTCTTATCAATTCCACATGCTTTACATTGCTCTTTGAGATCATTAACCTTAGTGATGTAGTCTTGGATGTTGTCAAAGTTCTTAGAATCAAGGCTCGTTAGTTCATTATCAATTTGATAGCATCTTACTTTATCTATAGTACCATACAATGTTTTCAATTTGTCCCAAGCTTCATGATAATTTTTACATGACTCAATTTGAAACAATTCTTTTGAGACACTAGTCTACGAAGACACCCAAGAGCTTTGGTATGTTTAATCATCCATTTTAAATTTTTATTTGCATTTGTAGTTTCAAATACCTTATCTTCAACATATAGAGTGTGAACTTAAGTCATTAGAATACTCCATGCATTTTTATTCCATGTTGAATAATTATATGATGTGAGCAAAGGAACCTTAGAATGATCCATGAAAATGAGAGAGCACAAGCAAACATATCAAAATAATGCACCAAGAGACCCCCCCCAAATCACTCAATCAAGAAACCCCCCAAGTAATATTTGATTTGGCACTTTATATTTAGTGTGTTTACAATTGCTAGATGCCAAAAACAACAAGCTAGACTCGATCTTAGTGCTTATAGATGCCAAAATAGGCTACATAATCAAGTAAAAATTTTGGTACAAAATGATATCAATTTGATCATACCACTAAAAATTATACAAAAAATTATGCACTTTCAAAAAAAACTACACATAAATATGTTACCATAGGAGCAAGATATGAGCTCCAGGAAGTTCCCAAAAATGAGGACGAAGTGGTAATACCTATGAGAATCTACAATTTATGGAAAAATCAGACATTAAAACAAAAAAATGATTGCACCACCATGTAGAGCACGAAAAATTGCTTGAAAAAAGAAGCCAAAATGACCGAGTTATGAGTCTCTGAAGTTGAACTACAAAACTGAAAATACAATTAGAGAGGTGGGATTTTCTTTTAAATGATAACATCAACAGTCCACTATACTTAAAAATTTGATGATTATTTGACTGTCACCATCGGTAGAAGCTTAAAAACAATGGCTTGAAGCCCATCGCAGGTTGACCTAGTCAAAAGAATATTCTTCTAGGGGAATATTTTGTGAGAATATTCTATATGTTCGTCGCTAGACTTTGAAACTGTTGGTATTATGGTTTGCTCACTAGATTTTTTTTAGAGGACTAGTCAATTTTTATTTTTTGCTGCCCAAAATATTTGAATGTGGTCACCTGATTTGTATGACTGTTGATTATTAGTGGTGCAGGAGCACCTAGGAAGCATGATTCCACACTTCGCAAAATTTGAGTTTTAGATGAATTTTTATGTTTTCATGCTTCTTGGTCATGTTGACCATTTCATTTTGATCTAGTGGAGTTATAGAAGGTTATAATAAAGGTTATTTAGTGGTTCTTATTCGTATGAGTGAGATTCTCTACTAGGAATCACTAGAAGTTGGAATAATTAGGGAAAAGTCCAAAAATGTTGCTAAAAAAGCAATTTTTGCTTATGCTGGTGGTTATGTCCGACCCATGGAAGTGTAACTACCTGTGGAAGCTTTAAAAGAAGGCACTCGACCTATTTGTGAGGTTGGAGAAGTTGGAAGTTTGAAGATTTTTGAAGTTATTTGAGCATAATGAGAAAACAGTGATTTTGTGTGTAAAAATTCAATTTGTTGTTCTTGATTTTGGTGTAGATGCTAAATGAAGTGAAAGAAGCATTTGGTAGACTTGTTTAGTATATAATTAATCTCCTACAATTCTTGTTTTGACATCTTTAGGTTATTGTTTCATCGCCTTCTCCAAGTTTGGTAATTCTGTGTTTTCTTTACTTGTTTGTTTGACTGGTAATTGTAGAAAAATGGAGTTTTAGGCTGCATACCCCCGTACCAGGAAATATGGATTGGTTGGGGATGTGGCCAAGCTCCAGATTTGTACATAGGTTAGTGGTAGAAGCTGTTAGCAGTGTGGTAGCATGCTCTAAGTCTTTTCCAAGGCGAGACTGTTAGTGCCCGGTTTGGAAAAGACAGTCTAATATGAGTCCAATGCAACAGGGGTGTGAAATGTGTGTTAAGTAAGGTGTATAGCTATTGCAGGAAACCTTTTCAAAGGCCAAGCGAGAGTCAAGAGACTTCAACAATCCGTTTGGTGGCTGGAAGAAGGAAACAGTTCATTGTGTTTCCAAGAAAGACTCCAAAAGACCCTAAATTTCTCAAAATCAGGGTTACCCCTGTGTACAGCCTATAGGTGCACAAAACCCCAAAAATCTTGTAAGGCTTGGAAATTGAGCCAGGGTTCCTTTTATGAATATATGGTGTTTTCCAAGAAGGAAGGAGTAAAAGCTTGATCTCTTAAGGGCTACAAGGAACTCTTAAACCCTAACCCAGGTTTTGGTGGTAGCGATGGAGGAAAGAAACCTTGTGATTGAACAAGCACCATAGTAGGATGGATTTAAAGCCTAGAAGATGTATTACACCCCTGCAATAGAATTTGAAGGCATTTGGAGGATAGCTAGTCTTTAGGTGCATTAAGGGCTAGGAGGTGAATGAGAGGAAGAGCACTAAGTTAGGCTTGGTTAATGATTAAAAACATGATAGCAGGGTTGGCAGGAAGGACCAGGGGTGCCTAACAAACATTAGGACCTATAGGTTGCAAGGTGGAGAGAGACACCAAGAGGTTATCAAACTGAAACCCAGAGCATTGAGCCAATGATAGACTCAATCCAACCCTGTCCCTATCAATTAGACTCCGACCGAATGTCCTTGTGGGGCCACATGCGAATTGTCTATGCAACATACAATATGGCTATTTGACCGTGTTTATTAATTAATTAAAAATAAAGATACAATGTCTTCTTTATTTTTAATTAATTAATTAATAAATACAGTCAACAGGCCAACTTGTATGTTGCATAGACATTGTCGGCCATGTGAAGCCAAGAGGGCACCACGACACTTGCAGGTACTTGTCACTAACAAGTTTGTGGTACCCTATGTACAATAGGGTACGCAGAATATGATCCCTTTTTTAATCTAAATTTAAAAAAAAAAAAAAATCAAAAACCATATAAATTTATAATGATATATAGAATTTTTAATAAAATTTTTGGAAATTTTCAAATGAGGGAATACTTTATTTTATTTTTTTGAAATCATATTGTGGTGCAATGATGGCAAATGGAGACTGTACGACTCTAGATAAAAAAAAATCACCTCACCGGACAACTTGCTTCAATTTGGACGAATTGATAGTCGATCATAGGGCTTTTGCCCTTTTGGACGCGTGATGGCAAGGTCAGATTTGACCCAAAATTCTTTGAAAATGTAGCTACCTTCTGGATCTAACACTCTTTAGCTTCAAACCCTCATAGATTTGGCTTCATATGTATGATTTGAACAAAACAAAAGGAAAATTCAACTTTCTTGAACCTTTCAAACACAATGGTGAGCTTAGATCTGAACCTGCAATAAAAAGGCAAAAATAGAACCCCCCAAATCTGGTATTTCTTTCAAGATTTTTTGATTCTCCAAATTATCATATGATGCAAGAGAAGAGCATACTCAACTTTTCAAGATTTACCACCTCTCTTCAGAAAAAGACTATCCAATGACACCCAACTTGCTCTGATATCATGTTATAATTGGCTATGGCGGCCAAGATCTTGAGACCAAATGGAAAACACAAAGAGATAGAATAGAATGTGACAAGAATAAACTATATTCAATGTCAATGTGATGTAAAATTTAGTAGAAACTCCTTGGTTATATAGCCAAGGTGAAACACAAGATGTCATAAGATTATGACAAGTGTCTTAATCATATGATATGAGACAACTAATCACACTTACCTAGATTCACATGTGTTACAAGTCAAAAGATAAGATAAAAACTAATGACAACTAACACCTTCTAGAAAGATTCCTTCCTAAGACCTAATTAAACTTAACAAACATGTAAATAAGTCCCTTAGTAATGAATGAACTAGGTACAAGACTTTATTTACACCAACAAACTCAACTATGAACCAATGCTTAAAAATCTCAATGGATCATGCAATCCTTCCATAAAAATTTGCACAATTGATTATTTATATTATAAAATTTAATAATATATTAGCATAGTCAATCAAAATTTTGGTTTCGTTGTACATTGGAATAGAGGTACAAATGTATTTCCATTTAAGGCAACTAAAGCATGCTTTTGTAGATTTTTCTTGCCATTAGAACTCATGTTATTCATTTAATGCTAACACATAAATTTAGCCAATTAAGGTAAATTCTCAATCATATGTTTAAATATCCAATAAATCTTTGTAAAATGATTGAACATTCATGAATACAACCTTCACATATGGCAGGAACATAGATGCTTAATTTCTTCAATTGAATGCACCTAATGAGATCAATAGATATGATGTTGAAAACTTGCATGTTATTTGATTACACGTTAAGATAAAAAGATATATGCATGGAATATTGTTAGTCATTTTGTCAAAAAATCATTGACAATTATCCTAAATAGACTACTGGCATTCATTTAAAAACTATATTTGGAAGGTAAAATGTATTTGAATCTCCGAGTCAAGTTCACATAAGAGATAATATAATATGAAAATAACACTTAAACGTGAGTCTCCCTCTCCGATTTCCCTTGAAAAGGTTCAAAAATCAACTTAAAAAAGAACTAGTAATCCAATATCTATTGAGTTACATTTCTGATGCAAAATTAATTTTCTCAGAGCTGCACTTACAGTTCCATTACTCATTATTAATATGAACTACTTGCTTGCCAAGATTTTTACCATGAAACAGCCCCACAAAAGCTGCTGGTGCATTTTCAAGTCCTTCAGCAATATCTTCAATGTAAGTTATCTTCCCTTGTTTGATATAGTTCATCACATTCGCAAGAAACTGAGGGTACAAGTGCACGTAATCAGACTGAAGGAAGCCTTCCAGCCTTATGCGCTTAGGGATAACCATGCTTATGTATTGTATGCCTTCCTTATTCTGAAAACTCTTTTGAGAGATCATACCACAAACAACAATACGACCATGGACTTTCATGTTTCTAAGTACTGCATCAAGCATGCCACCTCCCACATTGTCAAAATAGATATCAATCCCTTTGGGAAAATACCTGATGATAAGAAAAATATATAATTATTAGCTTGATATTCAGTCTACCAAAAACACAATTTATGAAAATATTATACAATTGAAAAATGTAACCAATGTACGCATGTAGAACTTTGGATGCTGTTATCCAGTCCCGTGAATGTATCGGAGGCATGGATGAGGTCATACATTAAGTTAATTGTTGATTGGGTGACCGGATGCATGATGCTGCTGTTTGATATTAAACTAACTGTTGATTGAACAGTTGGATGCATGATGTATGACTTCATCCATAACTGTCTATTCACTGAACTGAATAGCCGCTTCCAAGAAAGCACAAAGAAGCACAATTCAAAGCACCATCTTATTCAAATCTATGTTCCTTCAAACTAAACTAATAGATTTGAAATGCTGATGAAATTTCCTATAAAAAGATGTTGGGTTACACTTGAGTTTTGAAACTAATTTTAGAAACTAAATTTATTTATGAAATATTACAAAGTCATAAAAAGAAAATGAGCTTAAAATTAAAAAAAACTAAGACACTTGATCTCCACAGTAAAAGTAACTATGCCAAAGTAGTAACTTAAGCAATCTTACAACTATCCCTACATTAGTGGATATGGTATAAGTATGTCAAAGTAGTAACTTAAGCTATCTTACAACTATCCCTAAATTAGTGGATGTTCCCAGTGCAACAAAAAAAACAGGGCATGTATGTATACTATTAAGTGTTAGAAAAATAAAAAATAAAACCATTGAATTTATTTAATTTTGTGTGATTTTTGATTTTTTTGTCTTGTTGACTTTATTTTTCTGGTTCATTTTGATTGTGTGAGAAGGTAGAGCTTTTTTAGTTTGAGAATTTGAATCTTGAATGAGGAGAATAATAGATCCATAAGAGACATATATCTGCAGCAGCAATCAAAGGAATTTGAAAATTTATGGTTAAGTTTGAAAGGAAAGTTATGACTTTGGAGTATTAAGATAGATTCTATTTTGTTCTAAAGATCTATGGTATTTGACTAACCGTTATTCAAAAAACAAAAAACACAGATGAAATAACTTATAACTAATATGGCACATCTTTGAAACACCTATTTTCAACCTATCATGGATAAGTGCATTAATCAATTCACCAAGGAAGTAGAGAAAACAAGGTGGTTCTTAATCACAATTCAAAAGTAAATGTGATGGAATTCAAAGTTGTTAATTATGTCATTATAATTTGCATTGTGAAAACATGATGTTGAGGGTTTTCTAATAAGTGTCCTAATGCTAAATTAAGCTTGCACTATTTTAAGTGAATCTCATGGTTAGGATTAAGGCTCAATTGAATTGTATTTAGCCTCTATGTACTATTGAATGTTAGTAATGAGTATGTTTGATTAATAGGGCTAGGAAGTATTGTCATCTTATAAACCCCAAACTCTAGAGGCTATATTAGATAGACATGGGAGGGGATTATAATTAAGCCAATATTATCTTAGATCATATGATTCAATTAGTTCTTAGGATGATCACTTAATATCTTATTATTAGGTTAATTGTGTGAGCCTAAGTTTTGCATTCATCATTAACCTTCAACATGATAAATTAAAATAGACATTTTTGTTATATGTTAAGCCACCTAATCATAGTTATAAATATAAACAAGTTAGTCAAATTTGAACTCGTAGATATTTGTTATATCTACCTAGATTAAACAATGGTATGGGGCTTAAAAAAATAATTTTGCAAGGTGCTCCTCTTGTAGTCAAGTGGATTACTAAGGTTCTTGATGGTTGTGAGTCTTGGAAAGTTTTGTTAAGAAACAATATTTAGAGTGGTTTTTTGTAAAGGTAAACTATTGTAGAAAGATATTGGTTAAGTGATTTTTGGCTCCATTTGGAAAGCTTGAAAGCCAGAAAATATGTGGTGGATTGGAATGTTAAGGATATAAAAAAATGATGATTTTTTATAATTTAGGTCTATATGGTAGTCTATAGAATATGATGGGAAGACCCTTGCTTTACATTGAAGATGTTTAATCCTTAAATTGTTTAATAAATGTATTAAGTTATTGGATACATTATCAACAAAAACAAGATTGTCCCATGGGATGATCTCAAGAGTTTGTTTGATTTATCTAATACTTATAAAAATTATTATATCTTAATTATTTTTGTTATTAGATTTGATCATTTATTTCTAGAAAGTAATTATAATCTAAAAAGAAATCAATTCAAAATGAAAAATAGATAATGCCATCAAAATTTTCATAAATTTTTGATAACTTGTTAAAAAAATTACTAAAAATAGACTTCATATGCAAAAGTTATAAACATTCAATGTTTTGAAACAAAGCACACACTTTAAAAATTCTACTTGATAATTGATGCACAATCTACAAAATTACTTAATCTACTATGTAAATCTTTGAATTATTTTCCAATGTCTATAAGAAATAGAATATTTGATAAGTGAGTCAAACATTACACTCATTTTATTGTAAGGTGGTTATTTTAAAAAATTAAAAGGGACTTGGGGAGTGTCTTTAGCCCCTTTTGGCCTAGTTCTTAGTCACCAATATGACTAGGGGCTAGATGCAAACTTCTAAAAAAGGGTCAAGTGCTTAGTTTTATCCCTTCGTGACTAGGGATGGAGCCTATGTGACTGAGGACTAGGCAGGGTTTTAATAGAGCTCTTGGTTGCTTATATGACTAGGAGCCAAAGCTAATTAAAAGAACTACACAAATTGATTCCCCTATGGATTGTGTATCCATTTAGTCACATGTATATATATGTGCTTAAATATTATTTCATTAACTATGATTTTATGATTATTGTTTTTTCCTATCCATAAATAACAACCAACCATCTTTTAAAAAACTTAACATATTCTTTTAACATTTTTATAATTAATATAGAATATTAAAAATATTTTCAATTTAAAAAATATATTAAAAATTCACCCAAACTTTAGAGAAACATACCCATAAGCTTTGTTTTGGCTTACTCAAACTCAGAAATAGGACATTCATTCGTCTAAAAAATGGATCGCACAAACCTTATTTTGACCAACTTGGGCTAAAAATGAGAGACTTGTTGAGTTCCTACCAGTTTGGTAACATTAGTTTTCACTCATTTTACAAGCATGCTTAGAAAAGGTAACAAAAGAAGCATGAAACAACAAAATTATGTCTAATAAACAAAACAAAATTGTTTTTAAGCATAATATTGCAATGGCATCAAGCAAATTCATTGTCATCAATTCATCAAAGGAAAATTCACCGTCAGTAATTCACGATTATGGAAATTCACCGTCAAGTAAAATTCACTGCGAGCAATTCACTTGGGGAACGAAAATCGCATTAATATTTTTAATAAAATCAAAGTTTTTGAAATATATATTAAAAAATGTTAATGTGGTTAATTTTCCCCGACTTAAATTGCTGGCAGTGAATTTTACTTGGTAGTGAATTTTCCATGATGAATTTTCAATGGCAGTGAATTGCTGACGGTGAATTTTCCTTCGATAAATTGCTGACAATGAATTTTTCTAGAACTCCTTGCAATACTATACTTTTCTTCAAACAACATTTGTGAAAAAATATTATAAAAGGAAAAAATTGAGCCATAGAATGACAAACCTTTTCAGAGTAGCATTCATATCATGCTCCTCATTATAGTTGAAAGCATCGTCAAAACCCAACTTATTTTTCAGTAAATCCACCTGAGATGCACACAACAGCTTTCCAAGTCAGGAAAATTATGAAAATCCAATTAATGTTTATATGGGCATCACTAATGAGTGTTAAGATATCTACAGTCACCATAGTTCCAAGCATTTACTTGATAGATTACCAACATACTTATTCATACTTATTCAAGTTTATATGTTGTTTTCTTGAGATTCATTATCAAAAACAATCTTTTTGGTATGTGATAAAAAAGGGTAATATTTCAAAATGTGAAAACTACTATCTAAAAAAATTAGATCTACCTTCTCCTTACTGCCAGCACTCCCGATAACAGAGCAACCCATCAACTTTGCAAATTGCCCAACAAGCTGGCCAACTGCTCCAGAAGCTGCAGAGACAAAAACATGCTCTTCCTTTTTAGGAGAGCAAACCTCAAAGAATCCAGCATAAGCTGTTAATCCAGGCATTCCTGTCATAAGGATTTAAGTATCATGTAAGATGTCTATTGAGTGCTGAAACGTTTAATATAAGCGTAAAGAGATGTTAAACATTAAGATCTAGAAAAAAACATATTTAGAGATTGCTACCAGTGATTTGATGTAAACCATTTATTTAACTATCACATTTTTTAATAGTTAAATAGTTATAATATTTTTGTGAGACTCGGTTCTTCTGTTTCTATGACTGCTTTGTAATAGATGCGGACCCTTCCCCATTTACCTTAATCAAAACAATAAACAATTAACTAAATATTCAGTATTCACAATGATAATTCACTGTCTAGAATGAAATATACATGGACCTGTCACTCCTACTTTCTTGAAGATTTCCCTTAAAGCCATAAGATGCATCATTAACAGTATGATGAGTTTTTAGAAACACTGAGGGCTAAAGCAACTACTAGTCAAATAGACTCTCAAGAGGATGGATAAATTACAGCATCAATTTATGAGAAACTTTGATATTGGCCTAAGAATATAAATGTGTAACAATTCATAATTTTTAATTGACAATACAAAAATAATGGATGAATTTTTTTATTAGATAAATGCTTTTGAATGAATGGATGAATGTTTGTAATCAAATTATTATATTATATTGCATTGTTATCTAGCTAGAACTATCTAATTAGGAAAGAAAATGTGTTGAGGACATACCTTATATGATGTGAGTTGGCAACTGGCTTTGATTGTTGAACAAATTCTCACTCTCTATGCTTCTCTGGAGTATATTACTTTCACTCATATTCCTCGAGAATGGAATGGGGTTGCTGATTGCTTGGCTAAATGGGCTTCTAATCATATTCATGATTGGAATTTGGTGGATCGGATTCAACTACCCCGGATTTGTCTCATCAATTGGATCACTTGGTTGACCTTGATAGGGCCATTTAATGCCCTTGCTTTGTAATGTTTCCTTGTTTTAATAAAATATTTACCCCTCCTTGATGTCTCTCTACATTATACACATACCTTTGCATAAGGTTGTTACCCCTTATGTATGTCATGGTAGTCCTTTATCTTTTGAATCATGATATCTTCATGATTTTTTTAGTAATAAGTAGTGATATTATTTTATACTCTTATGATTAGGTAGACCATTCTAAATGGTACACAATGATTTGACGTATTCTACACTTATGGTAGAGGTATTTTTTGGTATTTATTTGATTAAAATTTTACATATTAAATCCTTCTTATCCGCATGTTATAAACATGATGATGGAACTATGTACATGCATTTGGTTCTACTTACGTTGATAGAACTAAATATTGGTTTAATTTATGTTAAAATCATTATGCATTCTCCCATTATCTGTCATTTTTTTTCATACATTACTTTACTATTGATCTTAGACCATGATTTACCAAGGATTCTTAGTATTCCTTTTTAAGTGACCTTTCCTTAGTGGATAACATGAACCATTTTATGCATTATAATGGTATGCCACGTTTTGATGGAGAACTTCCTCTATATTCTCTTTTTATTTCTAATAATGTATCTTCAGTGATTATGGAGTATATTATTTTATAGTTCATATTAAATAAATGCATGGGTTAGATGTACATGAGAACATGAACTTTTTATAATTTTTACTTACTATATGTGATTATAACGTGTTACTCATTGATGATACATATTTTCCATCCTCTTCCACTATTATAATAGAGATGCATACACATACAGATATTGGAATATTTATAATAATGATATTTCTCCTTGCCTTATTTCCCTAATTAGTAGGACCAATCAACTAAAAACTAATGTTGACACTTCTAGGTGAAGAACTAAACATAAAAAAAGATATTAATGAGATGACATAGTCCTTTCACATATGAAATTTTGATTAACCTTAATTAAATATAATTTTTGTAATCTATATTACTTTCTTATTTTAATGAGAATAAGGTTCTTGATAAATTATGTCAAACAAGCTTGAGTTCTCATGCATATACATGGTTTTATATATTTCCTCACACTTTTAGTGAATCTTCTAAGTATTTGAATAATGATTTCATAAAATATTTTTGTTAAAACATTAAGCATAACACATCCATTACACAATCCATTTAATACAAGAAAGAATAACATGGTCCAATTAAGGATTATATTTTTATATTTCAATCTTTGTTTACTAATTTGAATTCTACATTATGGGATGTTGAGATTCAACATATATTTAGTGATGACTTCTAAACTTCAACGAGAAAGTGTTTTTAAGCCTTATCATTTATTTTTTATAGTTATGTGTTATTCTATGTAAATATAAGTACACTTTCTTTGTAGATCATATTTTATATCATAATATTTAAAAAACTTCTTGTTGTCTTCATGAGTTAAAACATAATTATCAAAATTTAGATAATGTACAAGTAATGAGGTTGCACATAGTGATCATAATCATGCACTTATAAAGCCAACTAAATCAATATAAATCACATACATTGGCATTATCAATATAAATACATCAATTTTAAACATCTAATTCATTATTTTAAGATAAATAGATGATGCAAGTTGAGGATAATCATATAAAATTGAATGATGAGGATTGTTCAAATGTTGGCCAAGCTATTAGTTTTTCAATCATATGAAATAATATGTTATAAAATATGACACAAAAGATAAATCATATCATATAATATTGAAGATTTTCCTTTCTAATTCTACATCATATTGCACATCATCACACTTTTCATGAATTCAAGAACTATGTTAACATTTCACATAGTTCACAAACATGAAAACTATGTGACATTTGAAACTTAGCCTTCTCTCTCTTTGCTCTCTTTGTTATTTATATCCTTTATCCTTTCTTACTACTTTTTGGGGTGATCCCATAAAATTGGTTTACAATTCCACTGAGGAAGGAAAATTGAAAAAAAACACCCCCATGAAGAAAATTTCAGATTTTGGAGGGTTCACAAGAAGGGAGGTTTTCTCTAACCCAAAAGGGATTTGCTCGAACCCCCCTTTGAGTGAACCCTCCTTAATGATGGTACCCAATTTTTGCACATTGTCCAAAATGGAAACAAAGGGAAATTTTGAAAAAAGGGGGGTTCGCTCGAATGGTCAAGGGGAGTTTGAGCAAACCCCCCTTTTTTGCCCTTCTCCCCCTCTTGCACTGACTTTATGCAAAAATTTGTCTTTTGAAGCTCGAGTTGAGGATGAAAATGGATGAAACTTCATAGACCCAACTAGATGATGGTAGTCCTTGGAACGAGCTATCCATCAAATATAATTTTAATATTTTTTGGTTTTATTATGTATTTTTTAGTTTGATTAAACATAGGTTTTTCATCGAAAATCAAGCTCTCTATTCTACACATGTGGAAAAATAGCAGATTATCAAAAAAAAAATTGAAAAATATTAGTGCACTAGATATTGATGTCCCTAATCCAACAATTTTTTTTTGAATTTTGATACATACAAAATAAGTTATGTGTTAGCAAGTAAATCATGTCAAATTGTAACCAGTTTGACTTCAGAACTTAATAAAGAAAAAAATATTCAATGAAATGCTATGAAACCATTTCCATACACTAGATATTGTAGTTACAAATCTAAATTCGAAAAAATTAGAATTTTATCCTTCATAGAAAAAAAGTTATGTGTTAGCAAGTACACGTCACTCTTTAAAAATGGTGGTTACTGTTAAAAACTAGTTTTCGAAGGAGATGGAAAAATAAGTGCAATCTAATTCCAAAAATTTGAAAAAAATATATTTAGAATCTACAGACAAAATTTCACAAACCATTAGTTTGCATCATCTTCAAATTCCTCACGGTTTAGTCGCTATAGGTGCCTGAAAGTGAAGATTTAGTTTTAAAAAGTCAGTTCAATGTCAAGTTTGGCCAAAAATTGTAAACCAATATTGTGGGATCGCCCTTTGCAGTTTTTCATTTTGACTAACTATGTCACACCATTTTCATAGTTTTTAAACTTGTGAACAATGTGACATTTGAAAAAACCCACTTTTAATTTTTCATCTTCTTGTTCATCTTGTCATAATTTTGTCAACTAGGTGAACCATGACACAAAATTAAAAGGTCATTCAAATTACAAACATTGTGACATTAAGAACCTTATGACTTATGAATAACACTTTTTCTTTGTCCAGGTTTAAAGTTCATAAACTTCTCAAATTTTTTAATGAAGGAAAATAAAACTTGTATATTAGAAATTTTGGGATTTGATAGTTCTAGGCAAATAACCTAAATATAAAGGGGAAATACCAACATAACATAAATAGAAAGAAAACATATGAAGACCATTAAAATATCTATGATGGAGTATAACTAATGAGCCGTAATAGGGTAAGGGAACAAGCCAAAAATGGGAGGCCTATAAATATAGGAACCAATAGTTTATTTAGATGGAAAAGTGTGGAATTTACATGAAATTAAAATATAATATTTCTATGACATAAAAATCTAAATAATTTTTGATATACATTTTCCTTAAAAAAATATATATAATTAACAAAAATCACATAAGCTATTTCAATTTTTTCAGTAAAGGCTACAGACAATTTTAGAAGATGAAAGACCATTAGAAAAGGGTATTTTTAATTTACCAATTTAAAGAAATTTAAGGATTTTTATTAGAATCAGCTAGGCCTAGTGTGACTTTGTTGGGGATAAGAAAAACATCTATAAGTAATATAAAAATTACCTCTCGACTAAAGAAGTGATTAGATTGTGACAATTTTTGGCATCGCATGATGTCCTATTTTTATGTCTAATAATTTTATTTGATTGATATATCTTTTACTAAATATGTAACTCTATAACTAAGGAATGGGGATTCTCCCTCGAACACAATATTACACAAACAATAATATTCACGAACAACAAATATGCAACTTTATTATACTTTTATAAAATCATCTACATACATGCAATCAAATGCAATACAACTATCTAGTCACAAGACTACTATTATAGAAACTTGGGCTGTACAAATACATGCAAAAGATTACACATGCAAGTCTACGAATGACAATAATGGATACTAAAGCCCCAACATTTGTTCTATGTTGAAAAGAACAAAAAAATCTATCTTCTTATCCAAAATGAATCCCTTTCCATTTGTAACCAATTTATATGATTTTTCCACTTGCTAACGAATTGCCACTTTCATTTTTGGCACCAAAAAAATTTAGTTACTCTTTTTCTCGGCCTAAGAAAATTTCTAGATTTTATTCCAACTTTTTGTTGCACATACATGTTGTCTTTGGTTGTCATTGATACCTATGTTGAGGACATTGTTGCACATATGTTAAGGTTGTCATTGATGTTGTTTATAGTTGGATGGCATGCCTTGTTTGATGTCAATTGATGCAGTATTGAGTATGTTTGTTGTCAGCATAAATGGTGTCATATTAAGATGAGGATTAGAAGTGATGCTGATGTTTGGGAGAAGTTGTTGATGGTATGTAGTATGTTGTATTATCTCTCTTGTTGTTTTTGAGGAAGTATGTGTTGTTTCTAGGAGGTTTTGGCCTCTAGATGGTGGTGAAAGTATTTCTTGCATGAAGTTGCTTCATAGATTATTTGGGAGAATGCTCTACATTCGGCCATTGTTGAAGATGTGGTCTTGTGGTTTGGGATTCAATTTCTTTGTTCCATGAATGTTTTACTATTATCTCTTCAGGTCATCAATATTGTTGAGGAGGTCTCTAGTAATTTGTGTGGGTTGGTAGTTTAGTTGCTTTTCAAGATTGGTCCAGAAAATTTTCTACATTTCTCTGTGTTGTTGTCTCTGCTCCTATGGCTTGGTGGATGTGCTCTTAATGTTTCTGCAATGTCTTAGTTTAACTTTCAAGTTATGAAGTGTACCAAAAGTTGATTTGTAATTTTTTAATCTCATGATTGTGTCTTCTAGCTTCATGAATGAAGTGTTTTGTTTATGTTTGATGTGTGCTAGCTGTTTTTGGCATGATAGTGAGAAAGGAGCACATGGAAGTGTTGTTAGACATTCATCGAATGTCTCTCTATGGTCCACACATCAATGTTTGATATTTTTGGTGCCACATATTCTTTTGAGTTGGTTTTCTAGAAACTTGTTTGTGGACTGCCATGGTTTGTAGTGCTTAATTTTTTTTAATTTGATTTTTGAAATGACATTTTCAGAGATACTATTGTAAGAAAACCCAACATTATTTTATAAAAAATATTTTCACCTCCAAATTTTTGCCTATGACTTCTGATATTTTTCAACACTTGCAATAATGATGATCGTACAGTCGTATAGATGGTGAAGGTGTTTGATTTTGGAAAATGGTCAAATGATCTTGGAGTTTTTGGGCCTTCTGGCTATGATAACAGGATCAGATTTGATCCAAAATGCTCCAAAATTGCATGTACCTTTGGGATATGGCAACCACTTTTCAGCTTCAAACCCTTACAGATCTGGCCTCATATGTCTAATTTAGATTAAACAAAAGGAAAAATTGACTTAAATCTCGAACACCCTGAATTCAATGGTGAGCTCAAATTTGCACCAACAAGCTTCAATTTGAACCTACAATACAAAGCCACAAAGAGGAACCCCCAAAATCTGGTATTTATATCAAGTTTTTATGATTCTCTAGATCAACATATGATGCAAGATAAGAACATACTCAAATTTTCAAGATATACCAAGATCTCTCCAAAAAGACCATCCAATGGCACTCAACTTGCTATGATACCATGTTAGAGTTGGCTATGGAAATAGCTACCCAATCTATCTAGAGGCCAAATGGAAAGCACAAAGAGATCAATATGCAATGCTCAAGATTACAATGGAATTGATAATCTAAGAAATCCTTCAAGAATTTATTTACAAATGAGAACCCCTTGGTTATATAGCCAAGGTGAGACAAAGGATTAGACAATATCATGATAATTTTCAAGTAATCCTATGACATGAGACAACTAACTTGACATAAAAGTCAAAAAGATAAGATCTAGACATGACAACTAAGTCTTCTAGAAAGAATCTTAGGACCTAAGTAAACTTAACATGTGAATATGTCCCCTAAGTCCCTAATAAGTGAATTAACTAGGTACAAGACATTTATTTACACCAATAGAATACCAAGTGGGGCCTCCCCAAAATTGTAAGGCCTAGTTTTTTTAATACTTAATATATTGAGTCATCAACCTTCACTAGCTCGCATCAAAATATCTAGAATCTTAAAACTGATCCCACTCATCCAACTGGCTAGATTTCTTGGTGGAAAAAATTCATCCAACATATGTCTCATTTTCTTTACATCTACTATTGTCAACTAGCAATCTTTCAAAGGCATGCATACAAGGCCACCACATAAAATATTTGCAAGGTCACATAAGTGCTTGAGGATAATCCATTTTTCCCTTGCTTTGTAGGTTAGGGTAGTGGAGATGAGATACCAAAATCAAATTGAAGATAATCATTCTAATAAAGGTGCTCAAATTAAGGTAAAACTTCAATATCTTAAAGTGGGTGATAGGGCATTCAAATAATTCTTTTGAGCCCTTAGATATTTTTACACTTCTCATGGCATAAAATAAATCAAGTATGGTCAATTTTTTCTCAAATATCTTACAAGATTTTGTTAAGAATTATGAGAAAGTTTTGAATATCCACAAAAATCATCCTTAATGAAATCATGCCCTCCAAGAATACCTTAAGGTTTCTCCTTTATAGAATTTTTCTTTACAACAAGTCATTTTTGATCAATTTATCTCCATTATTGATCTCAAGGAGATTATTCAAATGATGGCTAATGATAACGCTTGAAGGTTTGATGGTTTTCCTTATGAATTATACAAGGCTCTCTAGGACTACATGGGGGAGGAAATACATAAATTTTATCTAGAAAATTTCCATTACAAATATTTAGGAAAAGTTATTAATAAATGAAATATCAAGTTCATACCTAAGGATATATGTAATTGGAGGCTCATCACTTTTCTCAATGTTACCTACAAAATCATTGCCAAATCTCTAGCTTTGAAGGTGTCTCATCTCCTCTCAAAAATAATTTGATCTGAGAAAACTAGCTTCATCAAATCTAGATGTATCATGAATAGGGTGATCCCATAATAGTGGTTTACACTTTCTGGGAGATCTTGATTTTTGCTGAAATCACAATTTTTTTAAAAATATAATTATTTAAGCCTTGAAAAGTTCCATTTAAAGGATTCCAATTGAAGAGGGTTTGATCAAACCACCTTAGATCAAACCCCCTTGGATAGAACCCCGCTAGTTTTAAACCATACCTATAACAAAGTCTCTTTTACACCTATCCAAATGCTAATAAAAAACCACTTTTGATTTACCTTTTGGGCGATCAAATGAATTCATTTAAAATTTATTTTTTGTAAGTATGTAGTCCTTATTATAAGCTTTCCAAAAAGTATAATTTTAAATAAATTTAATTTGATTATTATATTTATTTTTTATTTCTTGTGAATGTAGGTTTTTCATCAAAAATCAAACTCTCTATTCTTCACATATGGAAAAATAGT
Source organism: Sequoiadendron giganteum (assembly GCA_007115665.2). Lineage (NCBI taxonomy): Eukaryota > Viridiplantae > Streptophyta > Pinopsida > Cupressales > Cupressaceae > Sequoiadendron > Sequoiadendron giganteum. The sequence goes on from CM021100.1 coordinate 205,335,150, forward strand.
AGATTACCAAAAAAAAATGAAAAGTATCTATGCACTAGATATTGATGTCCTTGATCCAACAAAAAAAATAAAATTGAATTTCAATACATATAAAAAAGTTATGTTTTAGCCAATAATTCATGTCTAAATTATAACTATTTTGAATTTGAAACTTAATTAAGAAAAAAATATTCAATGAAATGCTATGAAACCAATTTCATGCACTAGATATCATAGTTATAAATATAAATTTTATCCTTCATAGAAAAAAAGCTATGTGTTAGCTAGTAACGTCACTCTTTAAAAATGGTGTTTACTATTAAAAACTATTTTTCAAAGGATATGGAAAAAGAAGTGCAATCTAATTCAATTTTTTTTGAAAAAAATATATTTAGAATCTACAAAAAAAATGTCACAAATCACTAGTTTGCATCATCTTCAAATTCCTCACAGTTTAGCTACTATAGGTGCCCAAAAGTGAAGATTTAATTAAAAAAATTAGTTAAATGCCCAGTATGGCCAAAAATTGTAAATCAGTATTATGGGATTACCCAATAATATCATTGTTGTCTGGGAAGGTATGGAATAGGCTCAATGCTACCAAAAAAAAATTATTTTCCTAAAAAATGATTTTTTCAAGGCATATGATTGTATTGAATGACCTTTTATTTTATCCATGCTTTAAGGTTTGAAATTTATACCCCACTTAATTCAATTTGAAAATATGATTTTTTTATGCCTATTCTTGCCTAACCATTAATGGATTTCGGTCCAATACCTTTGGGCTCTTCCGCTATATTCACAAGTGTTGTCCTCTTGCCCCCACACTCTATGTTCTTACTGCTGAAGGTTTTGGATACCTTTTAACCCATTGGATTTATCAAGGATTAGTCAAAAGAATTTCCTTGCCTCATTCATCACCTCAACTTGTTAATGTCCATTTTACAAATGACCCATTCCTCACTCTTATTGAAGAGTACAAAAACGTCAACAATTCCCCCAAATGTTTCGACATGTTTTGTCAAGATTTTGTCTCAGCAATTCAATGGCACGAGACTCAGTATTAAAAATAATCCTTTCTTCTTTCACCTCCTTGGCTTCATGACTTTGGCTAAAAATAGATTGGTCATGGAGAAATTTTTAGATTTCTAGGCATTCCCTTTGCATTCCATACTTCTCAGGTTCCTCTCTAGCAAGTAGTTCTTTCTAGAATTGGGAAAAAGCTTTCCTATTGGATTACAAAACCCCTTTCTTTGGTAGGAAAATTTAAAGTTTGCTCAAAAATTCTCACAACCAGACATGTGTATTATTATTCATGTTGGAATCCTTCCAAAGCCTCTTACATGAAAATAAAGAAGCTCCTCCATGATTTTTTTTAGGTAGGTCCTTAGACAACCAAAAGGGTTTTCGTTAGTTACCTAGGAATTCTATTATCTCCCCCATGAGTCTAGATGATTGGGGTTGTTTCCCACCCAACAGTAAGGGATGAATCTTTGTGCTAAATGAATTATTCATTCCCTCACTATATTTGAAGCATTGAATTTTTGTTTAGAATTTCATCTCCTCTAGATATCCAATTGATCGACCTACTTGGAAAAGGATTGGTTTTCAAACATTCTCACCCTGGAGGATGTTCATATCAAGGGAATTTTTGTGGATAAGAGCATATGGAGATCTTGGGATGCCATCAAACACTATATTTTCTAGAATGGTTTTTACTTTTGCAATAGAATTTTCATAAAACATATTTGGTGCTCCCCTCCTCTCCAAGACCAAGTTCACTCATTGGCTTGATTGCCTTGGGTGTGGGGCATGTGATTTCACATGAAATGAATTCAATTTATGTAGTCTCATGTCATAGAATGAAACTAAGGCTATTTTTCCCTCTCTAACGTCCAAGATAGTAAGAATTTTGGTCCACTATTATAGAGAAAATTTTGGCTGATATGGTTCACAAAATTGGTATTCAATCTTCTATACCTTAGTGGAAAGACTAGAAGTGGGGTTCAAATACCAGATTTCATAATTATAAGCCTCATCTTTGATATCATTGGCTCTCTCTAAATTTTTCAATGGTTCCAATTTTAAACTAGAGACATGACATTTACAATTTTCAATCTTAGTTTTGCAACACAAATTTTTCAACATCTGGTTTGTTGTTTTGGAACCTAAGTTGGCCCATGTCACCTAGGTGTATTATTTTCTAAGCCTTATTGATGGGATCATGGTTAGTTCATATGGGTATGAGGACCCTCATTAGATCTTCTATGGGTATTTATAATCTTTTAAGCACCTCTTTTGGTTTTTTCCTCGAGCCCAAAAAGTCTAGAATTAGATTTGTGATTTTTTTATCCATTCAAGCTAAAACCTTTTTCGTTGTATATGGGTTTTTGGGGAGAATTGCATCATATTAATCATAAATTCAATAAAATATAACATTATTTTAGGGTGTATATTCTATTTAGTATATTGAAAGAGATTTTTTGTAATCTTTCTCATTTCTCTATTTGATCAGTGTGTTTTTCATTTTGTTAAAGTTATTATTTATTCTAATGTGTTATTATGGATCCAAGTGTAAGCTATCAATTTTCCCCTAGAAGTGGTCCACCTTTAAGTTTTGATCAACCACTAGGGGATTAACCCATATGTTGTACATCAATATTTTCCCATCTCCCTCCTCCTCTCAAGATTTCTCACCTACTTGCATGTACTAGAAAGGTTAGTCTTTGTACTTGTGGTAACCATACCACTCAAACCTAGGCTTCTCCCCCAGTTGATAGAGGAGATCATGGAAAATAAAGTGCATTGTAGCATGTTCAATGGTGTTATGCCTTTGTGCCTCCCATGGGTGGAACTCTTGGGTGACGTTATGGTGGAGTCTCCAGCTGGTTTGATTCTAGCAAGTTTCCTTAGTTGGCTCTTTCTATTTCTCTAATCTATGATGATAAAGATATGGATACAGATGATTAGGGTTTGAACCCTTCTATGGACACTTCAAAAACCATTGATGTATGGGGTAAACTGGATGACCTGGGAACCTCCTCCTCCCCCCTCTACTATTATTATTTCAACAAGTAGTGACTAGTTTTTATATGATTTGTCATATGGGTTTTAACCATGTTTGAGCTTTAGGAGTGTTATTTCATATCCAACCACCTTTTTTGTGAATATGTGTAATATTATTTTTTTATAAATGATAATGTAAACACTTATTTACATATACATATTCATCATTCATATGTGATTCTTGCTACCTCATCAATTACACATCAATATAAATGCCCCATCTTTCTCACCTCACCACATGTAGATACCTAGAATTAATGATAATAATAGAAAAAGCATGAAAAATGGCTACTCTTTTCCCTCTTTTCCTATAAACTCATCATTTTACACATTAACATCCTTGTACCCACCATCCATAAAATATATTATTTTGACTTCAGAGCACCTTGGTTTGTCATTTTAAGACTTTCAAACTTTTTATCAATAAACTTGAATATATTTGGTTTTAAGGACCAATATTTTATACCAACAATATTTAACCCTTACACCCTTATTTTAAAGTAGATGGAACCCAAAAAATATTTCTTAATTTTTCATTGCAATATGTGGTGGACTACGAGCTACTTAGTGATCACCAATGTAAAAATAAATAAATAATCTCTTCTAGTTAAAGAAAATAAAACCAACCATAATATTAAGTTTTTGATGATGTAAAAGTAAAAATATGAAGAAAAATTAGCTAATAAATAATATGGAATCGAAAGAAAAATAAGGTAAACTATTCTATGTAACTTCTTACAAATAAATATATGATTAAATATTTTAAAAATTTCTATGTAAGAGAGATCATTTGAAAAAGAAAGAGATACGATAATATTGTATAGATTTGAGAATAAAATAAGATTGTACCTAAAATCCCCACAAAATATGAAAGTGGTAAATCAGTAGATGGGATCTTTGTTAAGCTCTTTCCCTCTGGTATTATGCTATAATCTTCCCATCCGGACATTCTAGATACTAATTCACCCTCTTTAAAATTTGGGTGATTTGAAAGTGTGATCCTAATAAAATGTTGCTTCCTAAAGTGTGAGAGATGTTAGATAAAACTAATAGTGCAATAAAGAGAAACAACAAGATAATAGGGCACCTCAATGATTAGCCTAAAAAGATGAACAATATGAAAACAAGATAAACAAATAAATTTCTGTTATACCTTCATGTTGTTGCTTCCTTGGTTGGCCCTTGATGTTGAAGTCTTATGTGCTCCTTGGATGGCAATGAAAATGAAGTGGATGCAAGATGAATTGATGCAATATGGATGCTAAAATAGATGAGAGATTGAAAGGCAATTTTGCAAGAGTTTATTTGCAAAAGACTTGATCCTCTTTAAAATGAAGGAATTGAAGGGGTATTTATAGGCCAAATTGAATTATCTAGAGAATTCAATGGTTGGGATTGATCCAACAAAGATCAAGATGAAGGGCTATGGTGAGTTGAGGACTCACAAGCCCTCACATCTTGACATGTGGAAGGGTGAGATGTCCTAGGGTGGAGTGATGTGGAGATGAGGTGGATCTTGGGGGATGAGAAGATTCCTTGGAGGAATAAAAGTGAATTAAAAATTCACAATGATTAGAAGAATCTAGTGGATAAGAGAGGGTCTCCAAAAAGCTGGAGATTTGTCACATGTGGGTGATGTGACAAGTCCAAGGTTCTAGAAGCCCTTGGCACATGTGAAGTGACAAGTCAAGGCTTCTAGAATCTTGCATGGGGGATGGGGAAGACCTTGGAAAGATAAAAGTGAATTAAAAATTCACATGGGGAAGAGGGGAACCTTGGTTGAATAAATGTGAATTAAAAATTCACATGGGGAAGGGAGTTCATACCAAAAATGGTAAGTGGGAAGGTTGACCAGAAAAGGTAAGCCAAATGTGGCTAATGATTTTGATTAAGGTTGTGCAAACACATGATTAAGGTAATTAATGAGAGATTAGAGGCAAGTGGGAGATTATGGAGGATGTGACACTTAATCTTGATTAAGTGGTGCACATCCTAATCACAGATTAATTAATTTAATCCAGATTAGGAGAGGGTTATGGAGAATGTGACAAGGAGAGAGAAAAAGGGGAATTAAAAATTGGTTTTAACTCAAATGGGTTAAAAGACTAAATTAAATAATTTTTCATATTTATTTAATTTAGAGAAGAAAAGGGGTAAGGTAAAGTATTTAATTTATTTAATTAGATACTTTAAGAACCTTAGGTAGAAAATGAAATAATGATTAAATAAATTATTTAATCACTGTTAATGGAATAAATGAATGGAGTAAATGATTTTGACCATGTAGAAGTGGTCAAATTTAGATGTCTACATTTTTCCCCTCTTCGAAGTACCGTTAGAATAACTGTGCTTCGAAGAAAAGAAAGTGGAGATGACTCTATAGAGGAAGTAACCGAAAGATGATTCCCTAGCATAGGACTTGAGCTATCCAAATTAGCAGGGAAATGGATGAAGATTATGGCTAAGAAAATAGATAAATGGGAAGGGTATGCCCCCTCGAGAGGGTGACAGGGGAAAAGAGAGGGGTCCCGAGTGACCTCTCGGTAGGAAGAAACAGATGGGGGAAAGGATGAGAGATGAGAGGGGATATGAAAATGACAATGTAAAGTGATGAAACAAAAAAAAAAAATGATAAGCGATGGGAGATAAAGGTGAGCACAAATGGATGCAAGGAAAAATGCGATGTTGCCCCAATTCAGGTACAATCCAGGTTGGGCGGATGGTTGATGGAGTGCTGTTGATGAGGACATGATACATCCCAAAACAACACACGGATAGGGAAGGATACATCCTGATGAGGATGAAGATGAGTGTTGTTGACGAGGGAATGATACATCCCAAAATAACACAAGGAGAGGGAAGGATACATCCACTGAAGATGAGGAGGAGGGTGAGTGTTGTTGATGAGGGAATGATACATCCCAAAACAACACAAGGATAGGGAAGGATCCATCCCGATGAGAGTGTTGTTGATGAGGGAAAGATACATCCCAAAACAACACAAGGAGAGGGAAGGATACATCCCACTGATGATGAGGATGAGGGTGATGAGGATGGGGGAGATATGCAAGATGATGGAATGGAAAATGAAATGCAATCCTAATGCAATTTGCCATCCTTAGAGCACTGATTTTTTCTATAGCATAAGACACCGGGCATCAAGGTATGTAAACCAAGACGGATTAGTGTCTAATGCATAAAACAAACATAACAGACAAGAAGGCTATTCCAACACCCCAAAGTCATAAAGACAGTGGTTGGGCCTGGTATTGGGATAACCACAAGCACAAAAGGATGCCCCAGCATAACACAAGACCGCAAGAGTCTTGGTGGGTACTACGTGGGACAACCAAGAAGACAAAAACATAAAAAAAGATCAAGATATGCCCCTATGTTTACTAGTCAAAGCACACCATGATATGATAGATCAAGGTGACCATGACAAGTGATGATAGGGAGCTCAAATGATAAACAAAATGTCAAAAACATCAAAAGATCACAATCAAGTTTGAAACGTCCTTTGCCATAGGATCAAGATGATGGATGGGGTTGATGAGGTCTGTTAGGAAGGATACATCCTATTGAGACCGACCGATGATGGATAGTAAACTAAAAGATCAATATGACATAGGATACCAGAAACCGATTGGATCGTGTGATACAGATGACCGTTGTTTGATAAGCACCAGCTAGGATAGGGACATACTTGATGACACGACAAGACGACAGGATGACAAGACAACAGGACTAACACACCCTAAAGACCTAGGGGCTCGAGGGTTGATCAAAGATCAACTGTGCCTACGTGAAGCACAGAGCTCTCGTAGTTCAGGAAAAGACCATGGTAAAAGTGGAAAGAGGATGATGAAGATAGAGGATCAGATGAAAAAAATGCCCAGGGGGCGGACCAAATGATTGACCTTGGCTACATGAAAGCGTAGGGGCCACGTAGCTCGACACAAGGCCAAAGATAGACGATGGAAGAGACAAGACAGACAAAAGATAGAACCTCGGGGGTGGATCAAATGACCGACCTTGCCTACGTGAAGGCGCAGGGGCAACGTAGTTCGACCAGAGACCGACGACAAACAATGGATAAGGGATGATGAGATGACCAAGATAAATGGATAAAATGATGGAGAGGATATGATGAGCCAGGATAGGCCGTAGGATTGGATGGTCGATATGTGGGATGTGGGTTATGCGAAGCTCAGGGATGGGATAGTGACCTAGATTATTAGAATATGAATTGGGAGGATGAGAGGATGTATAGATGAATGATGAAGAGTGATAAGATATCAGAAAGATGTAGGAAATAGATAGGAGTGATGATAGTGAGATAACATGGCATTGGATTGCATGAGGGTAGCCTATAGCTAGAGACCAATGATAAGGAATAATAGAGGGAAAAGGATGGATGGAGAAGAAGATGCTAGGATAGGTGGATAGATGACGGATAGATGGGTGATGAAGATTGGAAAGATGTGAGAAAGAGATAGGAATGATGATAGGGAGATATCAAGTCATTGGATTGCATGAGGGTAGCCTAGAGCTAGAGACCAATGACAAGAGATGGAAGGAAAATGGATGGATTGATAAAGATGGGGAGATAGAAAGATGCTAGGATATATGGATAGATGAAGGATAGATGAGTGATGAAGACTGGAAAGATGTGAGAAATAGATAGGAATGATGATAGTGAGATATCAAGTCATTGGATTGCATGAGGGTAGCCTAGAGCTAGAGACCAATGACAAGGGACTATGAGATGGAAGGAAAATGGATGGATGGATAAAGATGGGGAGATAGAAAGATGCTAGGATATATGGATAGAATGATAAGGATTCAGAAAGATGACATGGATTACTGGGTAGATAAACAGATGAGGAGATAAGGATGAAAAGATGGAAAAGGATTTGTGGATAGGAAGATAAGGATAGGGAGATGGATTGGATGTTTAGATAGATGAATGGGGAGATAAGGATGAAAGGATGAAAAGGACTATGGGATGAGAGGATGGGGAGATGGAGAAGATTACCTGGTGGAATGGATGGACGATTTCTCCAAGGACCCAATTGCAAATAAGGAGATGCCCCCACTCTATATGTGTCATGCATGACGAGGCAAGAGGGATAGCAAGATGGGTGGATAAGGGAGTGAGATGGGCAATGGAAGATAGATAGAGGTGGATAAAGAATATGATAGTGTATGGATGGGAATATATGCCAAGAGGTGTCCAAAGCATGTATATAGGTTTTCCCCTACATTTATCAAGATCACAAGGAAGAGGGAGGAAGTGGGATAAATGGGATAGGATGGATAGGATGCAGAAGATAGGCAGATGTAGGAGATGGAGGAAAGGAATGCGTAAGTGGATGTTGCCCCCAATCATGGAAGGAGACGAGATGGGGAATTTACGCATGATGCTTGTTTGCCAAGTTTTCATCATGGTACATATCCAAGGTGCTTGTTTTCCAAGTTTTCACCATTGGACGAATGATTTTCTCTTTATTATTTTTTTGTTTTTTGTATTTTTTTGATTTTTTGGACTAGGATGTGGACGAAGATGGATAAAGATAAGGATATGGATATGCAGATTTTTAGAGGAAAATTGATAAGGATAGGGATGAAGGACTCACGCATCAAGTTCCATATGAGGTAATAAGAGCCCATATTTGAAGTGGCCAGCGGATGTTGGTACAACCCTATTAGACTGGATGGTTTATGCAAGAGGATGGATTAAAGGAATTTGATGGGGCAGATAGAGAGGATACTGGAGGGGATGTTGGAAAGTGTATGGATGTAATGATGGAGTGGATGTATGATGGGGGAAGGTGTTCAGGACCAACATTGGCACATGTGATGGTGGATGAATAGATGGAGAGTGTGGCGATAATGGAGGCATTGGGATAGGGAATTTTGGGACATAAGGACCCAAAATAGATTTAGGAGATGGAGGATGTGAATGATTTTGTGGGGGAATAGCAACTTTGGATGTCATTATGGTCATTTCATTTGAAGGTATGGTACCGTTTTCCTTTGGGATCCACATGGTTTTGATTTTTTCTTTGGTGGGCCTTTGTGGCCTTTTGGATTGATTCAGATTTTGGACTTGATTTTTCCTTCCTTCAACATGTCTTTGGAAGGGGACATGAGGAGCTTTAGATTCATGTGGATGTTTGGATTTATGTATTGTTGCTTTGGTATCCAAAGTTCTTTTAGTAGCAAGGGGATAGATGCGAGGAGATGGAAGATGGGAAGCGATGGAGGTAGGGTTAGAGGGACTATGTGTAGATGGAGAATGTGTAGGTATGTGCCTTTGTTGATCCTGATTAGGAGTTATGAAGGAAGGATTTTTATGTGGTGTATGAGGGAGAGGGGGTGGATGAATAGGATAAGATGGAGGGGGTGATTTTGGGATGTAAGGACCCAAAATAGACTGGGTATATGGAGGATGTGTGGGTTTTGATGGAGGGATATAAGAACCCATAGTAGATGAAGGATGAGCAATGATGGATAGAGGGACATCAGGACCCAAAATGGATTTAGAGGATGAGGGAGGAAGATGGATAGTTGTTTGTAGGTAGTATGATGGAGGAGGGGGGATGGCGGCATATGTCTTGGTAGAGCGATGGAAAGTACCTCTTGTGCCTTTAGAAGAGGATCATTTAGGATGTACGAAGGTTGTACCAACATCTTTAGAGTGCGGGTTTTGGGAGATATATCCAAGACCATGTGTGTCTGGATGTTCTTTGACTTGGACGGGCTCTAAAGTACCTTGCTCATGAAGGCCTAAACCTTTTCCTTGATATTTCATATCTTGTAGCATGTGATTTATGGTAGGATGCTTATTCTCTTGGAAGCATGATGCGAGCACATTAGTAGGTGGAAGAGGAAAGGTGGTGCATAGACAATGTTTTTCTTCTGCAAGAAGACCACCATGGATGCATGTAATATTACCAAGGTGATACAAAAGTGGCATTGGGATGGTAAGACTAGATGGCGATGAAGGATCATGTGATGGGGATGAGGGGATAGCAACATCAGGAGGAATGAGTGATAAGGGATCATGAGAGGAATTGGGGAGTACAATGGGATCTAGATGTATGGTAGTGGATGATAAGGGCTCATGAGATGGAGTGATTGGATCTTGAAGGCAAAGGGGATCATGGGATGGAGTGGAGGAGATAGTGTGATCTTGAGATAGGGTGGATGGGAGGATAGGACCATGACTTGGTTGAGGATATGGATCATGAGATGAAATGTACAAAAGATTATGTTCTTGAGATGGAGTAGATGGGGTGGAGTGATCTTGATTTGGAGGAGGGGATATGCTTGTATGATTTGGATCAAGCACTTGGCATGACTCATCTTGTGTGGGATGTATGATGATGGAAGAGTGTTGGAGGGATGCCTCAATTGGGGGAGAGAGGAGGATGGAGGATTCATGAAGGTCATTGGATTGAATTTTGTGAATATTAGGACTAGGAGGAGGGGATTGGATGTCTTAAATGGATTCGGTGGATCTAGTAGTAGAATATGGTGATTCAATGGATTCGATGGGTTTGACCGGCTCAATGGTTTGGACGGTGTCAGGAATAGGTGTAGGATAGCCGAGGGCCTCATCACTAGTGACAGTACATGATAGAGTGGGTGGGCATGGTGTCTCTTCTTGCATGAGTCCTTGGGAAACATTTGGAAGGGATGTAGGATTAGGTAGAGTGATGGGAACGTATGGAGGATTAGGATTAGGGATTGGTGGATTAGGATTAGATGTAGGGATGGAAATGGATGGAGGATTAGGATTAGATGAAGGGATGGGATTGGATGTAGGACTAGGAGGAGATGGAGGATTAGGATTAGATGAAGGGATGGGATTGGATGTAGGACTAGGAAGATATGGAGAATTAGGATTAGATGGAGGGATGGAAATTGATGTAGGACTAGGAAGATATGGAGGATTAGGATTATGAAGGGATGGAAATGGATGTAGGATTAGGATTAGGATTAGATGAAGGGATGGGATTGGATGGAGGACTAGGAGGAGATGAAGGGATGGGATTGGATGTAGGACTAGGAGGAGATGGAGGATTAGGATTAGATGAAGGGATGGAAGTGGATGGAGGATTAGGATTAGATGGAGGATTAGGATTAGATGAAGGGATGGGACTAGATGGAGTACTAGGAGTGGTTGGAGGAGATATAGGATTATGATTAGATGGAGGGATGGAAATGGATGGAGGATTAGGATTAGATGGAGGATTAGGATTAGATGAAGGACTAGGAGGAGACGGAGGATTAAGATATAATGCGGTGAAAGGGAGAGTGATGTAGGAAGATGTGGATGTTGGATGAGATTGGGAGGATTGAGGTGGTGAACCATTGTAGGAGGACATGTATGGTGGGTTGGCATAGGAGGATATGGATGGTAGATTAGGATGAGAGGATTGAGATGGTGGATTAGGATAGGAGGAATGTTGGGAAGGGGGATTGTGATAGGAATGTGTGAGTGTTGGATTAGGATGAGAATATTGGGATGTGGGATTAAGATAGAGGTATTGGGATTGTTGATGATGATGAGGATAAGAGGTTGAAAAGGAGAACATGATGAATATGTCGATGGTGAGGATGTTGGATATCCCTTGTCAAGGGTAGCATAAGAACCGTTATTAGATGTGGATGAAGGCATGGTGGGATAGTTTGAAGAAGTAGTGGTATTTTGGGAGGCGATTGGAAAGAGCTTGCTAGCAATGATAGCATCAAGGGGATCTATATAACAATCTTCATGATCAACAAGATTTTCGTTATCATCATCAACGGAGTTAGGATTCCCCTTGACTACTATTATTGGTCGTGTGAGAGGGGGATAAAGATTCATGATGGATATAGATTAGAAGGAAAGAATAGATGATGGATAGAGAACTAGGATGAATTGAAAGCTCATATAAGGATTGGATGAAAGCTCAGATTAGGACTGAATAAAAGCTCAGATTAGGATGATGGGATTAACATTCAGATTAGAATTGGATTGGAGCTTAGATTGGGATTGGATCAGAGGATATGATAGAATTGATTTGAAACCAAGATCATGGGTTTCAACTAGAGGACGTAAGATGTTGACAATCAGATTTTTGCCAAATTTGGTAGTTTTCAAAAATTGTCAAATTTTGCCATTTTGGGAAACTTTGTAGGCATACGTTTGAGAGTCCAGTTTTTTCCACAAAATACCCAATACTAAGATAGGATGAATTGCCAACTAACATCAGAAATATGAGACACACATTCAAAGTTATTAACGAAATAGTTCGTCAAAAACTGGAAAATTAAAAAAAATAAATGCCAATTTGTGATTTTGAGGGTCAAGATGAAAGTTTGCAGCTCTGAAAACGTGTCAAAGGAAGATCCAATGGACTTAGCAGTCTGTTGGGAATCCAAATGCCATCTCCTAATACAACCACCCGTAAAATTTCAGCCAAAACCCACATCCAAGTCAAAAGTTATGGCCTTCAAAAGTTTCGGAATAAAAATAAAAATAATCAAAAATGAAGTCTAGGTGATTGGGATGGATGATTTGATGATAGATATGGACTCCAATGATGTTCTAAGAAGCACTCATGCAGTCTGGTCGATGAAACGTTGATTTTCAGAAAATGTTGACCACTCAAGACAGGGAAATGACCGCTCGGAACGGGTAATTGGATATTCAAGTTGGATAGATAGATGGTTGGGAGGGGTGAACAAGGGCTTGGAATGGCCAAATGAAGGTTTGGATTGATCAAATGGTCAAATGGAGGCTTCAGGGATTCGAACAGAGGTTAAACGGGTGAAACTGGCCGTTCAGCGGGGCGTATTCGCCCCTTTGCAGAAAATGGCTGAAACAGAGGGCAGGGTCGCCCCTCTGCAGAAAATGGCTAAAACAGAGGGTAGGGTCACCCCTCTGTAGAAAATGGCTGAAACAACAAAGGGCAGATTCGCCCCTCTGTAGAAAATGACCGAAATAGAGGGCAAGGTTGCCCCTTTGCAGTGAAAATTTGAATTTGGTTTGGATAAGGGATTTTGGCAAGGACTTAAAATGGTTTAATGACAGTTTGACTTACCAAAATTTACTGGTTCTTCACAAAAAGACACTTTGAACAAGCACAATCCTATGATTAACGTTTTAACGGGTATGGTCGGCAAAGGTCTTACTCTAGGATGAACAAGGTTTCTAGGGAGTCCTCGATATACGCTCGGTATGTGAGGCACAACCATGAACACCAGTCCATCACAAGTGTGAGTCGGGAGCCCCAACGAGATACTGAAAGGCTCGGACCAACTCTTCACATCTATCTAGGTATCACCCTAGCTTTGACATTCCGCCAATTACGACGCAACTGGATTGAGGTACAACTTTGGCTCTCCCCCCTTTATATACCCCGCCAGTATGTGTGGTTGGGATCATCCCTTAGGGTGATGAAATCCCCAAGCAGGTCCCGCTAAGAAGATGACACTAATTATTTCCAACTACCTCCTTCGGATCCGCACAACATGCAAAGGAGGAAGGTGAAAACAAACTAATGCCCCCTTAGGGTAAAATAAGTAAAATAGACACAACAAACAACAAATATTACTTTCCCCTACTTATACTAAGTACCTAGATAAAGTAGCAAGGAAAGACTTTTAAAAATCAGAATAAAAAGGAAGGTCCTGCAAGGAAATGTTAGTTGTTTATCTTCTCTCTTCTTTGTGATGTGCAGCAAATCTGACTTCCCGAATGTATTGTTAAGGGTAGATTCGCCCCTCTGCAGAAAATAGTCAATCAGTAAAGGGCAGGGTCGCCCTTCTGCAGAAAACAGTCAAAAGGGCAAGGTCGCCCCTCTGCAGAAAACAGTCCAAAAACAGTAAAAAAGGGCAAGGTCGCCCCTCTGCAGAAATCAGTCAGAAAACAACCTAAAAGGGCAAGGTCGCCCCTCTACAGAAAATAGTCAAAAGGGCAAGGTCGCCCCTCTGCAGAAAATAGTCAAAAGTAGCCTAAAAGGGCAGGGTCGTCCCTCTGCAGAAAACAGTCAGAAAACAGCCTAAAAGGGCAAGGTCGCCCCTCTGCAAAAAATAGTCAAAAGGGCAAGGTCGCCCCTCTGCAGAAAACAATCAAAAGTAGCCTAAAAGGGTAGGGTTGCCCCTCTGCAGAAAATAGTCAAAAGTAGCCTAAAAGGGCAGGGTCGCCCCTCTGCAGAAAACAGTCAAAAGTAGCCTAAAAGGGTAGGGTCGCCCCTCTACAGAAAACAGTCAGAAATAGCCTAAAAGGGCAGGGTCGCCCCTCTGCAGAAAAAAGTCAGAAATAGCCTAAAAGGGCAGGGTCGCCCCTCGCAGAAAACAGTCAGAAATAGCCTAAAAGGGCAGGGTCGCCCCTCTGCAGAAAACAGTCAGAAATAGCCTAAAAGGGCAGGGTCGCCCCTCTGTAGAAAACAGTCGAAAACAGAGGGCAAGGTCACCCCTTTGCAGAAAATAGTCAGAAACAGAGGGCAAGGTCACCCCTCTATGGCGTCCGGAAGGCAAGTTCGCCTCTCTGCGACCTGAATCTGCAAACAAGCAAACAACAAAAATGTGAAAGAAAGAGACCCCTATGTGGGTCCCATCGGGCGTGCTAGAAATGTGATCCTAATAAAATGCTGCTTCCTAAAGTGTGAGAGATGTTAGAGAAAACTAATAGTGCAATAAAGAGAAACAACAAGATAATAGGGCACCTCAATGATTAGCCTAAAAAGATGAACAATATGAAAGCAAGATAAACAAATAAATTGCTGTTATACCTTCATGTTGTTGCTTCCTTGGTTGGCCCTTGATGTTGAAGTCTTGTGTGCTCCTTGGATGGCAATGAAAATGAAGTGGATGCAAGATGAATTGATGCAATATGGATGCTAAAATAGATGAGAGATTGAATGACAATTTTGCAAGAGTTTATTTGCAAAAGACTTGATCCTCTTTAAAATGAAGGAATTGAAGGGGTATTTATAGGCCAAATTGAATTCTCTAGAGAATTCAACGGTTGGGATTGATCCAACAAAGATCAAGATGAAGGGCTATGGTGAGTTGAGGACTCACAAGCCCTCACATCTTGACATGTGGAAGGTGAGATGTCCTAGGGTGGAGTGATGTGGAGATGAGGTGGATCTTGGGGGATGAGAAGATTCCTTGGAGGAATAAAAGTGAATTAAAAATTCACAATGATTAGAAGAATCTAGTGGATAAGAGAGGGTCTCCAAAAAGCTGGAGATTTGTCACATGTGGGTGATGTGACAAGTCCAAGGTTCTAGAAGCCCTTGGCACATGTGAAGTGACAAGTCAAGGCTTCTAGAATCTTGCATGGGGGATGGGGAAGACCTTGGAAAGATAAAAGTGAATTAAAAATTCACATGGGGAAGAGGGGAACCTTGGTTGAATAAATGTGAATTAAAAATTCACATGGGGAAGGGAGTCCATACCAAAAATGGTAAGTGGGAAGGTTGACCAGAAAAGGTAAGCCAAATGTGGCTAATGATTTTGATTAAGGTTGTGCAAACACATGATTAAGATAATTAATGAGAGATTAGAGGCAAGTGGGAGATTATGGAGGATGTGACACTTAATCTTGATTAAGTGGTGCACATCCTAATCACAGATTAATTACTTTAATCCGGATTAGGAGAGGGTTATGGAGAATGTGACAAGGAGAGAGAAAAAGGGGAATTAAAAATTGGTTTTAATTCAAATGGGTTAAAAGACTAAATTAAATAATTTGTCATATTTATTTAATTTAGAGAAGAAAAGGGGTAAGGTAAAGTATTTAATTTATTTAATTAGATACTTTAAGAACCTTAGGTAGAAAATGAAATAATGATTAAATAAATTATTTAATCACTGTTAATGGAATAGATGAATGGAGTAGATGATTTTGACTATGTAGAAGTGGTCAAATTTAGATGTCTACAGAAAGTATCACTTTAGCAGCTGTAAAACCTTGTAAAACTTATATATAAAGAAAACCAATAACTATGTTAAATTATAGCTTCAGCATTTTAAAACATTTTATAGAGAATTAATTTTTTAAAAATATTAGTAGAAAAAATGGATTGGATTTTCTATTGTTCACTTACAAACTGCAAGGGTTGATCATTTTGATTACCAACATTATATGTTCTTATAGTTTTCAAGGATACTACATAGACGATAGTAACATCATAATCAAGTATAAAGTGTGGCTATCTCATCTTTTGATAGTCATAATATACACTTTTTAGTTTATGTGATTAAGAGAAAGAATCCATAAACAAGAATTTTCACTTCTAATAATAATAATGAAGTATTTGAACACTTTTAAACATGAAAATATAAATGTTTTCCATCTTCAATCAGTTGACCAAAATGAAGTTCATGTGTAACTATTAATAATAAATGAAAATCAATCTCAACAATGTATTAAATGGAGATGGATTTATGTATTTTATTTTATTTTTAAAATCTTCTACATGATTGTAAATTGACTAAATAACTCATAATTCTTTTAACTTTCAATTCATCATATTTGTAGAGTCATTAATTTCCCTTCATGTGTTCATGGATCATGATAAAAAGTCTTGGATTACATAGAAATGCAAAAAACTTCATTGTTTCCTTCAATTTATACATAAAAACATAACTTACTCCTCTCCCATCCTTGAAACATCTTGAAAAACCATCGCCAAAGATTTTTCTCAAATGCCTATATTATAGTTATCATTGTGTTATATTTATCTCTTTATGTGTTGTGTATTTTATATGACTCTTAGAAGTATAATGTAATCATTTATTATGCTTAATACAATACATTTTTATTATTTTGTGTCTTTTTTAAACTTCTTTGGAATTTTAATAGTTTCTTTGGATGTTTCCTTCTTGTGGGGTATCATTACAAAAAAAACATTGAAAGAAAACATAAAAATAATAATTTTTGGTCAAGTAGAGATGGATGATCAATGACATTAATATTTTTAATTGTTAATAGTCTCAAAGATTGATTATATTTTTTATTTTGGAGCATTTTTAGCATAGCTATAAACATAAATATCAACTATGCTTGACAAATACATTTCTAAATAAAGATATTGAAGAAGAATTTGCTTGTAAATTAATAAGAAATTTTACTATATGTTATGAGCTACATAATATGCCATTATTTTATTGCCAAGGATTTAGGTCATAGGTTGAAAGATAACCAAATTTGAAGTGTGTTCATAAATCTAAATGGGATAACTATATGGTATCTCAGTCTAAGCTAAGATAGTTTGTTGGTGATCCATTGGATGGTGTAGCCTTGATACCAAGGAAATAAATTATTTTTGAGGTAATAAGTTGAATGAAGCACTTGAAGAGAAAAAAATGATTCAATGTGAATTTGAGTGGTTAACAATGAAGACAAGAAAAATATTAAAGGTGAATAACATAGAAGGTAATATAATACATGTAAAATACCTTCACATACAACCTTTATTTCTCTTTAAATAGAGTTTAAATAGAGTGAACCCTAGCTCCACTTGATTTTCTCTTTTGATGTATAGAATGTGGCTGCTTATATAATCAATATCATGATAATATAATTGAGATAGTGAGCAATCAAATGGATAGCATAATGATATGATGAATATTAGATAGAAAATGGAGTAGCATAAGACTATCAAATAAATACATAGAAAATGTAGTAGCATAACAACAACCTAAGATTGGATTATGAAATGGGATGAGAGGTTTCTAATTTATATAATTCCTAAGAAGGAAATCAAGGGCCAAGATGACTTTGTTAATGGATGGATATGATTTCAATTGAGGATAAGGGTTTGGATAAAAATTTATAGTCATGTGACAAGTGTCACATGAGGGATAAGGGCTAGGTTAGGATGTGCATTAGGACATATCCTTATCTGAATGGCTGATATTTAGAGATGTGGTATGAAATGAATGGTTGAGATGTAAAGTTAGTTTGAATTTTGTGGCAAGTGTCTAGGTTTAATGAATCTAGACAAGGTCTTAGTTACTCATGTGACTCTCAATGATTAATTAAAATAATAATAATTGTATTCAATTAATTATTAGAGAAGGGTGATGTAGAAGAGTAAATTAATCAATTAAATAATAAATATTTAATTAATTAAAGTGGGGGATAAAGGTGAAGGATAATTTAATTAAATAGATAATAAATATTTATTTAATTAAAGACTAGGATAGGGTAAAGTCACATCAAGTAGGTATGGATAGATTTACGTGTCTATAAATAAATTTGTGGAGGTCCTAATATGGCAAAGAGAAACTAGGAGAAATTTAGGAAATCCTAATGGATGTAAGAAAATTGAATAAAATTTTGTTGAAAAAATTAAGGTTTTCAAGTCCATGGAATGAGAGAATAATGGAGCAATAAAATGAGCTAGGTATATTTATTATTATACACTCAATTCACTAGAGAAATCAACCTATGAAAATAATAACACGTGTCAAAGAGAAATAAGGGAAGGAATTTTATAATACTAGGAGAGACATAGGTAAAAGGGTGAGACAAAATAATAGAAGCCAAAATATAGGAATAATCCAAGATGGTAAATTTTGAGAAATGATAGTCTCATTACAAAAAAAATTTTAAATAAACTAAAGTTAAAAAAACTGGAGGACCCAATTACTGAAGAGAAACTAGGATCCTTAGTTAGGTAGACAACATGATAATAAATTTATATATTATTTCATTGGATGATGAAGTTATCCTATTGTATAGACATGTATATAGATTTGTGAATTCAATTTGGTAGATTGTTCAACATCTTCATTTCTAATTTTTAAAAATTCTTGTACCACATGCTTCTTTCTCAGGCTCACAATTATCATCAAACCTTATAATTTCATGCTCAAAAATTCCTATACCATTTATTAAATTCAACCAACTCATTCTTGCATTCTAGAAGAAATGAAAATGAAATGTGATTCAATAGCTCTACTCATTTTACAACTTTCACTCTTCTAAGAATTAGGAATAAACATTTATTTTGTGTAAACACAAAGATATATTCTTTGGGTCTAAACTCCACACCCTAAACCCTATGCTATGTTACACCTTAAATATAAGACATTAAACATGAATTATTATTCCATTAACACTATAAAATGTCACCTAAATTATAAAACATGTACTCTAAAACATACAACCTAATCCAAAAACTCTAAAATTAAATCTCCCAAACCTTCAACCTAGGACCCTAAACCCTCTACTATAAACCTTAATTATTAAATCAAAAACACTAAACCCACACCCTATACCATATCCCATATACGTGATATCTTAAAACTTGAACCCTACACCCTAAACCCATGATATTGAACATAGATTTATAAATAATCAATCCTAAAATAAAGATATTAAAATCTAAGCATAAGACACTTAATGCTCAAATCTAAACCCTATACCTAGGAAACCAAGTCCCAAACCTTATACCTTAAAGAACGACCTTGAACATAGATTTCCCAAATCTTCTTCTATAAACTAATAATCCTACACCTTAAACCCAATAACCTAAAATGTACTTCCTAAACCTTAAATATTATATCTTAAACCTTACACCCAAAATACTAAACCTTACATCCTATACTCTAAAGCTAGAACTTCCTCAACCTACACTTAAATTCTCAACTTAAGGCTCTAAAATAGAACTTATGACCCCAAAAAATGTCTTCCTTTGGAGCAATGAAGCCGTTGACAGCTGCAAGAGCTAGGGTTTTGATGGGAATGGGCATGATCGTTGGATGCCAACCAAAATGCAGGATCTTTGAGGCACATTTTGGCGTTAATGGGAAGAAGACTATGCTGCCAGGTGAAACGAGTAGGTGGGGGGCTGAATGCCATGGATTTGGCTTCAGGGAGAGAATCGGTGAATGCCAGTTAGGTGCTGCTACAAATGCCCATGTAGGGATGTGGGCCTCACATCCAAGCATTAGGTAAGAAGGGGAAGGCCACTCCAGTGTCAATTTCTCTACAGAATGAGCTTCAAGATGAGGTAACTCATAATGTCAAAGTTTTCTCAAAACTAGGATTGATTGGATGCTTCAGGGGTTTGTGGCCACATTTGTGTGATCTCCATAAATGGATCTCCGAACACTGGGAACCCATTGTGGATGGTTGTATTCAAATCTACCCAGTTGCTAGAGGTTATTTTATTATTGTTTTTGAATCTATGAAGGATAGAAACAAAGTTCTATGTGATTGTTTTTGGAGTTGGGAGGAAAAATTTGCACTGTCTTTGAAGCAATGGCATCCAACTTTTAATCCTATAATAGAGACTTTTGATAAAGTGGCATTGTGGGTGAGACTTCCAAAATTTCCTCTTCATTTCTGGTTCGAGTCTTGTTTGGAGGCTATAGGAAACTTCTTAGGGAATTTTTTGATGATTAATGATGACTCCTCAAATTTTATGCATTCTACATATGCCTAGATTTTTCTAGATATGGAAGTGGCAAAGACTCTTCTAGAAGAGATTTCAATCAACACTTCTAAAGGATGTTGGGCACAAGCCTTGGATTATGAAGGGGTTCCATTTTGATGCAAAAGGTGCTTCCAAACTAGGCATCTTGTTGCGTAATGTACAAAGTCCAGACTACCTAAACTAGCTACTTGGTGGTAGGATGTGTCACACCTGCATTATACAATGGAAAAACAATGTGAGAAGAAGGAAGAGAAGGGTAAGAGTTACTCTCAGGTTGTGAGTAACTCACAACCACATCAGTCAAATGAGGCATCAGAACAGCTGGGGGGTTGGGTCATGTTGAGGTTCCTACCTCAAACCGTGCTGATGTGGTGAGAGTGGATGATGTTGTGGCTATATAAAACCATTGTGGTGCTAAAACTCCAGAGTGTAGGGAGAATTATGGGTCGGTGAGGGTCCAAGAACAGGGGGAGGTGAATGGTGCCTCAAAGGGTCATTGTGGAGAATTAGTGTGTGGAGAACATGGAGAGGCTTGGACACAACATGACACATCTAAGGAATGACAAAAGGAGGCTACAAGTTTGGAGGAGGGATGGCTTGCTATGAAGGGGAAGAGAGATAAGAAGGGAAAGAGGGAAATTTTTGACATGTTCCTCCGATCACAGACTAAGGGAGGTTCCAAAGGAAAAGGAAACGCTTGAACTACTCGATGTTAATGCTGAGGGGTTTGTAGTTTGGTATTCTGAGTATTTTTCTTACTACTAATGTCCTTTTTTTGGGGAGATGGTTCCTCTTGTTACCATCCCTATTTCGGGGTAGGATAAATCTCAGGCTAATATTAATAAAATAAAATCTTATTATCGATAAAAAAAAACTTATGACCCCAAAACTTAAATCCTAAACTACTAATATGATGTTGAAACATAGATTTATGTCCCTCAAATTATAGTATCTAGAAATTTATATAGGACACAACATTATGTTTCTCTAGTTTATTTTTCTCATTTTTTTCTTTCCATCCCTCTCTCCCTTCTCTAATTCGATTTCTAGTGAGAATTTTCTATTTTCTATTATCTTTATTTGTAAAGAACTTGAGGGGAATCATATTCCCAATCATTTTAGTGTGAATGGTTTATATATGTGTCTTTAATCATTTAGTAAGGTAGGTGTTATCTATTTAAAAAAAATCATGTATTAATATGAAATATACTTCAATATCTAGTTTATCTTCTTTTTAATTTTTTGTCAAGCTATCCTTTTGTAAGAAGGGAGTATAAAGTAGATTCCATTATGCCACAAGAACTATATAGTTAAAATAATTTATTTAATAAAAATTTAAAAGGAAATACAATGAAACAAGATGTAATGCACCTACTAGAAGTAGTAGATGTTACACATTATATGATTTTAACAATAATCTAGACCATTCAAATATCAAACCCTAAACCCTATATTATGGATGATCCTAAATACCAAATCTCAAACCCTACATTGTAAATCCTAATTATGATATCATAAACCATAAAACTATTAGAAATAAACATCTTATTCTATACACTTTGTATTTGGATTAGATGTAATTATACATTTTGTGTAGTTATAATGTTCATATTTACTAAATATGTATTTAAATGGAACTATATGTGAATAGAGGCTCCCTAGTTAAGGTGACATTCATTTTCCACTTATCATTTGTTCTATAACAATTTAGAAGGTTGTAAAAAGATGAAATAATCACCATATAGGGAATAGGATTCCCCATCCCACATAGGATAAAATTTGCTAAAGAATCTTCTATCCTTAGCCCATGTAAGATATTATGTAACATTTTGTAAGAGAATATATGATGTTGCAAGATATACCTAGTATAAAGTGGAATTAGATAAGGAATCTTGCATTAACTATTTTGAGCAAGTATGAAAATTACATTTTATTCTAGGAATTTTTACATGTGTAAAGGACTTTGACCATGGATTTTGGTCACCATTTTGGGCAGATGGTATTAACATCTTGTTTAATTTTTTTTTGTTATTTCTTAGATCTTCCTTGTTTATATACTAAGGCCTTAGCATGGATGTTTTATTTTTGTATTGGTTTTGGATGGTATTGCAATTATTATAGGCTTTAGTGTTGGGTTAGCTATCATGTTGTTGGATTTTCAATATAGATACTACATAACTTGTGAGGGTTTTATCATTGTATTGTAAGATCTGCTTCAAGTAAATACATTGAGATATACATTTTGTGTTGAGATCTCTACCCAAAAGGATTTTCCCACATATGTGTAGTGTTATGTTCTCTTCATTATATATTTTTATCTTGTTATAGTATTTTTATTAAATAATTATTTTGTCTTAGATCAACAAGTCTCAATAAATTTCATAATTCCTAGTTGAAATATAAATATTATAAAATAAACAAAGACTATATGAATATATCTTAAGGCCCAATTCACACATCTTAAACACAAAATATAATATATCTTACAAATAATTAATCAAATGTATTAAACCTCAAAATCAACCCTAAATCATAAACTCCGAACCTATGTTAATAAATCCTAATGTTCATTCTCAAAACCATATATCCTAAATCTTGATCCCTAAACCCCATACCTAATGTAATCATAAACCTTAAACCCTCAAAACTAAAACCTAGATCCTCAACCCTAAGTCTTAGACCCAAAACATAATATATCCTATTTTAGCTATGTATTTCCTACAATATATATTATATGTATATACACACATACATATGTATATCATATATGTGTGTGTATTTTATACTATATATTATATGTGTATATACATATATTATATAGATACACATATATACACATATATATACACACTTATCTACACACACATACTTACTTACTATAGTGGAAATCACATTTTCTAATCCTTTGAACCCTTTTTCTTGAATTCATGTTGACCTATTTGTCCCAAGAACAATGAAAAGCATAGAAGTGGTGTACTTTGGTGAAATTTGATAAATTAACTATGCTTTGGCCAATCTTTACTTCTTGTTTCCAAGAGTCTATACTTGTTCTATGTTTTACCCTTTTCAATATCTAGATCAATTCTATAGGCACAAAAATGAACATGTTCAAATCTATAGACAATAAAATGAACTTGGATCTATGACGAAAAATGATCTCTAAGCTATTAAAACTCAAAAAATAATGTTGGGCTCAAGCCAACCCCTTCTCATCTAGTCATTGTTTATCAACTTGAATGTGAAATATCTAATCCAATGGATAATCTAATCAGGTGGACCAAACTCGTTTGCTAGATTTACAAAGTTGAAACTAATCAACTTTTCCATTGATTAAAAAGATGGCTAAAACTAATGATTTTTTCTATTGATTAAAAGCAAGGCTAGATTGATTCCTCTTGCAATTAGGTGTAATCACTAGTGTCATCTCTATCCTTGGCTTTGGTAACCCTGGTATACCCTCTATTAGATAATTTCTCCACCATTGAATTTTAAACTTGAGTTGTTTATTAATTAGTGCATAATTCCAAAACCTTAACAGATAAAAATTTTAATCAAGAAACTAACCTGAATAGATAACTAATGTGAATAAATCTTCATTGAAAAGTAACTCAAGATAATACATAAGTAGTATAAAAAAGCTCCCTAATAAAATTATTATCATAAAAACAGATTAACCTTAACAACCCATCTTATAAAAGTGCTTTATATACAACAGAAAGAGAATAGAAAAATAAGAACTTGGGCTTAATAGTGTTTGACCCACCTTTAGCCTTAACAACTCAAAAGTTCAATCAAGCAAATAACTATAGTAAGGGATAAGATGATATGGGTTCCTACTCCATGCTACTATAACATTTTAATTAGTCACCAACTCACTTAAGGAAAAAAAAAAAAAAGAGCTGAAACCAGACAGTCTAAAAGATAAGGTGAAGCAACAATTAGTAAAATAAAGTCACTAACATAATCAGTTGTTATTTTTGTCTGCAAACAATTCAATTTCAATTCAATTTCAGCTAGCACAAGAAATCTTTAATTATGTTTAAAGTTATAGCAATTTTTAAATTAGATTGTGTGAGAGTTTTTTCAATCAAACTTTCACGTAATAAATTATTATAACATTAAACAATATGAATTGTAGAAATTTGATATCATTGATTCTAATTATGTTCCAAATAATTTAACCAAAAACAAAAAGAAAAGAGAGTAAAAAAGAAAAGGAAGGAGGGGAAGGAAAAAGACATGCTTACTGATCCAGGGGTGAAGGGAGGTATGCATGACTTGTGGTAGTTCGCCATTCTGCCTTTCATATACGGATCACAGGACAGGTACAAGTTTTTCACTAGGACGTCCTGTGTACCCTCTTTCAACTCCAAGGCAATAGTGCTGGACTTGAGCTCCATATCAGATTCCGTTGGCACATCTATAATGTAATCTTTAAAAATCACTTGCTTGTTCACAACCACTTTTCCCATTTCTATAATGGACGAAACTCTGCAAACTTTTTCAAACTGCAGAATGTTGTTTCTTTATGTGCGTGTGAAGAATAAACAAATGCATGCAGATTATGACTGCGATAGCTGCTTTTAAAGACTAGTTGTGGAGAGTTCAAATCCTACAGATAGAAAATAAATGCTTGCAGAACGTTATCTGGAATGGTTAGTGTGGGTCAAGCTTATTGAGCTCTAAAGTTATTATGGGCAACGGTCTTTCTGAAACAAAAGTCTCTTACATCGTGGAATATTAGGTAGACAGAGAGAATATCTGTTAGAGTACGTTGAAAGAATCCTTGAAAGTTTTGCCGCCATTGATCATGAACAGCAAGGTGAGAGGCAAATGGTAATAGATTTGGTTGAATATCTGGAATGATCACTGTCTTTGAAGGCAATAATGGGACTGACAACGTTCTATGCATTTCATGACCTGTTGTCAGTTTCACAACCACCCATTAAAAAAGAATGTGCATTATTGTACCACAAAGTAGGTCCGCCATGGCTTTATCTTTTGCTTTTCTGTCTCTTGGAACTTCTTTATTGGTAGATTTTGTAGATTTTAACAATTTTTTTCACTCATTAGAAAAGAGGATCCGATAGTTGAGCATTTTCAGATTTCTAGGATCTAATAGTTGAGCATTTTAGATTTTGAGGATCCAATGGTTGAACATTTTCAGATTTTTATAATAGTTTATTAGTTAAGCCTTTTACTTATAATTTAGGATTTAGGTTTACATATCAAATATGATGTCACATTTTATTTTTTATTGGAGTATCTAAAAGAACAAAAAAAAATAGATTGATAGTTGTGTATTAATATTGTCATTTTTATTTTTGTACTTATATGACATCTCATATTTGTTTCTTTTTAATCTAAATAATACATTTCAAGTATAAGAAATAAATAATTCATTATATATTTATAATTTTTAAAATATTTTTTATTTTTAAGATTTTGATAATTATTATATTATAATATATAAATAATAAATTATATAATAAAATTATATGTTTAATTTAAAAAAAAAAATTATTTCTATTTATTATAATAATCATTATATTTTTTTTGCTTAATAAGGTAAGTTGTCACCAAGGGGTGACACCCAAAAAAAATATTTTTGAAATCATGGGAATGCCATTTTGGTCATTCACCATATGTTACAACTTAGTTTATGTGGCATTGGCTCAGCATAAGGTATTACTTTGAATGATTAATTCGAAAGCATTTTGTCATTTTTTCCCCTTTGCTCGCTCTCTTCTCCATGATGTTGAATTAAAATCCTCCCTATGCCAAGATCAATTTGTAACAAGTGTATCTCCCATGACACAACTTCAATTAATGAATTTCCATTTTATTTCTCACCTCACCTCGCCAGATGATGATTTGAAGGTACCTGCAAATCTCACAACATTATTTATTTGTGTTAGTTCCATGGCCAGAAAATGTCAATCATTGAGGTATCAAGCGATGGAGACTCCAATTTCTCTCTACATTAGCAAAAGCCATCTTGCATTTAGGGGGAAGATAACTGATCAATGGCTAAAGAATGTGACAATTTGATAGTGGCCATTTGAATTTTAAGGTCATATGTTTGATTATGGGGAGGGATTTTTTGGTGTCTCAAGAACGTTATAGGGTTAATTTTGATATCCTTCGTGGTTCATGGTGTCCCTTTTAGACCTTAGGGTTTCAAAGCAAATGGTGGCCGCTCTAACCATAGATATTTTTGATGCCATCTTGCTCGAGGGTTTAGATGAAATTATTGGGGTAGCTCATCTTGGAGAGGGGATCCCACCTCTCAAGGAGTTAGGTTAGCATCAAAATCCAAATATTGAATATTTTCCCTTTATAATGGATCTCTTCAAAAATGGCTATTGGATGCATCGCTTCTGTGTTAAAGTCAGCTTTACATGTTAAATTCAAATATGATTGTAGACTCTTCCTTGTCCTAAAGACTCGAGATTAGTGAATCCAATCCTTTACAATTGGATATCTAGTGAGTGAGAGGTGTGGTATTTCATGCACAATAAATTAGGTTTTTTATCCTAATTTGGGTTGCTGAGACAACCATTGCTATTGACACACATGGAGTAACTTCTAGGTTGGTCCTAATATAGTCTTTAAATTTCTTGATTGTGTGTTGATTTATACACAATATTTTTTTCCAAGTGGTCAATTAATTTCTGCTTCCTGTGGAGCCATTGTCAAATGTCACCCTATCAGACCACTTTCCCATCCAATTCAGAGACTAATGAAATGTGGGACCTCCTCAAAGTTGTAAAAATCATTTTTTAAAAAAATACTTCTCTACTTAGTCATGGACCTTCATTGGACCATATTAGGAATGTATGGAACCTTGAAACTTGGCCCACTCAATCAATTGGTTGGATTTCTTGGTGGAACAGAGCCATTTGACATACATCCTATTCATTTGCATCTATGGGTGCCTTCTGACAAAATTTTGATGCCATGCATATGAGGCCACCACCTTGGATCATTGCAAGGCTATGACTGATGTTTAATTTTACCCCTTCTCTCTTTCTTTGTAGGTTACACAATGGTAGATCTTAGGCACCATAAGAAGATTTATAATAAGCACTTAGCTAGAGGTGTTCAAATCAAAGCTAGGAGGTGCTAGATTAAAGTGGAAAATATAGCTTATAAATAGATTTTTCAAGCTCTCAAAACTTTTCACACCTCTAATGACATTAATTAGATCAAGAATGATTAGGCCATCATAAAAAAAAAATCATAAATTATCAATGATTTTTCTAAATGTTAAGAATAAGTTTTCACAACATAGAAAAAACTCTCTTGAATGGGACCAAGCCCTTTAGGAATGCCTCCAATTTTTTCATTGTTAATTTCTCTCCTCACAATAAGAATTTTGTTATAAATTACTCTCCATTTCAAATGTTAAGGAGGTTGTTCAGACCATGGTCAATGATAAGGCTTTTGGTTATGATGGCTTCTCTTATGAGTTCTACAAGGCCCTTTTAGACTATGTTGGTGAGGAACTGCATAAAGTTTATATAGAAGCTTTTCACTCCAAGTCATTATGGAAAGTTATAAACAAATGAAATATCAAGTTCATACCTAATTTTGGAGATTTGGAAGATATCTATAATTGGAGGCCTATCACCTTTCTCAACATGTCATATAAAATCATCACCAAAGCTTTGGTTTTGAAGGTGTGCCATCTTTTTTTACAAATTGCGTGGCTAGATAAATCTAGTTTCATAAAGTCTAGACCTACATCTTTGATAATACCATTGTAGTTTGGGAAGGTATGAAATGGGTTAGATGCTCATAATAGAAGACTTTATTCCTAAAAAATATTTTTTTCAAGGCCTATGATCGTATTGAATGACCTTTATTCTAGCAATGGTTTGACCTCTAGGGTTTGGACCCTATTTCATTAAATCTATTAGAATGATATTTATTGATGCCTTATCCTACATCATCATCAATTGCCACCAATCCAATAACTTTGGGATTTTTATATCTATTTTCCATGGTTGTCCCTTGGCCCCCATTCTCTATTCTCTTGTAGATAAAGGTTTTGATTACCTCTCATCCCACGATGTGTCCCAAGGGTTGTTCAAAGGTATTACCTTGCTTGATTTATCAACTACATAGTTTTTCAATGACCACATTTTAGATGACTTGTTCATCACTCTTATTTAAGTGGTGAAAAATATAAAAAATACCCTTAAATATTTGGATATATTTAATAAAGAATTTAGTTTTATTGTTTAGTGACATGATTCAATTTTATACACAATCACTTCTCCCCACACCCTCTTAGATCAATTTATTTGGATGGAAATGAATTGGTCATAGAGAATTTTTTAGATTCTTACACATTACTTTTGCTTCCCAAACTTCATAGTTTTCCTTAAATGGAAATAATTTCTTTCTAGAATTAAAAAATGTTGGCATGTTGGATCATAAAATCTCTCTTTGGCAGTGAAATTTTAAGTATGTTCCAAAATTCTTGTAGCTACCCATTTTTATTATTCTCCATGCTAGGCTCCTTCTAAGGCCTCCTATATGAAAATAGAAAATATTCTTCATGTTTTTCTCTAGGCTTCCATATAAAATCACAAGGGTTTCCATTAGTTTGTCAAGTATTTTTTTTTTGCCTCCCTCAAGAATCTAGAGGATTGGGGCTTTTATCCACACAACACCAAGGTTTGGTGTTTTTAGCCAAATGGATTATTTGTGCCCTTCATGGAGATGAAGTCTATAAAATTATTGTTCAACATCGTGTTGCCTCTAGTCATCCTTATAGATGAATTTCTTAGATATATATTGGGCTCTAGACTATTGTCACTATGAAGAATGCAATTCACATTGAAGGAATTTTTTTTATCAAGAGCATTTGGAGAGCTTGGAAAGCCATGATACCTTTTTTTTTTTTTTCAGAATAGTTTAGGATTCTACGATGGAAATTCCATCAACCAAAAGATCATCTTCTCATGCCCTATTCTTCAAGATCAAGGTTTCCCATTTTCTTGATTTCCTTGGGTGTGTGCCCTGATATTTCACAAGAAAAAAATTAATATCTGCAAGATTTATTCTCTAGAACTTCTATGAGAACCATGTGATGGAATAAACTAAACTCAAGTTTCTCCTTTCTATCCAAGATTGCTAAAATTTTGTTACAATCATGAGGGAATTCTAATTTGTTACACCCCATTTCATAGTTACCGAGTTAATTTTACTATACTGAGTGGAAATATCGATAAATGTAAATTGTGACTTTAATATGTTTGATAGGTGAATACAATATGGGAATATGCAATAAGATGGTATTGATTTTAAAAGAAGGGTATGTGCAGGATCATGATGGGCCAAAAAGTGGCAATGAGAAAAAATCACATTTTGGATCGACTCAAAAATGCGGAAATGCCGAGTTGACTTTTCTAGGTTCGGGTGTCAGTACATTTAGCTGAACCAAAGCCCAAACCTAGTTTCTACAAATCGGATATCAGATTTGGATCGGATATCCGATTTGTGGAAACATTATATAAAAAACAACCGACTCTTAAAACTTCATTTCTCATAGTTTGCATGCGGGCGAACAAGGAAAAGCGAAAATCCGATATCCACTTCTATCAAATATCCGATTTCAAAGGTAAGTATTTGGTTTTTTAAATCTTATAATCAATTTTTCAAGTAGATTCTCTTAATTTTAAGTAGTTTTTATGAATATTTTTTCAAAAATAGGGTTTTCTATTGATTTTTATTAAAAACTAGAGTTTACATTGAATTTTTATTAAAAATTAATGTTTTTAAATGGATTTTGATTAAAAACTAGTATTGTTGATGTATTTTTATCAAAAATTAGAGTTTGTTATGGATTTTTGTGAAAAAGTAGTGTTTTTTTTTTGTTTTTTTATTAAAAACTAGGGTTTTTTTACAATAATTTCATTTATATTATGTAATTTCAATTAGATTAATTAGTTTTTAACTTTAATCAGGTATTATGGCTGAGAATGAAAATCCACAAATGACAAACGCTCCACCACCTCCATAGCCAAATGCTCCACCACCTCCGCAACCACCAATTGAAGACTTAATTGGTGAAAAATTGGGGCAATTGAGGGGTATTTGTGAAGTTTATTTAAGACAATCCGTCGATTGAGAGATATGACAAACACATTGAAGGAAATAATTAAAAATATAGAAACCCTCTCCACCCAACATAATTCCTTTCATTCGTGGCGAGAAGACATGAGGGAATATTATAGATGTGGATTGTCTTACAATGATGTGAAAGATCTCCAAATAACCAAAGCCCAAATAGCCTCTTTATTCATTGACCCCCACACCGGTTTGCCAGTGAATGTTAATAAAACAAAAATTTCTATAAAATGGTACATGCATAGGGACATTGTAGCTAACTTGTGGGATCATTGGTGTATGGTTTTTGATAAACCACCAAACAATAATTGTGATATACCATTTTACTTTATTAAAAAATTATATGTTGAGTTTGTGTTAGTGCATCATGTCAATTACTTTGAAATTAAACCCTTCCAGGGCGTCGATGGAGGTATGCCCTAGGATAGACCAGGGGCAGTTAGAGTAGTCCCATGCCCAAATATTCCCCTTCCTCCGCCACCTCCAATATATCATCCAAAGATTATCCAGGATGCATTGACACAAAATATTCAGGCTATTCACTCTTTGAGTGGTCATTTGGTTTCACATGCTTCTACGATAGCTCAACCACATTCTGGTGATGCTGGCGAAGGCTCGAGTGTTGCCGTATCATCCTCCTTAGGTCCACATATTTGTGTGCCACATACTTGCACTATGTGCCACTAGAGATGCTTGGGTCCTCTTGTACAACCCATTGAGCATCCCTTGGACACTTTTGATTATGCCCTCCATGATGTGGACATTATAGATCAGTCACAGGGGAGTGGAGCACACCCTACAGAGTCCTCTCCTACTAGAGAGGGGGATGCTGGAATAGTGACATGGGTAAGATTTAAGTTGTAATTTCATAACTTGCATTTATTTTTAAATGAATATTAATAAGAGACAGTATCAAGTACTAATATTTATTTACATGGTCTATTTAATAGTTGATGTCTGAGGAGGAGCTCACACGGGTGACTGATAGCACCCTTAGGGCCATTTCATTTGGCTTGGACACACACATAGTATATATTTTCGCACTCACTCGTTTACATTTTATATTATATACTTCCTTGTCATTTTAATTGTCACTAATGAAATTATATAATAACTTATATGTTTATCTTATTTTCCTCTTGTAGGAAATACTTAGTGCGAGTGAGGTGCAACCTTGTCCAGACTATGGAGGCGCAAATTTAGATAAGGGGAAGGTAATTGAACTCAAATTGGATTGAATTAATATTTTTAAGATGTTATATTGATTATACATACATCGACATAGATTGGTAGTTTCATATGTACTTGTAAATTTTATGTACATGCAATTATGAACTATACAGATTTGTTGACAAGTGACACACCGCCTAAAGGAGTAGGTATTGGAACACCTCAAGGAGTAGATGTTGAAACACCTCAAGGAGGAGGTGTCGAAACACCTGAAGGAGATAAAGAAAAAGATCAACCTAAAGAGGTATGTGTTTATTTTATTTTGTGTTTGGTAAATATGTTCCTATTACTAATAATCATATGCTAACTTGGATCAATTTTATGTTTTTGTTCACATATATAGATTGGCATTTCAAAAGTTGGTTTGGTATATTCTAGGACTCAATGTAATTAGATTTCCACAATCCATATGAATTTAAATCTTCTTGCTTCTGGATTTGATTGTGTGTTAGTTTTTCATCGACGTTTCGGATCACACTCAGTGATCCATCATCAGGGTAGAGAGTTGAGAAAGATGAAAAGTGATAAGTTGCAGACCAAGCTTGTATAAAAGAGAGAGGAAGGAGGAAGGAGAAGGGGTTAGGATAAGGCACACAAAATGAGGGAACAAATAAAATATAAAAATTAAACCTACTCAAAGGCTACAAAAACACTGATTGATTGGTTAAATAAATATATATCTAAAGGAAGAAAAGAAAAGAAAAGAAATTACCTATGTCTACTTTCATTTCTTTTATAAATCCAACAAAGAAGAAATGAAATGACATATAAAAATAATACTAAGACAAGAATAATAACGTAAATAATAAACAAATATGTTAAAAAACGTAAAAGAAAAAAGAGAGAGGATTAAGGTTTAAAAAAGAAGAAGAAAAGAAAAAAACCCAATTATATCATAATTTTATGATATAATTGGGTTTTTTTCTTTTTTCTTTTCTTCTTCTGTTAATTCGTTATCATTCATTCATTCTTCTTTGTTGAATTTAAAAAAGAAATGAAATAAATAATTCTTTCTTTCTTTCACTATATATTGCTCTTGAGCATATTTTATTGTTCCCTCGTCTATCTATTATCTCCCTCCTCCTCTCTATAGCTGTCCTCTCTCATCTATCCATCTGATGAATCACTAAAGTGTGATCGAGCTGAAGATTTAAATATTCTAGGACTCCTGACCCTTTGAAGAGACGTATATTTCAGGTAATCAAGATTTCAATTTTAGAGTTCAATTAAAATTCAATGTATATTGATTTTGATGTTAATTATTTGATTTTAAATTATATATTATAACTAATCTCAATTGTGGTTTGAATTTTTCTTATGCAGCTAACTTCAGAGCCAACGAGTGCTTCAAAGAGGCTCCATTTTGATGATCCACCAGTAGTTTAGGATGAGATAGACATTTTGGCATGTAAATTTTGAATACATATATAGATGGAATATGCCACATTTTGTAAAAATTTGTTTGAGTTGGCATTTATGCCATTTTTGTATATGGACATACACTTGATTATTAGATAATTTGATATATAGAAGTTGACAATAAAAATTCAATTTGTTCCTCATGTGCATGATTAAACTCTTTGAAAATTTTATCTTAAGCAATGGTTAAATATCAATGTACAATAGCATAAAAAAGAATGGTTATATTATGTAGTTTATATTTATATCGCTGATTACATTGCATTACACATCTTTCAAACTCAAATCATTACTTCACATTGCATAGCTAACAACTAGATGTTCATAGATGAAAAAATTTTAATTAGAATATAGTTTTTACAAAGTCAACCTAAGCAGTTATGCAATTACTTCACATTGCATAACTAAAAACTATGAGCAGTTGTCAATTGCATTTGTTTGTAATTGAATTCTATGATCAGACCACATTTCTTTGAAGATTTTTTTCAAATAGTCCACTCCCTTGTCTATGCTACCACATTTTTCATACATGATAGCAATCACATTTAGTTGTAATAAATTATATGATAGCCTATGGCTATATAATTTATACTCATTTGATTTAAATGGATGAGGCCGACCTTCCTTGATATTATTTTGTAATTTATTATTTTCAAGAGAGGCCAACCTCCTTGAAGAGTCACCTTATTTTGTATAAATACAAGGTGATGTTTGTTCATTTCCTCCATCAAGTTCATTCAACATAATTCACATTCCAAGCAAAATTTCACACTTGAGCAACATCGCTTCATCTTGCAGAAGCAGGCCAATTTCAGAATTATGCTCACTTTGGAGGAAAACGAATTGGTTGAGTGTGGAGAGAATTTTTTTTGAACCTACGGATGAGGAAGAGAAATTTCAATGGAGGAAGAAAGATATCAAGGCAAGGGAAGATGTTAGTTGATTCCGTGAAGTACCATATTGTTCCTATCATCTCTAAGTTGAAGACAACAAGATAAATGCTTAAGACTTTGGAGGAGATGTATGAGATCAACAACACAAGTCATTCTCTAGCCTTGAAGCAACAAATTCATCATGTTAATATGGTGGAAGGACAATTTGTCATCACCTACTTCATGAAGATTTTTGAACTGAGAGATCAACTCTCTACCATTGGTCATATTGTTGATGACAAAGATTTGACCATGTTGGCTCTTAATGGTCTTCCTTCATCTTGGGAGTCTTACATTCAAGGAATCAGCACGAGATCGAAACTTCCCAAGTTTGATTGGTTGAGGGTTGAATGTATTCAAGAGGAGTCAAGGTTGGCTATGAGAGGTATTGGACAAATCCCTATAAATGAAGATGTCTATTCATGTTCTTTCCGCTCAATCCTCGAAGAAGGAAGGAAAAGGAGGAAAGAAAAGATGCTTCAAGAGGAATGGAGATAAAGGGTCAGATGGTGCTCCTGCATTCAAGAAGAAGTGGGACCTCTCTCATGTTCAATGCCTTAGATGTGACAAGTTTGGTCACTATTCGAAGTTTTTCCCTACCAAGCCTAATCAACATGCTTCATTTGCGGATGTGATTGAGATCTCTCCCCAAAATGATTCTAGTGAATTTCTACTCTAGTCATGGGCCTATGTTCAAGCCATGAAGGTCGTGTACTGATATGAATGCAAGAGCAGCATTTCGTACTTCCACCCTTCAAAATATTTAAGAGATAAGTATTCTTTGTTTTGATTGTAATTAACCTTCTAGGCTAAAATTCAGCTTGTTGAGTTGTGCAAATCTGACATTAGTTACTTGGATTATGTGTGACCAATAAATAGTGATCACTAGGATAAGATTCTTTAGAATCAAGAATTATTCATTGCAAGTTGTATCATGCTAATGTGTGAAGATTGATTTCAAGAAGAGCTTGATGCATCCTATAGGTTGAAGAATGGAGAAACTGCTTGCAACTATGAGTTTGAGTGAATGGCTAAAGACATCTCTTTGAAGAGTAAGAATTAACCTTAAGAGGGATTTTTATGACTCGTTGGGAATAAGTAACAGTTGCAGTGTTGCAAGGCCAGATGCTAAATTATTGAAGTACCTCTTCAGTAGCTGAGATCAGATTTTCTCAAAGTCAATCAACTTGGATTTAACATTGGTAGCTCCACAAACCTATTCAGAATAGAGTGATCTAAAGAGGACATCCCTAAATCTCTACAGAGGTGTAAAGTTGCAAAGTGGTGCAACTTTCATTCTCAAACTCGTACGAACAAACGGACCATTCCAACACATCCAGATGGGTACGTTTATGCTAGCTATGGTCCTCTTTTCTACCTAAATATGCTGAATCACTTCGAGCTGCATTGGATTGACGATTTCCCTTAAGAGTCGAAAGTGCTAAAAGGCAACAATCTTTGACAGACTATTTCTCAGAAACTATGATGCTTACAGACTCTTCATTTGAGGATATGGGATCGTGTTGGGACCATCTACCATAACCTCTCTCAGTTTTTTCTATCTCGAAGGTGTTTTCCAATGGTGATGAGTTTTCAGTTGAGGGAAAAGTTGTCAAATACAAGCAGTGTAAAGTTGCGAAGTGGTGCAACTTTCATTCTCAAACTCATACAACCAAACGGAATGTTCCAACACATCTAGATGGGTACGTTTACACTAGGTGTGGTCCTCTTTTTCACCCAAATACGCCGAATCACTCTGAGCTGCATTGGACAGGCGATTTCCCTTAAGAGTCCAAAGTGCTAAAAAGCAACAATCTTTGACGGACTATTTCTCAAAAACCATGATGCTTACATACTCTTCGTCTAAAGATATGGGATTGTGTTGGGACCATCTAGAATAGCCTCTCTCAGTTTTTCTATCTCGAAGGCGTTTTCCTGTGGTGATGAGTTTTCAGTTGAGGAAAAAGTTGCCAAATGCAAGCAGTGTAAAGTTGCAAAGTGGTGCAACTTTCATTCTCAAACTCATACAACCAAATGAACTATTCCAACACGTCTAGATGGGTACTTTTATGCTAGGTATGGTCCTCTTTTGCACCCAAATATGCTGAATCACTCTGAACTGCATTGGACCAACGATTTCCCTTAAGAGTCCAAAGTGCTAAAAGGCAGCAATCTTTGACAGACTATTCCTCAGAAACCATGATTCTTACAGACTCTTAGTCTGATGATATGGGATTGTGTTGGGACCATCTACAATAACCTCTCTTAGGTTTTTCTATCTCGAAGGCATTTTCCCGTGGTGATGAGTTTTCAGTTGAGGGAAAAGTTGCCAAATGCAAGCAGTGTAAAGTTGCAAAGTGGTGCAAATTTCATTCTCGAACTCGTACGACCAAATGAACTGTTCCAAAACATCTGGATGGGTACGTTTACACTAGGTATGGTCCTCTTTTGCACCCAAATATGCCGAATCACTCTGAGCTACATTGGACCGACAATTTCCCTTAAGAGTCCAAAGTGCTAATGCCAGACATTTGACCCGTATTTCAAAAAACACCATTGGATATAGATTATGCCTATACACAGTTATGACCTTTTTACATTGTTTCAAGTTTCAAAATTCAATTTTAACAAAATTTGCCTATTTGAGGCATTTAGGGCACAATCTTCCACAAGAGTAGTATGTTGGCGTTTTGGAGTGACAAGCACCTGTACAAACCATCAAGGTAGCAGTTCAACTACATACAATAGAAAATATGCTTAGAATAACCAATCTATATTATTTTAATTTGTCACATACCTCTCTGAAAGGGTCAGAGCTGCCTATTGTCGTAGCAGGTCCATGATCAATCGTGCTAGGAATATCACAAAATTTGTCAAATGATAAATCTATATTGTCACAACAAAAAAGATGCTTAGACTAACAAATTTATATTAATCTAAACAACCTAAATGATGATGTATTGGTAATTCACACTACAAAAGATGCTTTGAATAACCAATCTATATTATTGTAATCTATCACATACCTCTTTGAAAGGATCAGAGCTAGCTATTGTTGCAGTAGGTCCATGATCAATCGTGCTAGGTATATCACAAAATTTGTCAAACGATAAATCTATATTGTCACAACAAAAAGGATGCTTAAGCATTGTACCTTCCATTCTTGAATATGTTATTCAAGTGTGTCTGAAGGGTCATCTCTTTGCTTAAGAGTATCCAATATTACTTCATGATCAACATTACTAAGTGCCCATAGTTTTTTTGTATTTGGTTTGGCATGATGCTTCAACAACATAACATTTGTTGCTATAACAAGGTGTGAATACATGAGAATGGTTTTGTGTTTCTCGTAGTCTTCAAATGCAGGTATGCCATTCCTTCTAATCATGTATGTTTGCAACCACAACTGAACCTGTAGGATACACAAACCCATCATCATCTTCCATCGATTGTGTTAGCTTGTGCTTTACCCGCACACATCGAGCCAACCAATATTTTGATCTCTCTTCATTCCCCTGCGGTGCAACAACTGCAAAAACATGTCTTGGATGTAGTAGATTTGGAAGCCAGTCGTAATCAAGTGAACTTTCCATTGTGTAATTTGTCATGGATATAGTTTGAGATAAAGGAGTGAAATACTATGGAACCCATGTATCCACCCACTCACTTGACTCGCATTGATCCCACTCGCACTGAATACAACTCTGACAAAAACAAGCCAATTGTCGTGTCCAAATGGTCCATGTGCTTGCATCTAAGATTCAAAATGAATGCATCTTTGAAGAATCTTTGATTGTATGACAATTCAATTTGCCTCCCACTGTACCGTCCTCAACCAACCAAAAGAATCTATGCACTATTGAATCAAGTGTCCCTCCTTGTGACAATGTTGAACTACACCAATCAATAATAGAACGTGCATCACTAAATTTTTCTCCTGAAATCTTCAATTTCTCCTTAACTAGAGCTCTCTTTACACATGCACCTGCTCCATCATGCTCCCCTTTCCCATGCATAGCTTCAAAAAAACTCCAAATATTAGGTACACCCCTCTCTACATGCATTCTTGAATTGACCTGTGTAGTTATCTGACCAAATGAGATGTCGGCCCAGTGCTATATCATGCTCCTGCAAGAACTCAAAAAGATTCTCGAAACAATGTTGGACATACTCGGACGAGTGAGATCTATCATCACTCATATAAAAATGATAATCTTTGATTATCTTTTGATCCTCCTCTATGCTATCAGGTGAATGTCTAAATGTTATGTGGACAAAAATAGCAATCTGAATGGAATTGTAATACTGAGATTGTACCTCATTTTGTGGTTGCAATGTGTAGTTTTCAGAAAAAATCAACCACTGATATAATAGTGCCAATTGGAAAAGAGTCCTTACATATCCTGAATTATTGATCCAACCACTGAGACCTATGACTATGTCTTGCATATTTGTAGAAAACATTGTCCTTAAAATCTGAAATAAAATCAGCAACACTACATTTCTTTGTAACCAACTCGCATCTAGAACCTTTACCTCCACTCTACAAAGTATATTTGCCTATCTCATATATCTTTTTATCAACAAGAATCTTTCCAAATTCATGTTCGGAACCCTCATGAAAACATTGAACAAACTTTGACAAGCCACCACATTGTGATCACTTCACATTTAAAAAACCATTTCTATAGAAAAAGGAACCATCGTCCCTAGAACATAAAAATAGATCTAGCAAGTCCCTTGATGATTTTGGAAGATGCATTGCACCACACTCCTGCAACATTTCATTAGTATGCAAAATAGAACAGATATAGCATAATAGTTCATGGTACATTGAAAACTCCACATAGTATTTGCAACAACAAGTATTATGAATCTTAAGAGGCACACAATAAAATGGCTTCAAACCTTCAAAATTTCTTCGCGAGATTTCCATATTTGGATGTGTTTGAATAAATTTGTTGAGAAACATTGTTTGGCTTGATTCCAAGAAATGTTTAGGATGCAGTGTATGGTCTCGACTGCCAATTCTTAACTTTAAAACATCCTTTGCATTGGGTGATACTCTAGAGTTATCATGCCAAAATTGTTGAATTTCCTACTTTACATTATCAGTTAGCTTCTTATCAACATGTGGAATCCTCCCGGCAAAAGCCCATGTATCATTTTGAAGAGGACCATCTATTCTTTCTCTTCTTGCAAGTGCTCTATCCAAAGTTTTACAATTTAAGTCAAAATCAATACAAGTTTGTCTCATAAAGCGAGCCTTTTTCAATTGATGGCTTACTAGGGCGGTTGTAATGACTCTCCGAGCAACTCTCTTATCTTTTTCCTTGTTATTTTTTCCAATAAACTTGAGAGAATTAAAAATATTTTTGACAATAATAGAATTTTTTTCGGTCCTCTTGTTCACACAAATCTTCAATTTGGCTAGCAAAGGTCTCATCTTTTGCATCTTTAGCAATTGTACAAAAAGTTGGCATTGCTCAGTCAATGTCTTATCACTAAAATATTGGTTGAAAATTATTCTAGCCCACAACCGAATAGTTCATGTTGACCTCTTACCTTCAAAATTGTTTATAATGTTATCATCAATTTCAACTAACCATTTAGGGGTCCTTGAAGGTCTTGAATTTGGAATATGTATTTCTTCCACACAAGGTTCTTCATTTCTCGTGTAATCTGGTGAAACATAATTTACACTTGCTTCAATATTATCTTCAACATCTTCATTTCCAACATTTTCATCTTGAACATTTTCAATATCAATTTGAATATCATGTTCAACATCTTCAATTCCAACATTTTCATTATCAATTTCAATATTTTCATTCGCAATTTCAATACCATGTTCAACATCTTCAATTCCAACATTTTCACCTTGAAAATTTTCAATATCAATTTGAAAATTTTCATTCCCAATTTCAATATCATGTTCTACATTTTCACCTTGAACATATTCAATTTCCTCTTCACTTGAAAGCCCATAGGGCTCAGGTTCACCAATATTTAACATACCTTGTCTTTTCTTCCTATGACCTTCTCTATCTCTTTGTCTATATTCTTCAATTTGTTCTTTTGTAAGATTTCTTTTACATTTTTGCTTCCGACGACTACTGCTCCCCATTATACCTCATAAAAGATGCTAAAAATTCATTGCTTATGACAAATTTGAGCAGAAGATGCTCCAAAAAGTTGATCTTTGTCTCTTCCTGTCTAAAACCACATGTTTTTCACCTGAAAAGTGTTGCAAACATAATGTAGGGTCCATTGGAATGCACAAAAACAACCCAC
The DNA here is from genome assembly GCA_007115665.2 of Sequoiadendron giganteum. Classification (NCBI taxonomy): domain Eukaryota; kingdom Viridiplantae; phylum Streptophyta; class Pinopsida; order Cupressales; family Cupressaceae; genus Sequoiadendron; species Sequoiadendron giganteum. The sequence goes on from CM021100.1 coordinate 205,375,663, forward strand.
ATGGGGTTTTTCTATGGCCCACAAATCCGATATCCGATATAATTGGATATCTGATTTGTAAAACATGTTCTGCAATGGTAAGATTTTAACTCTACATATTGAAGTTTCACAAATCGGATATCCAATTTTTACACACATAGACCTAAGGGTTGATGGTAGAGAGTGGGAGAGTGGAAGATCGAGAGATGGAGATGGAGAGAGGGAGGAGAGAGGGAGATGGAGGGACTAGAGATAGAGACCTGAGAGGGATATGGAGAGAGAGAGAGAGAGAGAAGAGAAGGGAGAGGGAGGGTGGGAGAGTGAGAGGGAGGGAGAGGGAGAGGAGAGGGAGAGATAGAAGGAGAGGGAGTGAGAAGGAGAGGGGAGAGTGAGAGAGTGAGAGGGAGAGTGGGGGGAGGGAGAGGGAGAGGGAGAGTGGGAGAGGGAGAGATGGTTTAGAGTTGAGGGAGAGAGGGAGAGGCAGAGGGAGAGGGAGAGGGAGAGGGAGAGAGGGAGAGATAGAAGGAGAGGGAGTGAGAAGGAGAGAGAGAGAGAGAGAGAGAGAGAGAGAGAGAGAGAGGGTGGAGATGGTTTAGAGTTGAGGGAGAAGAGGAGAGGAGGGAGAGAAGGAGAGGAGAGATGAAGGAGGAGAGTAGAGAGGGAGAGGAGGTGAGAGGAGAGTGAGAGAGGAGGGAGTGGGAGAGTGAGATGGAGAGGAGAAAAGGGAAGTGGGAGGAGTGAGAGAGTAAAGGAAGAGGGAGAGTGGGAAGTGTGAGAGGAGAGGAGAGTGGGGAGGGAGGTGGGAGGGAGAGAGGGAGGGATAAGGAGGAGAGAGGAGAGGAGAGGAGAGAGTGAGAGGGAGAGTAGGAGGAGGGTTTAGGGTTAGGGGGGAGAGAGGAGGGAGAGGAAGAGAAATAGAAAGGAGAGGGAGAAGGGAGAAGAGGAGGAGAGGAGAGGGAGGAGAGAAGTGAGAGGAGAACAAAGGGAGAAAGAGTGAGAGAGGGGAGAGTGAGAGTATGAGAGGGAGAGTGGGATAGTGAGATGGAGAGAGAGAGAGAGAGAGGGGAGTGATTGAGTGAGAGACTTGAGAGAGATAGAGGTGGAGAGAGAGAGAGGGAAAGAGATAATATTTAAATATTTTATATATTGGTAATATATATATATATATTTAAATATTTATAGATTAACTAAAATATTGAAATAATATTTAAATATTATACATTTAATAATATATTATATATTAAATACATAATTCGGTAAGAGATTATCATAAATTATGTATTAAATATATTACATTATAAACTTTATTGGATAATATATATATTAAATTATAAACTTTATTGTATATTATATATATTAAATTATAAAATTTATTGCATTTTCAAATCATATATTAAAGATTGTATAAATTTTTTAAAACTCATATCTAAAACATATCATATATCGAATTCAAATCGGATATCAGATTTGGATCAGATATCGGATTTGGATCAGATATCCGATATTCTGACACAAAATTTAATGCCTAGCGATTAGGCTCGGTATTTGGTTCGGACCTACCAATCCTAAAAATTCAACACGTAAAACGTGTTTAACAAGTTACCTTGCTTTTCTAGACTTCACCCATGTGTCTGACGACTTTTATTTTACCCAAAATTGATGAAATGAAAATGGTTTGTAAAGGAATTTCTCAGCTTTCTACCAATATAAATTATATTTTACTTAGAATCTAATAAATAATTATTATTTATTTTTTATTAGAATTATGACTAAAGTCCCGATTGATAGTCTGATAGAAAAACATCTATAGATTTCAAATGGTATCACATTTTTTGAATCCAAAACATGCATCACATTCTATGCTTGGCATACTATAGGATTAAAGAAAAAAAATGAATTTCATGAAGTTTTGACCAAGTTAAGGTGGTCAGACATACGAGGTTTTATATTTTGTAAAAGTTGTAATAAAAAATTAATAATTAATTATTTATTTGAAAAAAATTTACAAAAAATATGCATCACATCCGGACATGAGTCCTCTACTTATATCTGAAATCTTATAAAAAAATATTATCATTTTATTATGGTTCGGGTGGTAAGACAGACACCTACTACTTATTTTTTCCTTGAAATTTTAGCACTACTGCATTGAAATTTTTAAATTTTCACCAAATAGATTTTTTTTTTACAAAAATTAACCTAGTAGTTTATAAATTACATTCAATTTGCCACAAATTCTATTCTTACATATGTTTTAAATAATATAGATAACTTATTCAAATTTTTATGTCAAGTTGCCCAACTCTTATAATCTGAATTTTCATTGCCACTTAAGGGCCTATTTTTTCCATGATAATCCTGCACATACCTAGAATGAATATGTTTTGAATTGATAGAATATTGTGTATTTCAATGTGAACATTCTAATGCTTTGTTAATAGAAATGTATTATGATGCAAATTGATTTATTATGAATGTCTAACTACCTTGATGTTGAACTAAGTTGGATGCAAGAATAGATTCAATCCTTTGGAAGGGAGGGGAAGTATCACTCAAGAGAAGTGATTGGTTGGGTAACCCTTAATGAAACCTAACTGAGCTTACATATACTCAATTTTAGTTGATTAATTCAAGTCAGTAGCTTTGGAATCAGGTAAGTGCCTTTAGTCATAGTCTTGACTTGTTGAAATAATTGGGTAGTCATCCTTGGTTAAGATAGGTTGTTTTCTTGAATTGAACGACTTTGGTTTTATTCTTTGGTTTCTTGATTGATTGTGATTTGTTTGAAGTCTCTTGCCTTATGTGAGTTCTTATTTATCTGTTTATAATTAATCAATGAGTTATAAACATATCACTTGATGTATATTTATATATATATATTTATCGATGCAGTTGCTTATATATATGATTTTAATTATCAAGTCAATTATATATATATATATATATGATATATGCATATATATAGATATAAATATTAATGTGTGCGTATGTATTGAAAAAAATAGAGGCGTCCATACAAGCATGTTAATACATATATATAAATATATGTATGTATGTATGTATATGTATATAAATATATATGCATTATCAATCCGTGAATTATGATAATATGATATATGCAATCGAATACCAAATGATACTTTTGATAAATTTATGAGTTGATGAAAAATATATAAATATGTATATATATACATACTATATATATTATAATATAAAGCAAGAAAGCATGGGTTACTACTTACTACACATAAGATATTAATAAGTGCATGATATAGTATTTATGATGCAAAGTAAATGAGGCACATAGTATAAAGCACTACCTTTTATATAATACAAAGGCTATATAAATGTTTAAAGCACTAGAGAAAAATGAAATGCCCAAATGGTGAATTATATATACAAAGTAAATACCAATATGGCTATATAAAATCCAACACATAGTTTGAAGCATGGGCAACACGCATTATGGCAGCACTAAAACATTAAATATGTATCATTAAACTTGCAAATGCAATGCAATATGTATTAGAAGGTGCCTAGAAATAATATAAGAGACTCAATCAAAAGTGATATGAGATATTTGAAAGGGAATTTAAAATGGTAACTTAGTCATAGAACAACAAACACCAAAAGCATGATAGAAGGTTTTAGTGTTGAATCTCTTTTGTGCTAATTTGTCCTTGATGACAATTTATATTACAGTCTAGCATTTTGATCTTGATTACAGGTTCTTTGTTTTATTAATCAGGTAATGATCTCTGGTTCTTGATGCTTGGGTTTATGAGATGCAGGTTCCTTTTCAATTTTAAGAAAACCCTATTGGGTTTCCTTAATCAACTGATAATTTATTATGGTATGTGAAATGGCATTATGAATTTAGCATGCAATATTTAGCATTGGCACATTATATAGCAATGGACATAATAAAGGTGGAAAAATGGCTTTGATAATTATTGGATATCTTTTGGTATTGGAAATATTGTTTAGCACTCTATGGGAATGCATATTATATTGCATTCGGGTCTAATGTTGGAAAATTTGCAAGGCTTAAAAGCTGACAGCTAGTATAAAGCTTATCTTTGGTAAAGCCGCGAACGTCTTACCATGGTACTACTGGCAGTTAAGCCAGTAACCGTGGTAGTGCAGTGGAAGCGGCTAGCGACATGCAAGACAGCTACTGCTATACCATGGGTAGCCAAAAAGGTAACCGCGGTAGTGCAGTGGAAGCGTCTAGTGGCAAGCAAGACAACTACCGCTATACCGTGGGTAGCCAGAAAGGTAACCGCGGTAGTGCGGTGGAAATAGTTAGCAATATGCAAGGCAGCTACCGCTATACCGCAGGTAGTCCGAAGGGAGACCGCGGTTGAGCGGTAAGGAAGAGGATGACAAATGGTATAATGAATTTTTGTCTTATTAATCACTGTCCTTTTGGACTCCAAATGATTATCGTTTTGTGTAAAGGAAATCGATTGACTATTTTGGAAGTTTAGGTCATATTTTCGCTTCTCTTGCACGAAGGGTTTGGTGTTAGAGTAAAGGTTTTAACTTAGTTATGTTAATTAAGTTACCTTTAATCCTCTCTGAAGATTTCACTTTAGTTTGCATATTGTGACATATAATAATTATATTAATTATTAAATGTCTACCTATTAGGGTTTCTTTTAGGGTTGCACAATCTCCTTTCTTAAGGATTGATCTCATTGTATTTTACACTCTCTGATTAATACAATTCTGAGTTTTCAGAGCACCCTTTCTTATTTATCTCCAATGTCTTCTTCTCTGATAGGTTATTTGCATGTAGGTGATCTTCGAGGTCTGTGAAGTTGGATTTCATAACTTCTACATGGTATCATAGCTCTAGACCTGTTGCTTCCTGTTCATCTTCTGAAGGTTTTGGAGCTTCAAGGGTTTGGGGTTTTTTTTTTAATCCAGGGAATCTCCTGTTTGATCAGAGCATTTTGAGCCCAAATAGACCTCGCCATTGAGTCCACAGCGGCCCAAAACCTCAAAAACGACTGTTCATTCATCAATTTTGGACAAAGTTGATCGGAGAGGCAAAAAAATTTGCTAGAGAGGCCATACAGCCTCTCCAACATGAGTTTCGATGTAGAAAAATTGAAAAAAATTCAAAAAGAAATAAAAAAAATACAAAAAACGCAGTTCAAAACTGCGCGGCCAGTTCAAACGGGCGCGCCGCCCGACGGCCTCCCATTCACCACCAGCCACCGATGACTCCTCTTCTGTGCCACTCCTCCTAGCCCAAGCCCGCAGTCTACCTTTGCCAGGCCGAGGTCACATGGGGACCGAGAGCCTATCCCCAATCCCCGTCGGCCTCCTTAGCCCCTGAGGGCTTACCTTGCGAGCACCAGGGTCATATGCAGAACCAGGGGCCGCGTGCCCAACACCTAGCCACTAGCCCCTTGGTCATCAATGTGACCAGGGGCCGAAGATCTTAGCCCCTAAGGGCTGTGTTATTTTTTTAAAAACCCTTTTGAGCAACTGGCATGAAATCAGACTTATTTTTTGCATACGATCTTCTTTTTGCGAAAATGAGATATCACCGGAAAGCTGGTTTCGGCGCCGTTCCAGTGGTACTAGTTATTTCTTCTGATTTTGTTGTTTTGCAGTCGGTTTTGCCAGTTAGAGTCAGAACTTGAATTTTTTACTCCCGGGGGCATATCTTTTGCGTCTGAAATCCATTTGGCACAAAAAAATAGGCGTTGGAAAGGTGTTGCAGTGATCTTTCCAGATCTGCAATATATTTCATCAGATAATTTACCAAGTAAATTTTATTCATCTTTGTGTGTTTTTACACTTTGCTCATTTACTTGGACTTTCTGGCACCTACATGGGTTTTGTTTGCGTGGAATGGGTTATATTAATTTGATCTAAATGTAGTAAGGTCAGATTTCTCAATTTTTTTCATTTGAAGAGTTATCATGGGTTTTTCTACTCACCCTTCAGTTGTTATTTTGGAATGGGGTAATTATGAATCATGGGAAAAGGGTATACTTACACATTGTAGGTGGCTAAATATTTTGCCTTATTTGTATGATCTCATACCTAAACTAGCCACTTCAGAGGGAAAATTAGCATGGGATATCATTAGAAATCACATAGTAGGACTTATATTGTCTAGTGTTGATCATGATATTGTGTTGGCTATATCGGACATTGATTGTCCTCACCCACTTTGGACACATCTTTGGGAGATCTATGGAGACCCCAATCTCTCTCCATTCCCATAGGATCCTGCTTCAAATTGTCTCTTACCCATTGCTTGGAGAGAGAATACACCCTTTGATCATGATACTTTAGAGGAGCTTGAGTATTTAGACACCCTTACATGTTTTGATGGATCAGAGGCTTGTCTCATAGTTCCTACTTTTCAGATTGAGACTTCATCAGCATCTCCTGTTGTTCTTGATTCAGTGCAACAGAGCATCATTCACCTTCCAGACATAGCTACTTTGGACTCTTATCTTTCAGACATATCCTTCTTGTTTGTTGAGTCCTATATTGCAAATTTGGAGGATTATTTTGAGGACATTCATCTCCTCTACCTTGAAAGTCAGGTTATCATTGTACGCCCACCATTATCAATGCATTTAGAGGTTGCATTTCAGGATTCTCCACATCAGTTTGGATTTGGCATCATTTGTTTTAGTTCAGACAGAGAGATTCTTTAGCATCCTATCATGGCACACATCCTGAGATAGATTGGTTCATTACTCTTCACAGGGTTTCTTCGAAATCGTCCTTTGGATCCATTTCTTCCCAAGGGGAGGAATATCGTTTGCCACTTCAGGATCTCCTTTTGGATTCTACATCAGGCATCTACCATTGTGATAGGAGTTTCTTCATTGTGGGGGGGGCTTCTTCTCTCTTTCTATCTCTCATATGGAGACCATTGTACATGTACTTATATGATATAAGTTGTCTATGGGGGGTATCATGTAATCCAATTCATATCCTTCTTTCATTAGTACATCATATTCCTTTCTTTGCATTCTATTTTGGGGAGGAGTTTTGTTCCCACTAGGTTTTCTCCTTTACCCCATTTCATTTAGTTTGCATTGCTTTTGTAAATGGGTACCTAATCAGACCTAGTTTTCGGGACCCATGTTTACTTTCATGCATTGTAGTTACCTTTTCTTTCTTGCACATGTTTGTAGCTGCACTCTTGCTCATCTTAAGGGGGGGTGTTAGAGTAAAAGTTTTAACTTAATTATGTTAATTAAGTTACCTTTATTCCTCTCTTAAGATTTCACTTTAGTTCGCATATTGTGACATTTAATAATTATATTAATTATTAAATATCTACCTATTAGGGTTTCTTTTAGGGTTGCACAATCTCCTTTCATAAGGATCGATCATTGTATTTTATTCACTCTCTCTGATTAATACATCTTTTCAGCTTTTAGAGCACCCTTTCTTGTTTGTCTCCAATGTCTTCTTCTGTGATAGGTTATTTGCATGCAGGTGATCTTCGGGGTCTGTGAAGTTGGATTTCACAACTTCTACATTTGGAACCCTAGTCTGGCCACCACCATGGAATCACACTCTTAGCCGTTTCACTGTGTATTCGACTATTTTTATGCAACTTTTGGACAATGAATGGGGAAGCTTGAAAGACCATCACCATGGTTGTTTCTCTTCTTAGGTTCTTGGCATCGGGTGAATGCTCGAAATAGAAAAGTGGCACAAGTTGCTCAGATTAGCTGCAAATCTGGTAAACTCTTTTGTGACAGCAACTCCATCACTATTCCCAGGTACTCTTTCAGTTTTCTTTACAAATCCATTACTTCTCAAGCAAGGTTATTTTGAGTTAAGTTTTCTATGCAAAAAGAAATGTGGAAAATGTCTGTTCTTTTCATGATTAGATCTGAAATGCATGATTTCGGTTATGGAAGCATTGTTCTTTTAGTTACTTATTTTGGCAACATTTTTTTTAGTGGCCATTATTTGTAAATTACATGCATGCTTTGATGCTATTTGGTTAAAGCACTGTTTGTGCAGGCTGCTTGAGAGGATAGTTTTCTAGTCTGCCTTCAAAATTTGCACAATACTTGAGTATTGTTGTCAAAAGACCTTATTCAGATTAATCCTTCCCTCATGATCACGGTAACATCTGGCACTGTTGCTTGAAAGTAGCATGGTAACCTAATAATCATTTTTTTTAATTCTTTGAAAAAGAAAAATGAGTAGTTTTGTTGTAACCCTTCCTAGATTGTAATGATGTATTCTATAAAAAATAAAAACATAGAGATTAGGGCTTTATCATTACTGAAAAACCTGAAAAGAAAAAGAAATAGGAGTGCAAAATATAAGACTTTTTGCATGAGATAGAGAAAATGTACTTTATGTTGAAAACTTGGAAAACACAGTGTGTTAACTATTTTTGAATAGTATCATGTAATATTGATAAAAAAGAGTGTGAGAAAAAAAAAGTAAGAACACACCACTGGTAATACAACTTGATGAGAAGTTGTATTGAGACTGTAACAAGATTTTTCTCAAGTTGTCTTAAGGCTTGATAATGGGTGGAACTCTGAAGAGTCATTCTTGAATTTTGAGTATTCTACACATTGTCTATCAAGAGGCACTTCACAAAAATAAGGGAAACAAAGATATCCTTTGTATCAATTGTATGTTCTATTAATAAACAGAAAAGGGGTTGGTGCTCCTTGAGATTGGTGTCTCTAAATAGAAAAGGGATTGGTGCTCCTTGATATTGGTGTCTCTAAACAAAGGGGTTGGTGCTCCTTCATTCGGTGCTCAGAAATCAGCCTTTGAGGCATTGTCAAAATAATTATTGAAATGAAAGCCTGAAAAAGGCAACAGGTTTAGGAGTGGTTTTTCTACCCTGGGAGGGTTTTCCACTTGGCATATCTTGTGTCTATTTGAGTATCTGTGGTTCATTTTCTTCAATGCTTTAATGCTTCAAACTGTTATGGTTTACTATTCTCATTTCAGTTTATGTGATTGCATTCAATACATGAATGAGTTTATCATTGATAAATGAGAGCATACATCTGGTTTATTTGAGTTTCAATTAAAATTAAGAAAAGAAGTTAATAACACTGATTCACCCACACCCCTCTTAGTGTCTTTTCACTCCAACATTTAGGTGGCGCCAAAATATGAAAATTGCATTGCAAATAGAAGTCTAAACTATAAGCTTTGTCTAGCAATGGAAGACAAAGTAAAATGTAGAAAAAGTCAATTAAAAGGGCATATTATGAGTTGACCAGTTGATCTTTTACCTTGCATTTCTAGAACACATTCTTGTTCTCTCTATTTCAATCGATACGTTGCTCTATTGTGATGAGTATTGATTTTAAATGTTGCCAACATTGATATTAATTTTTGAGGCAATCTTAATAAGCTGAGAAGTGTCATTGAACATAGCTTGATTGTAGGCAACTAAGTCTCATATTTCCGTATAAATAGGGGAGAAGATCACTTCATTTGGACACGTTACTCATTTGCATTATGTTGCTTTTTATCTAAGTTATTCTTGTTTGAGTTGAGATTTGTTTGTCAGGAGAGTTAAGAGAGCTATTGTGAGATTTTTTGTGTGTGGTTTTGGAGAATTACTAAAGATTCTTGGAGTGGATTAAGTTTGGAATTCGGTTTATTGTATTTGGGATTAGTTTTTTATAGGCATGTTATTTTTCCCTCTTATGCTTTATATGTTTTTGAAAAGATTGAATGTTGTTGTTGTCTTGTGTGATAAAATGCCTTGATTTGCTAGGTTAGGTAGAGATTATGTTTTGAAAGAATCCTAATCTACTTAATTCTTATTAATCGTTAAATTTGAGTGTTTATACATACTCCATATTAAGGAGTGACTACATTCATTAGTATTATATACTAGGAAAAGAGGAAGCTTAGAATAGCTTATGAAGTATTTGTCTTCAAGTTATTTTGTATTATGAACTATAGAAAGTTCATATCTAGTACCTTGGAATTATATTATCCAATGGAAGAGGGTGAAGTCACAATAGTGGTTTACAATTCAAGTGAGGAAGGAAAACTCACAAGAAACGACCCCAACACAAAAAATGTGATTTTGGGGGTTCGTACGAACCTACTGGTTTGACTAAACCCATAAGGGAGGGTTCGAGCAAACCTCTTGGAATCTTGGCCGCCAAAAAACAAAAAAAATGCTTTGGAAAGGGGTTCGAGTGAACCCCTAGTGGTTCGCTCGAACCCCCCTTAACCCTCATCCCCCACTAAGACAAAAAAAAAACCTAAATTTTGGCACTTCGGAGCTTGGGTTGAGGATAAAAATGGAGGAATCTTCACAAACCCAACTGGAATCAGATAGTCCTCAGAACGAGCTATCCAACAAATATAATTTTAATATGTTTTGGTTTTATTATGTATTTGTTTTTTTAGTTTTATTAAACATAGGTTTTTCAGCAAAAATGATGGTCTATGTTCTGCACATGTGGAAAAATATCAGATTATCAAAAAAAAAAAATTTAAAATATGAGTGCACCAGATATTGAAGTCCTTGATCCAACAAAAATAAATAAATAAATTTCAATATATACAAAAAACGTTATGCGTTATACGGTCGTGCTATGTCTGAATTGTAATTTGTTTGACTTCGAAACTTGATTAAAGAAAAAATATTCAATAAAAAACTATCTAACCAAGTGGAAGCACTAGATATCGGAGTTAAAAATTTAAATTTGAAATAATTAGAATTTCATCCTTCATGGAAAAAATTTATGCATTATACGGTGTACATCACTTTTTAAAAATGTTGTTTTCTGAAAAAAACCAATTTTCATGGGAGATGGAAAAAGAAGTGCAATCTGATTCCAAAAATTTTGAAAAAAATATTTTTAGAATCTATAGACAAAATGTGATGAGACTCTAGTGTGCATCATCTTCAAATTCCTCATGGTTTAGCCGCTATAGGTGCCCGAATGTGAAGATTTAGTTAAAAATAATAATTTTAGTGTCCAGTTTGGCCAAAAATTGTAAACCACTATTGTGGGATCACCCAAGAAGTAACTTGTATTTGATAGTATATTATGCTAGGTAAACCCTAGTGGTTAATGAAGTTGGAAATACAACAATTATGATGGTATAAGAGACATGTCATCATTCATAGGTTGTAATATTACACAAACCATAATGTTATTCAATACTTGAACGATCACTTAATCGTTGCTTTACTCGATTATTGATTGGAATCCTAGGTTGAGAATAACCTACATGAATAGTTTTATCGTTGATTGCTGATTTTATCTTGGGATTAGGGTAAACTATGGATGATATTACCTATGTGATGAAGTTGATCACTTGAATTTGTGAATTACTATTGATTGGATCCATAGGTGGGTATTCCCTACTGAGTTGTTTGTTACTTGATTGGTTGTTTTACACCTTGACATGAGGTATTTTTATTGATGAAAATCTATTGTTTGGATAGTCTTTTATTGATGAGAATACACTCTTGAATAGAGTCTTTTATTGTTGAGACTATACTTTTGAATGCATCATTTATCTCTATGATTATCCTTTTGATTGAGGTCATTTATTGATAAGATTATACTTTGAGTGAATTAATTTCTTGTTGAAGGTTGTCCTTTTAATTTGAGGTTATTTTTTTGGTACTTTTGAAGGGAATCATTTAATGTTGAGATAAACCATTGATTGGGGACTTTTATAGTTGGGATTGTACCTTTGGTACTAGAGTCATTCAATGAAGTGATGTTATATTATTTGGTTACTCGATAAGTAGGAGTTACTTGAATTACTTAGTAGGAATGTTATAGTCATAGGTTTTTCATGTGGTTAACGATTACCCAACAAAGGGAATTGCCTATGTGTAGTTTATTATAAAAGAGATAGGTTGTTCCTAGGGTTAACGATTACCCAATGGATAGAATTGCATATGCATAGTACATGAATGGTCATTAACCAAATTGAGCTAGGAAAGTGGGTGAATAGATAACTCTTTTATATGAAACTTTGGCCAAAGTAGTGTAAGTAGCCACTGTTTACACTGTCAGTTCACTGTACTCTAGTATAGACAATTCTAGTTCAATATTTTCATACTCGTAGTTGTAGCTACCATATGATTAGGTTCTATATTGTAGGACACAACACTAAGCTCAGGAAGGCTATTTGTTATGGGGTCTTACAAACCATTCTCTTCATCAAAGGGTAGGGCCATCTATTAGTTAGATAGATGTGTGTGGGACCGTATTTGAGTCTATGGTTGGCGGAGAAGCACTTGATTGATGCTTCTCCTCATCAATTGGCGGTCGAGATTTGCAGGGGATTTCCTGGACCATTTGTTACTAGTGCTAATGAATCTCAAGGAGCTATGTACATGTTATCTTATATTCATTTCTATGGAGGTTGTAACACAAGAAATGTTATCTTGAGATTTTAATGTTTTGGAAGAATTGTGATATTCAATTATAATGCAAATGGAAAGTTTGGAATATGTGTTATTTTAAATGTACATGTAGTCTTTGAATTTACAAGAAAATTTTTATTTCTATGTGATGGCATCGTATATTATTCACTTGTAGTTAAAACATTGAAAATTCTTTGGAGTAGAACAACGGGGTTGTTACATAATTGATATGGTTCACAAAATTTGTATCAATTCCTTCAGGCCTTGGTGAGAATATTAGAAGTGGGTTCCAAACACCACCTTCTACAATTATAAGCTTTGACATGGATATCATTGGACCTCTCCCTATCTACCCATGGTTCCAATGTTAAACTAGAGATGACATTTGTAATCACAAGTTTTAGTTTGGCAAGATAAATTTTATACCATTTGGCTAGCTATTCTAGAACAAAATTAGCTCTTTACTTGGTGTATTCTCTCATAGAGCCTTTCAGCGGGTTCCAGGTTATCTCGTTTGGGTGTTTGAGGCACTTGTTTCCCTTTTTGTAGGCATTCAAAATCTTTTAAGCATATCTTCTTGTTCTATCGTAGATCCCAAAAGCTCTAAACCTAGATTCAAGAATTTTTTAATGCCTTCTAACTATAGCCCTTTTCTTGACATGTGGTTGTTTTGGGGAATTAGCCTTGTATCCCTAAAAAATTCAACCAAATTTGGAAGGATTTTAGGGTGGAGATTCTCTTTAGCATATGACAAGATATAAATTATACAATCTTTGTTAATTGCTTTGTTGATCAACATATTTTTTTCTAAAACAATTATTGGTTCTAATGTCTTATTACAGATCTAGGTGCAAGATAAAGTTTCAATGGAAGTGGCTCATCTTTAGGTGCTTCTTGATTATTGGGGTAATGCTCTCTGTGTAAAGGATAGAGTTTCCTTGTCTCCCTCCTCCTTTAGGGGCCGCTCACCTCCTCATGAGTGTCAGTGGGGGTGAAGTCTTTTTTCTTGTGGTAACCAAGATGCTCACTCTTAGGGTTCTCCTTCGAATGCCAAAAGGGGCCATAAACAATAGGGTTGGGTGTGGCCTACTTGTCGACACTTTGCCTCTCTACCACCCACAAGGGAACATTTGGATGATCTATAGGTGGAGCTTCTAGCTGGTTTGATTCCAACAAATTTCCTTGGCTGACTCTTGTGATTTCACCAACCTATGCCAATAAAGAAGAAGATAAAAAGAAGATAGAAAACAAAAAATATAATGAAAGATGGGACTCTCTCATGGATACCTTGGACCCCAACTTGATGTATGGGGTAAACCAAGTAACGAAACCCTTCTCCCTCGCCTACCCCCAACCCACTCTACTACTATTGTTGCCACTTAATAGCTTGGTTTTCTATGTTTTTTGATTTGGGTGTTAGCCCCATATAAACGTAGGGGTGTGATTTTATATCCACCTATTTTTTTTTGTGAATATGTATTTAATATTATTTTTTAGAAATGATAAATTAGACACTTATTCATAGAAAATAAATCAATCTTGTCATTAGAATGACCTCCAAAATTACAACCTCTTTTTCAATATTAAATTGGGTGCACAACATTTCTTTTCATATTTTTTAATGAATAATTTAAGATATAACTCTGTTAGAATTGGCTATGGTAGCCAAGATCTTGAGACCAAATGGAATGCACAATGAGAGAATAGAATGTGACAAGAATACACTATATTCAATGTCAATGTGATGTACAATGTAGTAGAAACCCCTTTGTTATATAGCCAAGGTGAGATACAAGATGTCATAGGATTATGACATGAGACAACTAATCACACTTACCTAGATTCACATGTGT